>OU015771.1:9472159-9654782 GCA_907173295.1 Fagus sylvatica | reverse complement strand
TCTGGGGATTAAGTGGTCCCCAAACGGCGTCGTGTTGGGCTTCTGGGGATTAAGTGGTCCCCAAACGGCGTCGTTTTTACACACCTGCATGTCAGAAGCTTCTGCAAGCATAACCTCTCTTCTGTCTCTTCGAAACTGAAGTGTAACTGTTACTAAAACTTTGAAACTCTCTATCTGACAGTCTCTCCTCTCCCTCTCTCCACGGTTTTCCTTTTGCAAACATCCCCAAGATTCCAACAAAGGCCACTCCTCTCAAACACTCAAAATAATCAAGACATCGTCACCCATTCCCTTGCACCCGTAGACATAACAGCACAAAGAACTGAGAAACTTCCTACCAAAGAGAAAGGTGAGTTTACATGTCCATTTTATTCTGTGCTTTTTAATGTTTTTGAGTTGATAGTATGATTGGACTAAGTGTAGACAATGTTTGGGTATTCTGGACAATTGTTCGGGTTTGTGGAGAAAATTAGGGTTTTCTGTACAATGTTGGTCTTTATTTGTTGGTTTTCTGTGATTGGGACATGCATTTCAATTATCAATTGTGTAACTATCAAAAGAAATACTTTTAGAATATCTCTAAGCCAAAGGCACACATCGACATTATTTAATGTTGAAATGTAGTTCTTTACAAGTGCAAATTGCAACCAAATCATCAGTCTTGGCAATTCATGTAAAACTGTCGTTCACACTAGAATTTTAATTAATGTGAGAATATCTTGCATTTCCACATTCTGAAGCAACAAAAAAGTGGAAGATAGATTTTCAGATTCAGTTCTAATGAATAAAATTTTGAAATCCTAGTCTCAACTAGCTTCAGAACAAGATATGCACAACCCTTTTAGTCATACAAACAAAATGGGTACAGAGATTCCAATTGGTTGGAGTCCCAGGTTTCATATTTTTTGACAGCCTGACCATAGACACTGGAAATCACTGTTAACCACTAGAAGAGCTCAAATAAAGTCAATTATTGTGTTATTTGGCAACACTCTGAGGAACCTATTTGGTTTCTAACATCTGCTTAACAGCAAGTTATTCTCAGTTGATAACCTAACTTCTGTATTTAATTTCTTTTGGTTCTCATGTGTTTTCATATTATCCTGGTGACTTGGTTATATAAATTATCATATTCACCTCTATAAAAGAACCATAATTTGAACATATTAATTTTAGTTAAGTCTATCTTTCATATTTGACAAGTGTTATAGCTTTATGGAGGGCAGCACACACATTACATGCCTTGCCTTCTAATAAATTTGAAGGATGACCATCACCTTTTCAGTTATTTGTACTTACTAGCACAGTCTCAAAATCCTAAGCTTCACTTGGTACAAGTGGTATCAGAGCTGATAGTTTAGGTGGTTATATCATGAGCATTTTGGCATTTTTTACCTTGGGACCTGAAGTATGAGGGGAGATAGGCTACAGGAGCTTTGAGTGTAATTAGGTAGGACGTATCAAAGGTTTTTGTTGAAACATCTACTAGATACAAAAGCTAGAAATTTATATAACCAAGTCAAACCCAATCTTAGCCTAGCACTATTGTAGCAATTCTTGAGGATTAGGATGGGATGCATCAGAATGCTTTAATATATTTCACTAATCAATGTGGTATATTAAAGTATGAGGAATGCTTTATAGTACACTCCAATACTTGGGCATAACAAGGAACTTTAGCATTTATAATTGTAGCCTGTTGTGTGATCTTCTTCTCTTTCCATCTCTATGTGTGTGTTTCACTCCCCATTGAGGAAGTGGGTGAATTTGTTTTCAAGCTTCTAAGTTTACAACTTAGGCTGTTATGAGTTGTGAGAGAACAAATTAATAAGAGAAGTTAGGCTCCAACATAGGCTAAGTGAGTGGAAGAAAAGGCCTCCCTAGCTATAGGCCAGGTTAAGAGGGCTAGAATCTAAAAATTAAAGGTGTAAAGCAAGTGGATGCAACATGCATTCAGTGAATTTGACAATAACCTGATAAAATGGCAGCCTTGAAACTTCGAGAAGCCAATGCAACCTCCATTAATGTCTTCCACCTATCATATGTAGGTTCTACATGCAGTAATGTTTGTCATTTACCTGTCCAGCCATGTGTGCCAAGTACTTGTATAGTAAATATAGTACTAGTGATGACTGATATTGTTTTTTTTATTTTTTGTTTTTTTTGTGTGTGTGTGGTCATAGGTTGACTTGAATGTGACAAATATGTTTGGAATGGCCACAAGTTTAAACTGTGATTAAAATGTGGACAATGTTAGGGTTTTCTGGACAATTTAAGGGTATTCTGGACAATTTTCACATTTTCTGTATAATAGTGCTTCAATTGGCATACATTTTATACAGCATCCTTGTCTTGGCATTACTACTAGGGTAAAGATGATTAGAGTGCCAAAAACAGAAAGAATAAGAATTTGTTACATGTACAACACATGAAACTTGTTACTACATAATGGAATAGTGTGAATCCTACAATAAATCTATTGGTATCTTTGTGTGACATGCTGGCTTCAAGACATAGTGTCTTTGGATGAGCTTATTCTTGTTAGCATCTATCCTCTATATCTTCTTGTTTCTTTTAAAGTGAATGATTTTATGAGATATTCTAATTCTATGGATTTCCATTTTGCATGTGGCCAAGGCAATGGCGAGTATTGAAGCTGCACCTCGTATTCGCCATCAGTGCAGTGTTACCAAATTGATGGAGGTTAACAACACCTTAGCTGAAGAATGCAAGAGCCAGCTGCAAACCACTCCATTTGGGTGGTTGCTGAATCTCCACTGCAACATCGAGGCAAGTGGACGGATCCTTGAAGTGATGGCTACAAGGTGGAATGCCGATGCACGTGCATTCCAAGTGGGTGATAGGCTCATACCTTTCACCCTATATGACGTTGCCCTCATATTGGGGTTGCCTGTGAGGGGAGAGCCAATTGATTTGAACCAAGCTCATTCTGGGGGGTCTATGGTGGAGAAATTGTTAGATAGGCATTTGAAGACAACTTCACCAGACCGAAATAAATTGGTGACATTGCTCACCAAAACTTCCATACAAGTCCCAAATAGGGTTAGGTTGTACATTGCCCTAGTCTTTAGTTATTTTTTGTTTCCCACCACCTCCAAAAAAGTCAACCCAAGCCTCCTACCATTGCTTGATGATAGAGCCAACCTAGGTACATATGCATGGGGGAAGGCAGTGTATGACTTCTTGGTTAGTGGTTTAAGCCGCGCAGCTTCATCGATGCAAGCGAAAAAAGGTAGAGGCAACTTGCACATTCAAGGTTGCACTGCCTTGCTTCAGGTAAAATTTTTTTTATCCTCATTGTTTACTCCACAACCATTCTAAATTTTGTTTTATTCTTAAACTTGCCATTGATGTCATGATTTTTGCAGATATGGGCATGCGAGCACTTGGGGGTTGGTTCGAAGAATGCTGAAATTAACCAACCTTTCCCAAGATTTTTAGCATGGACGCACCAAAGAATGTATACTAAGAAGGCAAGCGAGGCCTTTAGTAAGAGTGCCAATGTAAGTATCTTACACTAAAGTTGCATACTAGTTTAATAAACATGTTAATATCTTATAAAGATCTTATATGTTAGTATTTTAGCGTTCTAATTCATATATCTTGTTGTTTGCAGGTGCTGTCCGTGCTTGTAGCAATGCCGTGGGAGCAAGACTTCAACGTGGTAGAAGAAGCCATGGAGACCTTGCAAGAATCCCATGGCAGCTCGCACCCAATCATGGTGAGGGCTGATGGGGCTGGACCAAGCTCAATTCCTCAAGCGCCGTCCAATGAATTGCAGCTAGAGCTCCAAGCTGAGAGGGCTGAACGGGAAGCTCTAGCACGACAAGTTCGGCGCTTAAAGGACGAGCTTGACCATGTGAAGGGTTTGGTGGCCGCGGTCCTAGAGAATAGCCCCACTATTCAACAAAACCAGGCCGCAACCTCACAAAACCAGCCCCCACCCTCACCCTCACAAGACCAGCCCCAACCCTCACCAAACCAGCCCCAACCCTCACCAAACGAGCCCCAACCCTCACCAAACCAGCCCCAACCCTCACCCTCACCAAACCAGCCCCAACCCTCACCAAACGAGCCCCAACCCTCACCAAACCAGCCCCAACCCTCACCCTCACCAAACCAGCCCCAACCCTCACCAAACCAGCCCCAACCCTCACCAAACCAGCCCCAACCCTCACCAAACCAGCCCCCACCCTCACCCTCACAAAACCAGCCCCCACCCTCACCCTCACAAAACCAGCCCCCACCCTCACCAAACCAGCCCCCACCCTCACCCTCACAAGCCAGCCCCCACCCTTACCCTCACACAGCCAGCCCCCACCCTCACAAAGCCAGCTGCCCATTCAAGCCCCCATTGTGGACTTGCCAAGTTCACCGTCCAAGGCTGCCAAGAGAGGCAAAGCTGCCAAGAGAGGCAAAGCTGCCAAAAAGAAGGCCAAGGTGGCGGTGGTGGACGTGGCAAGCTCACCATCAAAGCAAGACAATGCAGGGGAGGCAGCTGCAGCTATGGTGGATTTGGTGAGTTCACCATCAAAGGGGGCTGCTAGTGTGACGTATGCAAGGGCGAAAACACGAGCCCAGAAGAATTTAATGATAGTGGCCCCAACAAATAACTAACTATGATTTATGCAGACTACGATCTTGGGTATGGCTCCATCAACCTCAACACAAAGAGGGAAAAGAACAAGAAAGGGTAAACAACCCATCCAAGATGACCAGCCTCAACCAGAAGCCGTGTTCCGCCCTAGTTGGGTACGCTCAATGCCGACAAATTGCAACCGGATAATTATAGAGACCTCCAACTTTCATTTTGTCAAAAACTGTTGTTACATATCTATTTTCATGTGTATGACCTACCCTTTCGTGTTTCTTAATGCAGATTTTTGCCCCAGCATGGCACAATGGCCATTTTGTTATGATGGTTGTAGATTGTCTACAAAAAGTTTTCTATTTTTTTGATTCTTTGCCTACTGCAGTCCGTAGAGCTTTGGCACCAACATTGGTAAACACTTGTTTTGAAATTTCAGTTTTCTTGCTAACCCAGTATTATATCCCACTGATACTACTTTTTGCTGCTTGCATCATAGAGAAAAGCTTTGGAGCAGATATGCAAGGAGAACTTGAAGCATACGGATGTCCATACATGGCTCCTACAATACAAGGATGACATACCAACCCAAGATAAATATGCGTAAGTACCAATATCTATCATGACCTCAAATGTAATTGTTGCTATGTTGGTTCTGGGTTCACTTCAATGTTATTACCATTTACCAGAAAATGTGGACAATAATGTCCAAACTTAAAGATAATTGTCCACACTTTCTATGGATGTTATGGATGTTACATAGGTTGTTGGTACATGTTGGTTTCTATGGATGTTATGAAAAATAGTTACAAAAAAATATAAATAGCTTGTTGGATGTTATGGTACATGTTGGTTTCTATGGATGTTATGGTACATGTTGGTTTCTATGGTACATGTTGGTGTCAATTGAGAAACAGTACAAGAATCCAAAAACAGTCCTAAATAGCTTCATTTCAGAACATGGAACATGAAAACAGTTTTAGGGTGTACCTGCATCTTCATGATATCTTGTTTACTCATCCTTTCTGAGAGAGAGAGAGAGAGATAAATTTAATCAAAAAAGAAAGGAAATGGGTCTTTAGGGCTGAACCTGTAAGCTGAGAATAGTGAGACTTAAGAGGTGGGATAAGAGAGAGAGAGAGAGTGAGAGAGTTCAAGGGCAGTTGGTGAGCATTAAAACACTTATCTTTAAGCTTTGTCTTTCTGTTTCATGGTGTTTCATGGTTTTTTGAACTTTATTTTAACATGTTAGTTGCTCAAGCTACAAGAAATATCTTATAGTATATATAAACAATTGGAAATGGTTTTGCTGGACATTACTTTTTGGCTTAAAGTGGTTCATAGCCTAACTTGGCAATAAGGAAAGACATAATTTCCATAAATTATGTTGATCAATGCTGATTTTTATGTACTTTTGCCTCAATTTTTCCAGTTCCGACTGTGGCATTTTTATGTTGACATTCATGGAATCCTTGATTTTTACAAACAAGATAGTCCAGTTCAAAGAGGTATGATTTCCACACCTTCATTTCATGATGCATTAATGCATTCATTTTAAGTCAAAACAACTAACCAATAATTTCTAAATCTCTTTTATGTTTTGTAGGCTGATTGCCCAAGAATAAGGGAACGCATTCTCCTAGAATTGTATTACACTTCCTTGCTGCCCAAAGCTGTACAAAGCTGAAACTGTGCTTGCGGCTGCCCAATTCTTTACCGGCATATAGTTGTTATTTTTTGACACATTTGTTATTTTTGTATTTACGTTTATATTTTTTGTATTTAAAACTCTATTCTTCCTATACTTGAGATTCTATTAAAGGTAGTGAACAGAAACAATATCTTTTTTTTTTTTTTGTAAATGGAGTAAATAAATAAATGAAATGGTGGAATTGGTTGGATATTTTAGGTTACCCATGAGTTTCTTTTATATTTAATGTTACCAGGAGCAACCTATTGCCATTGCAATCTTCACATTACTTGTTGTGAAAGATATAAAAAAAGGATGTCTAAAAATGTTTCCCAAATTGTGGTGAAACTACATATGTTCAAACAAATACCCAGGAGCAAACTATTGCCATGTCTAAAAGGAAATAATAAAATTTGGTTTTTTTTATTTTGAAGTGATTTTGGTTGGTTGAGATAGAAAATGACAAAATTGTTACAAAGATGCTAAGAAACATGTTTAATAGATGCCAAGAAACATGACCAATTCATATGAACATGTTTAAACGTTCATACAATTTTCTGGAAAATGTGGACAAAAACATGAAATTATGGACAAAAACATGACATTGTGGACAAAAATTTCGAATCTACTTATGAACATTTAAGTGAACCTCATACAATTTTCTGGAAAATGTGGACAAAAACATGAAATTATGGACAAAAATATGAAATTGTGGACAAAAATTTCGAGTCTACTTATGAACATTTAAGTGAACCCAGAAATGTTCATACAATTTTCTGGAAAATGTGGACAAAAACATGAAATTGTGGACAAACATTTCGAGTCTACTTATGAACATTCAAGTGAACTTAGAAAGTGTATTTCATGTTTTTGTCCATAATTTCATTTTTTTTGTCCATAATTTCATGTTTTTGTCCACATTTTCCAGAAAATTGTATGAACATTTCTGGGTTCACTTAAGTGTTCATAAGTAGACTCGAAATTTTTGTCCACAATATCATGTTTTTGTCCATAATTCCATGTTTTTGTCCACATTTTCCAGAAAATTACATGAACATTTAAACATGTTCATACGAATTGGTCATGTTTCTTGCCATCTATTAAACATGTTTCTTGGCATTTTTGTAACAATTTTATTAATTTTTATCTCAACCAACCAAAATCACTTCAAAATCAAAAAACCAAACTTTATTATTTCCAATCTCAACCAAAATCAACCAAACCCTCAAAAAAATATTGAACCCGACCAAACCTCCAAACTTTATTATTTCCAATCTCAACCAAAATCAACCAAACCCTCAAAAAAATATTGAACCCGACCAAACCTTTAACTTTTATTATTTCAAACCCTAACAAAATCATCCAAACCCTCATAAATACAATCAAACCCCAACTTCAAACATCAAAACTTCGTTATTCCCAAACCCAAATAAAACCCAAATCAGATCCATGGCTTCATGAGGACAGATCGGGGAGAGGAGGAGCAGAAAATTCGGGAGGAGAGAGCAGAGCATTCGGGAGGAGAGAGAAAATTTCAGAAAAAATGAGGAAAAATGGGTGTTTGGTTACACGGATAATGGAACTTGGAATAGCAAACCGGGGATAGCGGGTTTGTCTTTTAGTGGGGGTGTGAAACAGTGTCTTTCACACAGGGTGTGAAAGAAACATTTCCCTATAATATAAGTGTCTTATTAAGTATTAACTAATATTAATCATAACAACTAATCATTAATTCAAGGGTTTGAATCAGATTGGATTGGTCAAAAGCTCAGCGGTGGCAACTGGCAACTGGCAACATGGATATTGGCTTATTTTACCAAAAGGAACATGCCTAGCGGAAAAAATAAAAACACGGATATTGGTTCCATTAACGTGACAGTGCATTCACTGCATTGTTACCTAAAAATAGAATGTTTGCAGGTCACTGCGTGCGCGCAAGGATTTAAAAATAAATATATTTTCTCTTTCGTAAGATGCGATTTACTGATTCGGCTGTCCTTTTTATGAATGAAAGTTCCTGTCCCTTTATCAGCTTTATGATCTTATCTGGTCTAGTCAAAGTTATTGAACACTTCATACTTTGTTTTCTGTTCTTCCTTCAGATAAACGATTCTCTTTTTCTTAAAAGGTGTTTTTTTACTTTTTTTTTTTTTTTTCCTTGAAAAACAAACAAGAAAAGAAAATGGAGTAAATGTTGCTCTTGCTCATGGAAAGTCCTTCTCGTGATTTTGATTCATGCAACGTCTCTTTGATTTTGACTCGTGTTGTATTTGGACATGCATTTATATTTTGAAATGATTGTAAAGTATTTGTGCAATTTTACAAATCAGCCTGATTATAGTTATTAGACTCAATAAATAATTTTTTATAAAAAAAACTCAATAAATAAATTTTAAGGACCGTGTTAATGAGTGTCCTTAGTGAGAAATTATTCAGTCCATCAGGTGAACCACGTCATCTATCCACCATTCCAATAATTAAACACCACGTATGTTAATTTAATAACTCATCAATATTCACACAACCAACAAATAAGGAAAAAAACCAAAATATCCTCTCTTTCTCTCATCATCATAATTGTGTGAAAATTGGTGAGTCATTAAATTAACATACGTGACGTTTTATTATTGGAATGATGGATAGATGACGTGGTTCACCTGGTGGACTGAATAATTTCTCGTCCTTAGGACAATAGTTAAGGAAGCATTTAATGCTTTCACTTTATAGGAAGTAGTAAAATTTTAATATTAAAATAATACAAAAATAACTTTTAAGGGTATTTTAGTCTTTCTATTTATTATTTTAATATTAAAAATTTGTTATTTCCAGTAAAGTATAAGCATTTAATACTCCTTAACCATTACCCTAAGGGCATTAATTAACAAAATCCAAATTTTAATTACAAAATTTAATTAATAACAAGAGAAAAATGATTATATAATGAAGTCTGATCAGATATTTGTTTTCAACTTGTTCATAAATTTCTAACTCACGAGCATGGTTGTTAAAATTTGGATTTTACCTTGAATCATTGGGAGGGTTTCGTAAATCGAGTTATAGATTTGAATCGAAAATCATAAAATTCTACTTTCCGTAAATAAAAATATATAAATAATTATAATTCATAACATATGTTAAAAAATCATTGAAAAATAAATAAGTTTTGATATAGAAACTTATAAAAGGCAATAAGTCATCAACTACTAAATACCAAATGACAAATTTCAAATTTCAAACTTCAAACTTTCAAGTTCCAGGTTTTAATACCACATAGCCACAAACGTACATAATGTTCCAAATAATAACACTACATAAATAATAATGTTTCCAACCATTTTCCACAATGGTAATTTTGTGGCAAAAGTAACACATTACTTATTATTTAACGTAAATAACCAAAATCTAAAAACCAAGATCTTCATTGATTTGATGAATGTTTTCCTCTAATGGGAGACCTTCACCACAAATAAGATTTTCATCCATGTCGTTGCTTCCATCGAAATCATCTATGGGAAGATCATCTAAATCTCTTAATTCATTTTCAAGTTCACAATCACTAAAATTATGAATTTTTTTACCATTTTCAAGTCTCACTCTTTCTGTACTTCTGTTTATGTAGTTGTATTCGTGTAGGAGACTTACCACTTTAGGGAATTAGGGTTTGTTTTGTTTTTTATTTTATTTAATGGGCTATTTCAGTATTTGGGCTACTAAAATACTAAAAATCAGTTTAACATAAGCTAAATTCTCATTGGAGGCCAAAAAAAAAAAAAAAAACTTGAATAAACCTTGTGCAGTAGAATCGTATAAAATCGGAAGAAAATCGGGATTTTACAGATTCTAAGATTCAAATCGAGATTTTATGAAGATTCTACCACCTCTAAGATTTGGTTAAGATTTGAATATTTGTCATGATGTTGAATCGTAAAATCGTAAGATTCTAAAATTCAAATCGAGATTTTAACAATAGAGGTGGTAGGTAACATGGTTGTCAAAATCGGGATTCTACCTTAAATCGTTGGGAGCGTTTTGTAAATCGAATTGTTGATTTGAATTGTAAATCGTAAGATTTTACTTTCCGTAAATAAAAAATATATAAATAATTATAATTCATAACATATGCTAAAGAATTATTGAAAAATAAATAAGTTTTGAAATAGAAACTTATAACAGGCAATAAGTTATCAACTACTAAATACCAAATGACAAATTTCAAACTTCAAACTTTCAAGTTCCAAGTTTTAATACCACATAACCACAAACTTACATAATGTTCCAACTAATAGCACTACACAAATAATAATGTTTCAAAACCATTTTCCACAATGGTAATTTTTTGACAAAAGTAACATATTACTTATTGTTCAACGTGAATAACCAAAATCTTCATTGATTTGATGAATGTTTTCCTCTAATGGGAGACCTTCACCATAAACAATATTTTCATTCATGTCTCACTCTCAGTCTCAGAGTCTCACTCTCTCTGTACTTCTGTTTCTATAGTCTATATTCGCGTGGGAGACTTACCACTTTAGGGAATTAGGGTTTGTTTTGTTTTTTTATTTTATTTAATGGGCTATTTCAGTATTTGGGCTACTAAAATACTAAAAATCAGCCCAACACAATGCAAATTCGCATTGGAGGCCCAAAGAAAAAAAAACACGCAAAAAACTCGAATAAACCTTATGCAGTAGAATCGTATAAAATCGAAAGAAAATCAGGATTCTACAGATTCTAAGATTCAAATCGGGATTCCATGAAGATTCTACCACCTCTAAGATTTAGTTAAGATTTGAATCTTTTTTATGATATTGAATCGTAAAATCGTAAGATTTTAAGATTCAAATCGGGATTTTAACTATAGAGCTCACGAGCATATTACATTAATTGGATAAGTTTACTGTACACTTGTTTATAAAATATTTTTCTTAACAAAAAGTTAATAATACATATTGACTTACTTGAAATTAATTTAATCAATTTTGATAAATAGACATACTTAATTAATAAATTAAATTACAAATTGCATTCACTAAGTTTGACATATTTTCATTTTCATTTCTATAGTTTTGATCTTTCCAATTAAATCCCTCAACTTTTATTTATTTTCAATGTTGTCATTCCTTCAACCTCCGGCTAGTGTCAATAAGTCCCATAAAATAACTTAGTTTTACTAATTTCTATTTCAAATCTAAATAAAAATTAAATTAAATTAAAAAAAAAGTTTTTTAAAAAATATAAAAAAATTCCTAAAAAATAAAATAAAATTGCATCGTTAATTTTAATAGTTAAGTAGGCTATGGGGTGCAATTTGTAAAGTTTGTTACAATTGGAATGATTATAAGTTTTCATAATTTGGGTGCAAAGTGTAGTACCCAAAAGTTTAGGGTGGTTTTCTAAGATTAACCCTAAAAACAGCTTACAAGATAAATAATTACTTTTTAGAATTTTTATAGTAAGTTGAATCTTACACCACAATCGATAAATTGAACAAATTATAGTATTATACAATTAAGTTGTTGATATCTATAATTTATACAAAAAGTTATAATTTCAAGATCTCAAACAATTCATAGTTAAATTTATTTATTTTTTAAATTTAGAGTTTTAGGTATATTTAATTTAAACCTTAAAGTCCTAAACTTTCAAAAATTTCATTTTAACCTTAAACACAAAAAATCAAATTTTATCTAAAACAAAGATTAATGCTTTGAATTGTTAAATTAAATGCATGATGTGTGAAGAGTGAAGACTGAAGAGTGGCGACTACCTATTAAATAGTACTGCTGCAGAGTAAAAACTCCCCCACCCCCAGAAAAAGACAAGAATAGTATTGAAAGCAATTTTTATGAAAAAAAAAAAGAAGAAGAAGGAAAACTCTAATGTGGAGTGGACATCTAAATTCACAATCGATTAATTGTGCATTTGGATGTGCACGTTAAAGTGGCAAGATTGTGGTTGGTAAAAAAATCTCAAAATCAGGACAATACATCTTGCGGGAGTGATGTTCCATCAATCACCAACTTATCAATTCAACATATCGTGGAAATATGTCTGCATTTGGATGCGTAAGTTGATAAGTTAAAAAATAGAAAGAATGCAACTTGAATAATTGAAGACTAGAAACAGGAAAAATTCATAAAACATAAAAAAGAAAAAAAAAAAAAAATTGAAAAGAACTGGAGGAGGAGAACCGTAGGAGAGGCGAAGCGGTACTAGTCTCTGAACTGCTACAACTGCGAAATGCGAAAGCCTACTTGTGTCTCTCTGTTTTTAGTAAAAGAAAGAAAGCAACAGATTTGACTTCACAGTTCACACCTACTCAACAAACTCTCTCTCTATCTCTCTCTGTCTCTTTCTCTGTTCCTCACTTCACTGTTTGTACCATGAGACTGCGAAACTCCCATCCAAGCATAAACCAAACCATACAACAAAGCACAGAAGAGAGCCCAGAAAAGTAACAAAACAAAAATGTACACTACCAAAAACCTCCTGGATTAACTTTTTAAACAAGCCACAACAACCATGGAGTACCAAAGGATCCAAAAACCTCAGGTCCTTTTCTTTCTGTGTATGAAATAAATGTAATAATATCATATCATCTATTTATATATATATATATTATCTTGGTTTCTCGTTTCCCGATGCATTTGTCATTGTCAAAATGATTTGATTTGATTTGATCTACTATTTTAGTTTTTATCATAAATAATATAAAAAAGCAAATGCTATAGGGTGGAGGATTATCGCCAGGGAAGTTGAGGACTATGTTACTCGGAGTTGGAGTTGGAGTGGAGAGAAAGAGAAAGGAAGGGGAAGAGCTTCAATCTGATTTCACCTCCAGATCTCATTCTTCCTCTTCTTCTCAGATTCATGAAACAGGTTTTTTCTCTCTCTTTGTTTCCTCCAAATCTTGATTTTTTTCTTTTTTGGGTATGTGTTTAAAATTTTCAAGTTTCGGTCTAAAGTTTTAAATCTTTGAACTTTTTTTAATAAAGGGTGTTTGAGTATTCACTTTTTCAAAGTGTTTCAATGATTATTTATAGGAAACATTTATTAAAAAGTAAAAGTGTAATGAGTAAAGAGTAGAGAGTAAAGAGTAAAGAGTGAAGAGTGAGTTTCTGAAATCCATTGATCGGTAGAGGAAAATTTGATCAGGTGGTAGCGGTTCTGATAATTGCAAAGATGTAGATGTTGTGAGTGTTCTTCCTGAATGCTCCGTTTCGACTACAGCCGGCTCATTAGGCTCAGAGATGGTTATTAGTGACCGTAGAATGAAAGATAACACATTAGTAAATTCGAGGTTTAGGATTCAAGAAGATCCTCCTTCTTTGGATTATGACAGTGGGCATGATGGTATGAGCATGTCCTCATCGGTTTTTGAGTTTCAGAAGGCGGAGCGAGGCGCCCAGAGAGTTCCTCTTGGGCCATTTTCCAAACCAGCACCATCCAAATGGGATGATGCCCAGAAGTGGATAGCGAGCCCAACTTCGAACCGGCCAAAGACAGTTGGATCACGAAAGGCGAGTAATGTTGGTTATGGGAGCTGGCAGCTGTCTACCAAGGTTGTTGTTGAAGTTCCAGATCAAAGAGAGGTTGCTTTGGAAGAGCCAGATACAAAGCGGATTGATACAACTCAAGCTAAGATGGAATGTGGGGGAAATAAGTTTGTCACTTGGGAGGATGACCACTCATATCCAAATCCAGTTGCAGATTCATATGGCAAGCCCATCCCCATGATTGAGAACTCTGTTGGAGAGTCTGCAAGTAAGGATATATTATATAAAGTTTGATTCATAATCGTAGTTGTCTTTCATTACCATCTTTGTTTTTTTGAAGTATTGTATTTTGTTTGTGATTTTTTGGATTCTTAAATTCTTTGCAGTAAATGCTTACTCTTCCAAGAATGCAATCATGAAGGGAAATGTTTACTTTGTTCTGCATCCAAGAACAATTTGTAATATGTTTTCTGAAATTAATCATCTAAAGTTGAGGACCATGGGATTATATTATATTTGCTTAAAATAAATGGGCTAGATATCTGTGTTTGTCTTTGTCAGGGTCTAATTTGGAAAGTGGATTTCAAGAATGATGACTTTATCAGTTTCTTTGTGACATTCTCATATCTCTTTTAGCTTGGACAAGTTAGGATTTAAACTACCCAAATTCCTACTTTTTTGGTTATTTCATTAGTCAGATTGAGCTGTTGAGGCTCAGGTACCCAAAATTATGGCCAATTGAGTAAGGTTCTTGCTTAAAAACCGTGCTCTCTGGACCAGTGTGAGCACTGAGCAGCAACCAGCTTGGCCTACACCAGAGAGCTTTCTAGCAGCCATGGGAGGCTTGCACATCCTGTCGAACTTGTAGATCCAGTTGTCTGGTTTAGGCAATTGTTGTCTGTTTAGTTTCTAGTATCCTTAAGAAATTTAATTAGAGGAGCTGGCTAGAGAAGAACACCAATGGCACAGACATTATCATTTTCATATACAAGCTGTGTCTGTAGCACTCCTAGGAGCTCCTGTTAGAGGCTCCAGCTCCTCAACATATATATTTTCAGTGAACCACTAATTAATTACAAGAAGTTGGGGTGACACGATACCACTTTTCAGATATTAATTATGGTGGAGAGCATGTGCCCCATTTTGGTAACACTCTTAAGAATTTGTGTCTTAGATCAAAATTAAGTTTTCACAGTGGTGGCTTTTCAACATTCTCCAAATCGTTCCACTAAGTTTATTAACAGTCTCTTGAATTTAAGTTTGGTAGATGGTTCTGTAAAGTGGCTGTGCTGGTGCTGCTAGGAATGGAAATGTCTAACCTTCCTTGTGAAAACTTTCGTATTCACTTTCGTATAAACTGACAGGAATTCGTATAACCTACCTTGTAAAAACTTTGGTAGAAACTGACAGGAATTCAGTCCTCTTTCTGAAAAAAGTTAAGAAAGAAAAAGAATGTAATGCTGAAATATGATAAAAGATGAATAGCTAAATGAGACGGTCACCCTTTTCATTTACAATAATTTGAAGAAAACATGGAAAAGTTGGCTCATTTTTATGAAAATGGTTCTAATTTATGGTAATTCCTTTAAGATAAAAGTATAATTTGTAACATGTGTGGTGTTGTTTCTCTGAATATGAAGTTACTTTCATGCAACAGATATTGTAGAAAATGTTCTACATATAATAACTTGGAACTTACTAGTTTGAGCACATTTGTTTTTCTTAATTTTTAGCAGTCAATCTCAGCCGGCATGATTCATCTGTGGCCATCCAGAGTGCAACTACATTTCTACCACCCCCCTCAACAGCTCGGTCTGTATCAATGCGAGATATGGGCACTGAAATGACTCCTATCGCTAGCCAAGAACCTTCCAGGACCGGAACTCCTGTGAGGGCAACAACGCCAATGCGCAGCCCAACTTCTTCTAGACCATCTACTCCTGGCAGAGCTGCCCTGGCTTCATCTCCAACTGATCCACCTAATGGCCATCCAGATGCTCACAAGAACGAGTTGTCTGAAAAGGAGCTACAAATGAAAACTAGGAGAGAGATAAGGGCCCTGGGGACACAGCTGGGTAAAATGAACATTGCTGCCTGGGCTAGCAAAGAGGAGGAGGATAACGATGCATCCACTTCACTGAAAACTTTAGCAGCACAACAAACAGCTAAAAGTGTCATTGAGACACGTGCAGCAGCTTGGGAGGATGCAGAGAAAGCCAAATATACAGCCAGGTTATTTCATACATTGATATTTTCTTTTCCTGTTTAACTCCTTGAATTTCAATATGGATGTCTAATATATTTTCTCACACCTTTTTCGTCTTTTTTCCCCCTTCCTTTGGTCTGTTGGAGGCCAATTAGGCCTATGGGCTACACAAGATGAGTAGCCCTGTCTTTTTCCCTAGACCCGTTTTCCTTTGGTGTAGGCAGGGTTCGGTTTCAAGTCCCTCGTACAACATGTTCTCACACCCTCATTTAGTATATTTCAAGTGTTAACAAGTGACTGGTTTAGGAGTGTCTGATTCTTGTCAACAAAAATAAAAAGGTTCATTTTGCATATATAAATATATATAGAGAATGAGTGGTATCTACAATAAATTACTGTTTTTTGGGTGTAATGTGTCAACCTATCCTATGGATCATTTTCAAACTTATGCTTCATTTGTTTTGATGATTTTTTTTTTTATATAGAAAATGACTCATTTTCCTATGTTTGATTATGACCTTGAAAATGAGCCAGACAACATTTTTAGTTGTTTGGCTCTGGCTCGCACCGCAAATCATTACTATTTCTTGTAAATCCAAATAATTATATGAAAAAAAAAAAAAAAAAAAAAAAAACTTTCATTAACAGAAACAGACCTAAATGGGAAAATATTTTCGGTGGTTTGGTCCATTTGGGAGCCTCAAATTGGAAAACAGACCCCAAATTCGGAATCTATACAAACAATTAAGTGGGACATTGGTTGGTTTCAGCAAAAAAGGTCTTACGGAGAAAAAGTCAACTGTCAGTGCATGTTAGTCAACAGCCGATCAACGGTTAGTTTGTAGAGAGAGAGAGAGGTTAGCATTGGGAGAGTTTATTGTGGTGGTCTTTGAGTTTATTGGGCTTGTTTTCAGTTGATCACATGAACGTTTTCTATTGACCTGCGTTTTTCGCTGCACCAAGCACCAATGTGAAAAACATTTCCAAAAAATGTTTATGCTGAAACAAACAAAGCGTTAGGTGCAGGGGACCAAGTGAATGTAGTGTCTTGGTTCATTGTATAATCTAATTACTTTTAAAGCTTTTGCGTTGTACTAAGTAGTATTATGCTTTATGCTTAGAACTATGCCTCTTGGATATAGATACACATGGAAATACTAGCGTGTCCTTCAACTGAGATGAGAAAATATCACAAATTTGCTTACTGTGGTCAACTGGATTGTTGGAGCTGCATACTTATTCACAGGAGCATCAGCGATATAAAGAAATAAATGCATTATATCTGCTTTTAGTTGTTTTTGTTACCAATTTTCAATATGTGGTCTGAAATGGTAAGTCATGACTTCAATTATCTAGGTTCAAACGTGAAGAGATGAAGATTCAGGCATGGGAGAATCATCAAAAAGCTAAAACAGAAGCTGAAATGAGGAAAATTGAGGTACTCTAATTTTTTTTCTTTCTTTCAAAAAAAAAATTTCATAGCTACGTTTGTTTCAATTATTTTTAAATGTTTCCTTTCTATTGTCTATAATACAAACCCTAGGCAAATCAACCCTGTAACTTGGTGTTTTTTTTTTTTTTTTTTTTCTGCTTCTGCATGGCAATAGGCCTATGTTACTTTGAATATAAAGGTTAACTGTGTTGTTAATAGGCTCTAGCCCAAATGGCACTTTCCCACAAGAGCGGGTGGAGGGTGAGGTTGTGGGTTTAAAACCTACTAAGTGTTGTGTAACTTACCAATTGAAAAAAAAAATACAAAGGGTTACCCTTGCGAGACTGCAACTGGGCATACTGCTGGAAGGTTCTATACTTCTATGAGCATCAAAACTTTACATATTTGGTTGTGCTTATAGACGTTATGGATGCATCATATTCTAGTAGTAGTCACTTGTAACTCACTATTTGCAATACCAATGATATTGAATTATGTTATGTGGACAGTGGACTAGTTGATATAAAAATTTAAATTATTTTGGACAGCTAGAAATGTGGAGTTTATATTGAAGCCAAATAAGGTAAAGCTAATAACTTATTTCACATAAAGTGGTGGAAAGATTCACTTTATGTTAAAGTGTGAGCAAAACATGTTTGACTTGAAATTGCACTTCTTAAGGATACTATTTGAATGGTTGACAACGGGATTCTATGGTAAATCCCTCTGGTTGTTAATTGTCAGGAAGACCAGGAGGGGGAAAATAGCAAGGTAAATTACTATTAGTATTCTGGGAGTTACAAGTATCTTCTTTCTGGTTCACTGTAATACCAAAAAGGTATTAGTTGGCTTTTCTAAAAGCCTGGAAAGGTGAGTTTGGGATTTCATTGGCCTATGGATGGATGTTTTAAGTTTTCCAAGACAGGTTTTTATGGGAGCATGTTAAGCGAAGGAAAACCAAAGCCAAGTAGAACCTTCTAATATAGATGAATGATTCTAAAAGATTTTTTTTACACTATTCCAGAGAGATCTTTCTGTTTATTGACTTACTCCTCATGTTGGTTTTCCCACAAATTAAACCCTGCCTGTGAAAAGCTCTTTGAAGAGGCAGTCTGATGGGTCCTGCTCTTGTGTTAGGCATTTCTACTCTCAGCATTTTTATTCATTTTTCTTAATAGGCAAACCAACCCACGCATCCATAGAAGATTGAAATCATGACCTATCCCTTGCCCCCTTCTTTATGGAGGAGGAGATGCTGAGATTCTATTTGATTCATTCTTGTACTTGTTCTAGACTCTGTACTAAACAAGGAATGCATTCTCTAGGGTGTCATCACTTGGAATCCTGTAGTGGCTGCTTGTCATTACATGACACAATATGGCATGTACACCATATTGAAAAATACTTTTTCTTATTTTTGAATCGGCATAAGTGACTGTCCCAAGCCTTGTCATGAAGCACATTTCTTGCCGTTGAAATCTTTGGGAATTTTTAGTATAGGTAGTAATTTTTGTTAGCCACCTTTCTGTCATTGGCACTTCAATGAGCTTGAAAATGTATAGCTAGATAGCCTCTATTAGGTCAACAGGTTTGAGTTAATATCTGTACTTATTACAGATTTCTTGTTAAAGCATATTTGAAGCACATTATTTATGATTGTCAAGAACTTTGTCAACTTTAAATATTAGTCAATCTTGCCTTCACATCTATGATATTACAGAAATCGTTCAGTTAATGTAGACTAACAATGTGTGACTTTCAGGTAGAGGTTGAAAGGATGAGGGGACAAGCGCACGATAGGCTTATGAATAAATTAGCAGCTGCAACACTCAAGGCCGAAGAAAAGCGAGCAGTGGCTGAAGCAAAGAGAAATCGGCAAGCTGCAAAAACTGAGCAGCAAACAGAGTACATTCGCAAAACTGGTCGCATCCCATCCTCGTTTTCCTGTTGTGGTTGGTGCTATTAAAATTTGAAACACCTTTTGTCGAGTAGGCTTTCTGTTGTTTGCCTGTGTATCTTGTCTTATTTTTTTGCATTTGTTTCATGTATATCATGTGCTTTATCACAGCCTGTGCTTCTTATACATCATGTTGATATCAACCAATCCTGGTGTAAAAACTAAGACCTGCTTTTGCTAAGCTTATGAAGAAATTTTAATTACTTACGATATAGCAAGTTATTATGTAGAGGGAAAAAAAAAACTAATTTAGAAAAGTTATCATGGACTCCACTAACCTAGACACTAGTGTGGAAAATGATCATCTTTATTTGAAATTGATCATTTTCATAATTCAGATTAAATATTATAAATCTAAAGATGAAGAGGATAAAATCTTGACTGTGAATCTATTTCAAGAGTGAAGAGTTTATCCTTCCACTTTTAAAACTGGTAAGATGTCAGGTTCAAACTTATTTGATGGGTTGAAGGGGAGGATTATCAAATTTGCAAAATGTGTTGGAAAAATTAGTTTTGATATAAATATTGTTGGTTAGTATATGAGAAAAATAAACAAACAAATGGACTAAGAAATGCACAAGAAAATGGATGAAGACAATAATAGGTGCGTATGAAGCAGTAACCAGTAATCACTGTCTCTAAAGATTGATTTTTGCAGCTTTAAAGGATTCAACAACATACTCCAAGGAATGATCTTACAATTCAGGCATGCTAAGCAGTGTCCTTAAAACTTGATTTGTGTATGGGACTCAAAGTTTTGCGATTTACACATATACCCTTTTTAAACACAACAACAATCACGTGTAGATAACAAATTAATAATCCCCTATGTCTCAAAACACCTGTCAGCAAGAAATAGTCATGCGTCCTGTGATACCACTACCAGTGGGTTTCCACCAAACGAGATAGCACCAAACGAGATAGTCCCGTGTGGCCGAGTTAAAAATCATTGAAGTTATATAAAATCCTTTAACTCTTAAATCCAGAGACTCCAATTTTTGGTTTTATCCAAAAAAAAAAAAAAAAAAGAGACTCCAATTTTTGGATCTCTCATATCCTTTCTACTCGAAGCTTCATATTTACCAATCCCGCAGGACTGTAAACAGGTCGAACTGAGCCAAGTTGAGTATTAAACGTTTAAAGATTGTTTATTTGCGTAAAATACATAAATCACTTTTGAAATTTAAGCTAATGATAGAAACTACTAAGACTTTTAAAAAAATATGCAGTTTGCCCCATAAGTACAAACAGTTTTCAGAAAAAAATACACAAACAATTTTGGTCATTTAGGGGCATTTAGGTCATTTTGGAGTTTTTTTTTTTTGGGGGGGTATTTTGGTGTTTTCGAGTTTATTCTTGTCATTTTGGAGTCTTCCAGGTTATTTGGTCATTTTAGAGATTCCAGGAGTATTTTGGTCATTTTCACGTTTCGGGATCTTGTGATTTCAAGGGTATTTTGGTCAGTTTGGAGTTTTCGGAGTTATTTTGATGATTTTAGGGTTATTCTAGCCATTTTGGTGTTTTTGAGTATTTTGGTCATTTTGATGGTTTCAGGGTTATTTTGTTCATTTTGGAGATTCCGGTTTTATTTTATTTTATTGTCATTTTAAAGGTTATAAAAGGTATTTTGGTCATTTGGTGGTTTTATTGGTATTTTGGTCAATCTAGAAGTTTTAGAGATATTTTGGACTTTTAAATTTTTAATTGATTTTTTTGTGTGTTTGTAATTATATATGTGAAATTGTGAACGTAATAGTTAAGTAATTGGTGAGTTGGTTACTTGTCTTGATTAAATGGGTTGGGCGGATAATATTAGTTATTGGGTAAAACTTAGGTACCATTCTTTAGTTATTGGGTAAAATTTAAGTACCGTTCTTTAGTTATTGGATAATTATATACCTGACTCATTTATGACCTGATTCAAAACTTACCCAACCAGCCCATTTACACATGTTTGGAAATCAAACCCAATTCGAAAAAAAAAAAAAAAAAAAGTATAATATATATATATATATATAGAGAGAGAGAGAGAGAGAGAGAGAGAGAGAGAGAGAGAGAGAGAGAGAGAGAGAGAGAGAGAGAGAATATTAGTTATATATTTAAATGGATAATAAATGGGTAAATGGGTAAGAGAGAGAGAGAGAGAGAGAATATTAGTTATATATTTAAATGGATAATAAATGGATAAATGGGTAATTATATACCTGACTCATTTATGACCTGATTCAAAACTCACCCAACCTGCCCATTTGCCACCCCTACCGTAAATTATGTAAATTTTGATTAAGAGTTATCTAAACACAAACAATCATTCCATATGTGTAATACTCCGTTTGGTATTAGTTTATTTTCGGTAGTTTATTTGTTGAAGGTAAGACAAAAAGTGGAAATAAGCAATAAATTAGCTAATTTTTAAAAAAGTTAGTTTATTTTCTTATTTGTTAAAAGGTAAGACAAAAGGGTAATCATTGCAATAAGCTGACAAATAAGTAGTGTTACCAAAGGAAGACATAATATATTATATGCGAATTGTGAAATTATTTTTCTAAGTAGATGCATACCCATTTTATTTTTAATTAATTTGTCCATTTTTTCCTTCTTTTTATGTCATGTCACACATTATAAATATATTAAAATAATTAACTCCAAGACTCAACTAGCACTTCTTGATGTTTCCAGCAGAGACATACAAGGATCAAAACATCTCTTACCCAACTATCGAATTAAAAAAAATAAACTCTATAAGTGAAATTCTATTGACAAAGTTGTCAAAAGCCATTTAGTTCAATTAACAACTCATGACATTTTCCAACTGAAACATCTAGGGTTTAATAAATTCCAATCCCCAACTATTGAATTATAAAAAAAAAAGTTGTAAATTTTTTTGAAAAAATATTTCTTTTCCTATTATCAAGATTTTTTTAGAAATTTATAATAATTTATTTTATATTATTTTAATAATATACTATGATTTTTTGTTTTAATAATAAAAGTGAGGTTTTACATGTCGTAATTACATCATGACTTAATATAAATATTAGAAGTTGTACAATATAATTTTGTCATGTCATTTATTATAAATACATTAAATTATTAATGTACTTAAATTAAAAAAATTTAAAGATATTTTTAAAAAAAAGTTGCATGATTTATTTTATTTTTAAATTCATATTTGTGAGTGGAACTTCACTTCTTAGTTCTTACCCATAACGGTACCTTGTGACTTAATATAAATATTATAAGTTGTATAACATAATTTTATCACGTCATTTATTATAAATACATTAAAATTATTAATAAACTAAAATTTCAAAGTTAAAGATATTTAAAAAAAAAAAATTACATGATTTATTTTATTTTTAGATTCAAATTTGTGAAATGGAACTTCACTTGTTAGTTCTTACCCACAAAGATACCTTCTAAACTATTCCTTACCAAATTAGGACTTTGAGTTTGATTTTCAAACCCAGGAAAGTCCAACGAATGGAAAGAAGGCACGTAAGCAATTTGAAGCGTAACTCAGGTCCGAGCCTCACACACAAACACAACACAGAGAATGTCACATAGATTTATAAATACTAAATAGACACTCACCCAAACAACATCGTCAACAACAACTTCATCTATATTCTCAAACAAAACAACACCCTTTCAAAAAAATAGAAAAAAAAAAAAAAAAAAAAAAACTAGGCTTAGCTTAAAGGCTTAAAGCCTCATCATCAGTCATCACACACATATACATTCTCTCTCTGAAAATCTCTCTCTCTCTCTCTCTCTCTCTCTCTCCCTCTCTCTAGTTTCTGTGGCGGCTCTTGTTTTTGTTTATTTTTTGTTCTGAGATTGGATCGGTGATTCTGTTTTGTGGGTCTTTCAAAGTTTGAATCTTTGGAGCTTTTTCGATCTGAAACTGAGAAGATCCCTGTGGGTTTTTTCTTTCAAGAACCGCCATGTTTGCTGCTACACAGCAACAACAACAACAACACCATCACCAGCCACAACCA
Organism: Fagus sylvatica; assembly: GCA_907173295.1. Taxonomy (NCBI): domain Eukaryota; kingdom Viridiplantae; phylum Streptophyta; class Magnoliopsida; order Fagales; family Fagaceae; genus Fagus; species Fagus sylvatica. The sequence continues at coordinate 9,631,388 of OU015771.1, read as the reverse complement.
CAACAACAAAACCAGAAACAACAACAAGAACAAGAAGTTCCCAAAGCTTCAACATCAACGGCCCAAGAGGAGGCCTTGAAGAGAAATACCGATTGCGTTTACTTTCTAGCCTCTCCTTTAACATGCAAAAAGGTTTGCTTTTTTTCGCTTTGATTCTTGGGTTTTTAGGGTTTTCTTCTTCTTTTATTTTGTTGACTGTTTTTGGGATCTTGGGCTTTAAGTGTTCTTGCTAGGGTTTCGGATTTACGATTTATAGCTTCTTCATATTATAGTTCTTGATTGATGAATTTGGAGTGATTTAATTGAAATTAAGGGGTTTGGTTTTTTGGGTCTAATTCATATTTTAGATCTTGTTAGGGTTTTTTCTTATGTGGATCTCAGTTTCTTGGGAAAAACAAAAACCCAAACCCTAGATTTTTATGATGCCAAAGTTTGATGTTTGCAGGATTTTTGATTCTCGAATGGGTCCAGGCAGAAATAATGTTCTATAGATAGCAATCTGTTCATACAAGTATATCTATGACATTATTTTGAGGGGATTAATGATTTGATCTGCATTAGTTTTTGGAACTAATATATCTGATTATGCTGGAAATCCAGAGAAAGAGGGAGAGAATTTTAGGGAGAGTGAGAGTCTGTGTGTCCTTCTTTTCTAGGCAACTTTGATAGGCTTTTCTTGTGCAAGTAAACAATTTGAGATTTATTTTAAGGAAAAAAAATGAGATGAGGATATGATGATGCCTGCAGAGAATAGAATCTTTTCTCAATTATGGCCATGTTCAGTTTGAGGAATCTATCCTTCATTCGCTAGTTAAAACATGGACAATGTGTTTTGTCTTTGTCTTTCCCTCTTTTCTAATAGTATGCTTTGGAATGAATGATCTAGCTCTAAGGTTATTGTGTTTGAGCACTGATGTGTGTTGGGTTTCAGGTCCCATGTAATTTTCTATCTATTGGTTTACTTTTATGCTCAATTTGTCGTTTGTAATTCTTGGAGTTTCTATTTCAGTTTCTTAAAGAAGTACTACATTTGTGTGAGAATAATCTATCTAATAATCTACATTGGTTTATAGAAATCAAATGGGTTAGGCACTTTTAGATCTATTTCTCTTATTGCATCAATATAGCATAGATGGATATGTCTTTGTAATGTTGTGTAGTTGCAAAATGTGTGATCAGTAATAATATGCCATTAGTAATGATTGGATCGCTGATACCCCTCTCCCTCTCTCTCTTATCAATAGGGAAGTGAATGCGAGTATCGCCATAGTGAATTCGCCCGGCTTAACCCAAGGGATTGCTGGTACTGGTTGAATGGTAATTGCTTGAATGCCAAATGTTCGTTTCGGCATCCAGTAAGTCTCTCCTCTCACTCCAACTTTAAATGCATTGAAAATTAATCTTATTTGATTAATGTTTGCTAACTGCCTATTATTTTCTCTTCAGCCTCTTGATGCCGCACTAGGAACCCAAGCAGCACCTTCTCCTGGATCTTCTCTGCCTCTATCACAGGCTGCTGCAACGCCTGCAGCACAGGCTCCTTATGGTTCCAGTAAACAAGCTGTCCCATGCATTTTCTACCAAAAGGGGCTTTGCTTAAAAGGTGACAGATGTGCCTTCTTGCATGGACCAAATCCCACCACTGGTAACAAAGTTCCACAGATGGCAGCAGCTACTCATGTTACTGAACCTCCAGCTCTTAAGAAAACTTTTGGAGGCCTTGAAAAGTTTACTCAGGAGCAGAAGATTCCACAAGTAAATGTTTCAAAGTCAGTTGCAGTACCTCCTGGAGCTAAACCTGCTCTAAAAGCTGAAGCTGCTTTTCCAAGAAATGTAGTTGGTGTTGAGAGGAATGTACCACCGCCTACAAGATTGGATGATGAGGTTTCTAGATACAAGGCAACAAATGTTCCTCCTGTTATTAATGGAAACTCCGTCAGCCGGTCCAATCGTTCACAACAGGCTCCTTTACCTGAGGATTATAGTTTCCCAAATGGTAAGGATGGTGATGAGTTCTTAAGAGAGTCCTCTCCTGGCTTTGATGTTCTTGTTGATAATGAGCTTGGTGATTCGGATTACTATCATGGTGAAGATCAGTTTGGTAGAACAAGGGGTCATGAAGGAAGGAACTTGAACTCTGTGAATGAGTATGATATGGGTCATTCTGCTGATTACAACAATTCAATGACTGATGTTGATCGAGAAAGGTTCCCCGATCCAAGAGGCCATGGCTCATATGATCACATGCAAGGGCAGTATGCCTGGGAGCAGCACAGGGCTTCATCTGAGAGAATGCTTGTGGAACCAGCTCATCTGGAAAGGCGGAGGGGTTACCATAAATCTGATAGTCCTGATCATATTGATAATTTAGATCTACGACATCATTTATCCAAGCAGAGGAGAGGCAATGGTTTGAGATCTATTGTCAGTCATGCCCACAACAACCATGTTGAGGAGCGGAGTTACCGGTCTTCTTCACGAAGGGATGCACTTAATTTGCCCCCAAATGAGAGCTCCCTTGGTAATCGCCTCCGGGGTAGAATAAAGCTTCCAGGGAGATCTCCAGTGAATGGTAGTGATTTGCGTCCAGAAAGGGACTTGGACAGGGGAAGAAATTGGGACAGGTTGTCACCTGGAAGGCCACAGATCTCTCATCAGGGAAGGCTTCGAGACAGAATAAAAGGAAGGGTGCAAGAAGATATCAATGTTGAGGGAAGAAATTTTAATGGTCCACGTACTTGGAGAGAAATAACAGATGAAAATTCTGATTTCGCTCGTCCGAAAAGTCTTGCAGAGCTGAAAGTTGTGAAGAATGCAGATGGTAAGGAGCTGCAATCCCTTGGAAAGCGAAAGAACTTGGAAGATTATCAGCAATCTGAGGGTGATCTTAAGTTTGAAGGGCCAAAGCCTCTTAGTGAGATTCTCAAGAGAAAAAGAGGAGCTGATGCAGGAGCTTCTGGGAGTGACAAATCATCTGGCTATAAAGAAGACAATAATCAGAGAGAAATCCAGGAAAACTTGATAAGTGGCTCTGAGGGTACAGCTGGTGCATATACGCAAAGGGCCAAGGAAGAAGCCATCGGCCTTTTGTTTGGTGATGAGGAGGAGTCTGCAGTTGGAACAGTGACAGAAAACATTGATGAAGCTCCTGGCCAGCCTTCTCAAGCACCCGATCCGAACGAGTTTGAGGCTGAAGATGGGATGATTTATGATGAAAATATTGAGGATCAGGAACTTGAAGTTGATCAGAGGGATGGGGACTATGAATATGAGCAAGTAGAAGACGGAGAGTATACTTATGAGGAAGGTGAGAATGCAGAAGAATACCTGGATGAAGAAGAAGATGGGGATGACTTTGCCAAGAAGATTGGTGTCATGATCACATGATATTGTAGGGGAGGGAGAGAGAAGGCTGGCTGCTCTTTGCTATAAACATTTTGGGTGGTTGGTTCTGATTTGAGCAGGATTACTGCTTTGGGTTTATTTGTAGAAGTAGGATATCAAGTTTTCTCGTTGTATTAATCAAAACTTTTCATTTGTATTTAAATCTGATTGAATGGGGATTTTCATTTTTGCATGAGGCATTTTGCTGTACTCTCCTGATAAAAGTTGCTTGCAGAGTGCATGCCTGTAACAGTAGAAAGTCAATAAGAAAATTGCTATTACTTCTCTCAGATTTTCTTTCTCAGTTTCCGGCTTTCTGCCATATGGTGTGTCCATGTCTTCAAAGTTCCTCCTTGTTACATATACTTTGTTTTGCTCTTCTTTTTATGTTTTTCCCCTTTTTGTCTGTTTTATTTTTTCTATGTTTTTTTTGTTAAAATAACGAGCCGGACAAAGAAGTTTATATAACATGCAACAAGTCTAAGTAGCTAATATGGAAAAGAGAAGACAGACATATCATATTCAGGCACAGTTGATGTGCCATGTACAATGGGGATGTGCTTTGCTCTTTCTCTGTTCAACAAATTTATTGGGTTTGCCAAATTTGGTCAAATTGGGCAGCACACTTTTTATTATAAAATTATATTGGATGCGTTATGTTTGGATTAATCAATAAAATGATTATAAAATAAAAAAGATAATGAATAATATTTTATGTTAATAATTATTTTAAAATATGAATTTGTATTGTGTTAGATAATAGTTTTGATATGAGAAATAAATATAATGTATTTAAATTAAATACATTAACGTAAAATAGTATTTTAAATGAGAAGTATTTTTTTGGTAAATTACATTTTTGCCCTCAGAGTTTGGGATTGTTTTCATTTTGGTCCCTTAAGTTTATAATTTTTCATTTTGGTCCACCGAATTTGATTTTGTTTTCAAATTAGTCATTTTGTCTATTTTAGTTATTGAACTAGCCATTTAGTGCCAAAATAAGTGCCTAATCATCTAGACATATCATCTAGTTACTGTCTAGTCATTCCAAATTGTCACACTATACACCTATTAAACACGAAAAATAGAAAGGGAAAGCCGATGCAATATAGTATCAAAGTCTCAGAGAACTTCACTTGGGAAGTTGATCTTGATCCGACCACCGCGTGCATGCTAAGGCCTAAAAGGATAATTGTTTGGTGTAGACAACATTTTGCAACCATTATTTAACCTAAATCATTGGCAAAAGCGTGACCTTACAACATAAGGGAAATAGGGACCAACATTTTGTTTGTTTCGGTGTAAAATAATTTTTTATAAATTGTCTTATTTTCTTGTATTTGGTTGTAACTCTGAAAATGATTACCTACCATTATTATTATTATTAGATGGTTTGAAAAAAGGGTACCAAATACCAAGAAATACAAAAAATATCTTCTATGGAAACAAACAAAATAAAAATTGAAATGGATAAACCACATGTAATGATTTGTAATTTTTCCAAATCCAAATGCCTCATAAATCAACTCCAAAACCCCAAGAGACACAAAATGATGAAATGCCAATGGCTCATTGGGCTTCAAGTTCTGGCCCATTTTCACGTTCTCCACAGAACCAAAAAAGTCCAAAGAAAAAGAAATATATTATTTGCCCATAAACCCTAACACCTAAACCATCACCATTTCCATCTTCCTTCAAAACCCAAAACCCAAAAGAGATGAAAAGAAAAAAAGCTATGAACACCCATTGTTTTTGTACATCCAAACCCCAGGAAAATGAATCTCATTGAAGGTGTTTGTATTCGTATTCTTCTCCTATCAAAGATGCTACTTTTTCTTCGCACTCTCTTCCATGTTGGTCGCAGAGCCTCTCACCGAGTAAGCCCTCTCTCTCCCAACCCTTCAAACCCCACTAACCCATTTTTCATTTCTTTCACTGTTTCACATTCACATGCTTCTCTCATAGCTTGCCCTTGGATTTGGTTCACCACCTTTCTTTGCATATTCAGATACCCTTTTGCCACCAATTCCAACCCCAACTTTTTTTTTGATGATATAAATAAAGAATCACTGCGTACTATTGTTCAACAAGAGCACTGGGATGATAGTAGTATTGTTAATTTGTTTGATTCAGCTTTGGCCCCCATATGGGTGTGTAAGGTTTTGGTGGAATTGAAGGGGGATCCTAAGTTAGCTTTGAGGTTCTTTAAATGGGCTGGAACCCGAATTGGGTTTCGCCACACCACGGAGTCGTATTGTGTCTTAAGTCATATATTGTTTTGTGCCAGAATGTACTCTGATGCACATGAGATTTTGACAGACTTGGTTTTGTTGAGGCGGGTTTTGCCCGGTTGCGATGTCTTTGATGTGTTGTGGTCGACGAGGAATGTTAGTGTAATGGGGTTTGGAGTGTTTGATGCTTTGTTTAGTGTTTTGGTTGAGGTGGGAATGCTTGAGGAAGCAGCTGAGTGTTTTTTAAGGATGAGGAAGTATAGGGTTTTGCCGAAACCACGTTCTTGTAATGCACTTTTGCATGGGCTTTCAAAGTCAGGGAAGGGGGAATTGTCGAGGGAGTTTTTTAAGGATATGATTTCGGCTGGGATTAGGCCTTCGGTTTTCACATATAATATAATGATAGATTATACGTGTAAAGAAGGAGACTTGGGGACAGCTAGAAGCTTGTTTCAACAAATGAAACAGATGGGCCTTGTGCCGGATAGTATCACATATAATTCTCTTATTGATGGGCATGGAAAGGTTGGCTTGTTAGATGAATCGGTTTGTATATTTGAAGAAATGAAGAATGTGGGTTGTGAACCTGATGTAATAACATATAACTCTTTAATTAATTGTTTTTGTAAATTTGACAGAATGCCTCAAGCTTTTGAGTTTGTCCGTGAGATGAAGATCAATGGATTGAAACCGAATGTTGTAACTTATAGCACGTTAATTGATGCTTTTTGTAAGGAAGGGATGATGCAAGGGGCGATTAAATTTTTTGTGGACATGAGACGAGTTGGTCTTTTACCCAATGAATTAACTTACACTTCTCTGATTGATGCAAATTGTAAATTAGGTAATCTAAACGATGCATTGAAGCTGGCTAATGAGATGTTGCAGGTAGGAGTTAACTTGAACACTATCACCTACACAGCTTTAGTCGATGGATTTTGTGAAGATGGGAGGATAAAGGAAGCAGAAGAAATTTTTAGGGCAATGCTGAAGGCTGGAGTAATTCCTAACCAGAAAACTTATACCGCCCTTTTTCATGGGTATATTAAGGCTAAGAAAATTGAGAGTGCTATGGATCTTTTAAAAGAAATGACGGAGAAAAGCATCAAACCAGATATATTGCTGTATGGGACCATCATTTGGTGTCTGTGCAGCCAACATAAGCTTGAAGAATGTAAGCTTGTGATAGGTGAAATGAAGGGCTATGGTCTAAGTGCAAATCATTTTATATATACAACACTTATGGATGCTTATTTCAAGGCTGGAAAAACCACAGAGGCACTCAATCTGCTACAACAAATGCAAGACTTGAATATTGAGGTCAATGTTGTTACTTATTGTGCTCTAATTGATGGTTTGTGCAAAAAGGGATTGGTCGAAGAGGCAATTAAATATTTTGGCAACATGACTGACATTGGTATGCAGCCTAATGTTGCAGTTTATACAGCACTAATTGATGGTCTTTGTAAAAATAATAACATCAAAGCAGCCAAGAAGCTGTTTGATGAAATGTTGGAGAAGGGTTTGATTCCTGATAAAAATGTTTACACTGCTTTAATTGATGGGAACTTAAAGCATGGCAATGTCCAAGAAGCTTTGAATTTGCGAGACAGAATGATTGATTTGGGTTGGGAGTTTGATCTGCCTGCCTATACTTCCTTGATTTGGGGACTTTCACAATGTGGTCAGGTGCAACAAGCAAGAAAGTTTTTTGATGAGATGATAGGGAAGGGTATCCTTCCTGATGAGATTATGTGTATATGTCTATTGCGTAAGTATTATGAGCTAGGGAATGTGGATGAAGCCACTGAATTGCAAAATGAAATGGTGAAAAGGGGTCTACTTACTGGCAGTGGTGATCTTGAGGTTCCTAATTTATGAACTTGAGAGAGATAAATTCTGGTAATCCTTAGTTTGATGGGGCTCCATTGAATATTTGAATCAGAACCCCAAAATGGTTGACATCTCTCTAAATGGAAGTACAAGGACCAAATGAATACAAAGTTCCCCATTGGTTTCTGACTGGATGGCATGATGTTGCAAAATTGTGGGTTCTTGATGAATTGGCTGTTCCTGATACTTGTTTATCATATTTGAAGTCCTTTCTGTTCTTGCCATGCAAAGTCTGCCACAGGATGAGGTTTTAGTTTAAAGTTCTCACGTGACCTTCAGCAGAGAAATCAACCTTAAATTTCTGTCAAGGTGAGTGATTAACTTGTTCCAATCATTAGAGGAAAAAGAAGAAGAAGAAAAAGAAAGAAGTAATAATAAGCGTATGATACAGCTGTAGCTTTTAGTCAGCATTAGTGTTACAAATACAACCATTAATTCTTCCTACATTTTTCTTTTTGAAAAACTCTTCCAAGAGAATATCTCCTGGACTTACTTTCATAGAATGTGTTCCAGCTGGGTGGTTCCTGCGCTGGAAGGACGAGATGTCTGGGCTCAAGGATTTAATTTGCATGGAATCAACCAAGTGAAAGCAATTATACATATCCAAGAAACAAGTTCAGTTGAATTGGATGTTGCTTTAATTGCAAGGAGAAGCAAGGTGCGATAATGCTCTACTGAAATCCTACTACATTTTATGTTATTCGTGCTAATCAGTGAGCAATTTATCATATATATACTGTAGCATCTACCTCAAGTAGCTGTTCTGTGTAGAAAACAGATTAGATCAAATTTCTATCTCATTTGCCTTTATCCATATCATAATTTTGTTCAAATAATTTATTGGGAAAATTGCAGTAAAGGTTTTGCAAAATGACACTCTGTCCCTCCTATTTTAAAAAATGATACTTTGACCCCTCTCACCTTTTAAAAAATAAGGGGTGGAGTGTCATTTTTTAAACAAAGGTGAGGGTGCGGAGTGTCATTTTCTAAAATAGGAGGGACAGAGTGTCATTTTGTAAAACATCAAGGGAGGTTGCTATAATTTTTCCTAATATATGTATATAATAGGAATATAGATAAAATGCTACTCAACCTAGGTTGCTGCGGAGTTGTGAGGTTGATGTTATTCTAGTGTTCTTTGGTCTTTTCCTTTTGGGTATATTTTGATTCAACTATGTACTTCATTTTGATCATGGCTACTGAATATCATAGCGCACAAGAGAATTTAAAAATGCAATGTTTAATTTTATATGGTTACTTGATATCTTTATTGTCATATTGTCCATGAATATTTGTTTCGAATTTACCACATCATTTTCATTTTTGAAATTTGTGCTTTTTACTTAAATTAGGGACACGAAACGCTTGCGCTTTGCACCCAGGTTCCAAGAGGCATTTGCCTTGAAGTGTGCCTCATGCTTTCACCGACATCAAATTATTCACTCGAACAATGACTTCGAGGTTCCAGGGAAGACCAATGCCACATTCGTTACTGAGCCTCTCTACGGTGTCTTGAGCTCTTCAAATATGCTATGTGTTAAGTTTGGCAATATCTCTGGCAACAATGTGGCAATTTTTCTAGCGGAAAATCTGGAAAGCTGCAAGAGGAGGCTGGTTCCTAACTCCCTCTCTCTCTTACGCGCACGAACACAAACAGGTAGTTGACATACCCATTTGGGCATTTCCTTTGTTTCCTCACAAAGTAATGAAATTATTGTTGGCCCTGTTTGCGGTGCTTGTTCTGTTAATTGTTATCTTTTACTCTGACTTTGGTATTGGACCTGCATAATCTGCCATTGTAGGTGCTTTTCCTTTAATCCAGATATTCGCCTGTTTTTGTCTTTGTGCTTTGCTCTTTCATCCTTCTTTGGGTTAAAGAGTTAAGGTTTTATTTAAAGGACTTCCACCCATGATTTCTCCATAAAAATATGTGCGCGCGTGTGTTTGTGTTCTTTTATTCAGGCTTTTATGGGGTTTCCTGAAGGGTATGATTTAGAAAACTTGTGTTTACCTCAAATACCTCTGAAGAGGTTTCACACGTAACTTTGGCTTTTGCATGAGATTTATTCAAAGGATTCAGGTGAACAAAAAACAAAAGTATAATTTATGTAGTTACTAAAAAAATGATAAATTACACTAACCTGCCTCAAAGTTTGGGAAAATGTCACAAACCTCCTCTTATTTTCAGAAATACCACTTAGCCCCTTGAGGTTATTATTTTATTTTATTTTTCTTGATTTTCTTTAGCATATAACCAATATGGTTAGTGAACTGGAGGTTATTTTGGATGGAATTTAAATTTGAACAATGTTTGTTTTGACTCAATTAGTAATGGCAAAATGATCTTGTTATATAGCTTAGGCTTTTATTTCATATTTGTTTGGCAAAGTGCAAAATCAACATCATAATGCTGTAATGTTGTCATACTGCAGGACATTTGTGACGTGTTTGAGCACCTAATTTTGTTTCATAGATGAGGCTTTGCTCTAGCTGTCCACTTGCATCTACAGAAAAAAGGCAAGTTATTGAGTTGGTGAAACTGGTGCCACTTTGGCAACAATGAGCTTTAACATAACAAATCAGCACTCTCTAGCAAGTTATAAACAACACTTACTGCACCAAGTTGTTATGGTTGGCCTTTTTGTCCAATATTAAAGATAAGGAGATGATTGGATGAAGCTCATATGTATAGCGCCAAGCTCACCTCAAAAGGATTTTGTTTCTGTTAAACTGGAATTTTATTGGCATAACAACTTTGTTTAATATTTTGTTGTACTGCATGTGCCAATCTTACAAATCGTGACCTGCTTTAAATTATTTTTTGTACTTACCAACAAGGCAACAACAAATGTGTTGATTGTAATGTCAAATGCACTTTTCTATTGGTGCTAATAATGGCAATATTGATCTCATTGTGAAGACCACGTGTTCCATTGTGCGTAAGATTATTATTTTTCGACATTTTTTTTTTTGGCTTTGAATTATAAGTTATAACATATCTTTTTATTATTGTATTCCATATATGGGGATGAGAAACTCTATGGGCACAACAAATCCCTACAATAAGATTATTGTGAGTTGTGGTGGATCTCAGGGTAATCTCTTCTTATTTTATGTTGGATTGTAGTGGGTTGACTCCTCAGTTTGTTGTGTCCGGGATATGATTGGAGGGTGAGACGAGGAGTGATGGCATGCCAAATTCCTTGGAGAAATTTGAAATTTCCCAAAGCGATTTTGAGGGCCTTTTGTAGCTTTGTGTTCAATTTGAGGGAGATTTGGAGTTTTCGGGATTGCTCTTTTTTGTGGTTGGTGAGAAAAACAAAGGACTCATAAGTCATATGGGTTAATTTTCTTGGATGCTCTCAAGGGGTATTTGGGTGAGAGAAAAGAAAAGTGGGATGATAGAAAATGTTGGAAAGATATAAAAGATTTGTGTTTTCCATAATATGTTTTTGGTTGGACGGATGGATAAGTGGGAAGAAAGAAAAAATTTGTGTTTTACTTTGTGAAAATATAGTTTATTTGAATGTATTATTATGCCCTTATTATATAATATAATAATAATAATAATAATAATATTTTTTTTAATAGTAAAAGCAAGTTATATAATTTCAATCAGGTACAGACTTGGAAGGTTGATATGTTTGGACTTTGAGGCCTGTTTGTTTGGAGAGAAAAGGAGGAAGAGAAAAATGAGAGAAAATGAAAATTTTCTACTGTTTGGTTGGGCTATAAAAGCCGAAATGGAGAGGGAAATAAGGAGAGAAAACATGTGGGCTTTAAATTTTTCTCTCTGGACCACAAATTTTTTTTCCGCCCAATTCGGTATGTACCTCATTGAAATTATATGACTTTTTTTTCTTTTTCTTTTTTAACATGACTTTGCTTTTACTATTGAAAAAACCCTTATTATTATATTTTATAATAAAAACATAATGGTAAATTCATCTAAGCTAAATTCAACCTCCTCTAATTTTTCTTCTAAACCAAACAAAGAAAAATATAAATATTTTTTTATTTTCTCACTTTTCCATCCTCTAAACTAAACACATAAATCTTTTTAAAACTCTAACCAAAAAATAAAAAAAGCTAAATTATGTTTTAGTCAACTAAATAGTATCGAAACCTACTGGGTTGGGAGGTGGTGTGGAGATGGGAATGAGGCTTGGAAAACTGGTTTGGTATCCGTAAGCTCAGGGAAGTTGTGTCAACCTGTGAGGCTTGGATTAGTGAAAAACACACACTCTTTTAGCTCTGGCTCTCAGTCTGTATAGCCGTTGAACTCTTTTCCTTTTCCCAGTTTTGCTTGAATGTGTTCCACTTATCTCTCTCTCTTCTGCTTCACACCCAGAAGATAGAGATAGAGAATGGGGAGTAGGGTTCCAGTGCAGCACTACAATCTCAGATCGGCCAACTCTTACATCGGTAGCCCTTTGCATGACCTCAACACTGTTGATTCTCGCCCCGCAGAAATCGATCCCATCAGCGACGTCGATCGCGACGCCGTCACCGACGATGAAGATGACGGCACCTTGGACCACGACCACCATTCCAATCCTGTTGTCAGTTTCTCCTATTTCTTCTTCAATTTACTGTATTTTGAGCTTCAAAGAGTGTTTTTTTTATTATTTTAAATTCAATGTCAATGTCATATTTGTTTTAGGACTGTATGCATGAATCATATAGGAACTCTTTGCCACTCCATGGTGTAGGAGTTGATGAAGATCGCTCTAGCCTTCACAACAATGGGCCTTCAAGGTCCCCCTATGATATACTCACAATTGAAGGTATAACCATTGATTTCAAACTCAAAACACTTAATTGGATTTCACAAAAGGTTCAATTTTTGCTTCTGGGTATTACCCGGCAACTGGTTTTGGCGGGTGGGGTCAGTTGCCTGTAGGTTTTACTGCCTTCTTTAGTAATGTTGCTTTTGTTATAAAAAAAAAAGGTTGAATTTTTATGGGCTATTTGTGGCTTAAATTTTGGGTGATGTCTGATTTGAATCGTTGAACTTCGAACTAGATGTTTCGCCTATTGAAACAGCAAGGTCGAGATTTCTACAAATTATTGTGGATCATTTCATTCTTGATCATGTCGTTGAAGCGCCTGATTCTGAGGCTGACTATACTGGTCAGTCTGGGCAAGATAAGATGAATAAGAGGAAGACGAGAGACGTCCAGTATGAAGGTGACCCGAGGTTTGCTTTACCTTTGATGTACGTGGCAAATATGTACGAAACTCTAGTTAATGATGTGAATAGCAGGCTTGTCTCATTGAATGGTATTCGTGACAAGACCATTGGTGTAGCCCTTGAGGCAGCTGGTGGTTTGTATAGAAGTCTGGCTAAGAAATTTCCTAAGAAAGGTATTGCATTTTCCTTCTTCATGCACCTTTGGGTTAAATAATTTGAATTAATCTACTTGTGTGTACTTGAACTTTGAAAGTTTTTCGACATATAGTATTTGGGCTGTCTATCTTATTGGTAGTAGTGTCAATAGTAAGTAAAATCAATGTTATTTATTGTTATATCTGGTTATGACATCTGGCCCTTCCATAAATTAAGTGCCTGTATCTTTATACTTTTGTCCACAGGACCATGTACATTCAAAAGAAGAGAATTGGCAACTTCTCTTGAAACCAGGACAAGATTTCCAGAATTAGTTATACAAGAAGAGAAGCGAGTTCGTTTTGTGGTGGTCAATGGTTTGGATATTGTTGAAAAACCAAGTAACATGCATATTGATGATGCTGAGTGGTAAGTAGTATGTCTAATTCTTATGTTGAGAAGGGGTGCATTTCCACTTCACTCTTTGTGGTGTGCCTTTATATCTCTTATATGTTCGCTCTTGAGTGCAGGTTCAAACGATTGACTGGTCGAAGTGAAGTAGCTGTCTCTTCTCGAGACTATAAGTTCTACTCTCCAAGACACAAGTACAGGCGTGTTGTATCAAATTCAGTGTCTAACATCCCTGGTTTGCCTGTAAGTTGATATGCCTCCATTTATCAAACTAATGGGTCATCTAGATGTCTTTAGGAAATTATATGGCTGAATTTTTTGCTAGATAGAATTTAAAGTTGCTTAGAGGGAAAATAGAATAGAACTGCAAGAAATAAAGAAAGAAAGGTAAGAATTCACCTTCTAGAATAGGACATCCAACTGATATCAGAATTTTTTTTTTTTTTTCAATATTTGTTATTTCAACTTTTTGTTGTCTCCATAAAGACGATAAATTTGTTCATAAATAAAGAAAATATTGGGAAATTTAACTTCAGTGGGGATGTAACACATCCTGATCGCTATGCCTCACTGAATAAATTGAAGGTGGAGGTAACGTTTTGTCTTTTTGATGTGCTTTTTTCAGACATTTCCTGTCACGGATAATTCTTCGTTGGCTACTGCTCAAGGTTTCCGCTCTGTAAGTGAAGTAAGAGTTGCTTTCTTGTTCAAGTTTATGCAATAAATATCTATTTCCTAATGGGATAGTATATGGTTTGCGTTTTATAAATAGCCACATCTGCATCTACATGGGAGTTGGCTAACACTCAGAATCCAGCAGTGCCTAAGTTTAAAAATATTTATTACTGAGTCATAGGTATTGATGCTTTGTGTTCTTTTTTTTTTTTTTTTTTTTTAAATAAAAAGTTTTATTGCAAAGAGCCCCTGATTCCATAAAAAAGGGCTAAAGAATTACAAAGAATAAGAAGTGAAAAATTAGAAAGAATTTATAAAAAGGAAACAATAGAGTGACTGGAAGTAAGGGCTCGATCAAACAACTATTTGCGCACTCCAAGTCCTCAAACGTACGACGATTACGCTCCCGCCACGACGTCCACATCAGGCATAGAGGGACAATATTTCAAAGATCCGATGAATGTTTCCCAAACCAATTCCTCCATTCCCAACAACCATTTCTATGTGTAGAGCGAGCTTATCCCAGCCCATTCGAATACCCTTCCATAAACCACATCCATGAGTTCCACAGACAGCTTTAGTACCCCCCCTACTGCCCCACTCAACCCCATATGTCTCCACAAATGAGACTCCTCCAACCCAAAACGCCATAACCATTTCCCCAGCAATGCCTAGTTAAAAGGAACCAATTTTCTAACATCCAAACCTCTATTTGCAATTGGTGTGCAAACCTTCTCCTACGACACCAAATGATGCTTAAACTCATCACCCATCCCACCCCACAAGAAGTTCCTCTGTATCCGTTCAATCCTATTGGCCACACTAATAGGAAGTGTGAATAAAGAGAGGTAATAGGTAGGGAACTCTCTCCCCCCCGGGACAAATATAGCTTTTCCCATCTAGCTAACCTATGCTCCAATTCTTGAGGATAGGGTTCCACACCGATGTGGCTTTGAAAGAGGCTCTCGAAGGCATACCCAAATAAGCCATTGGTAGGCAACTAGTTTTACAATAAAGTGACTCTGCCAAAGCTGTCAGACCCTCCACCTCTCCAACTGGTACCATCTCGCTCTTATTCAAATTCACTTTTAAATCCGTCGCTGCTTCGAAGCAAGTCAAAACCAGCGTAATGTATAATAGTTGTTTGGTATCTGCATCAGAAAACAAAATCGTGTCATCTGCAAAAAGAAGATGGGGAGAAGCATAACCCCTCATTTCTCCCACCAACCCTAAAACCCCGGATACGCCCAGCCTCCTCAATCTTTCTTAGCATCCTACTCAACACCTCCATTACCAAAAAGAAAAGCAATGGGGAGAGAGGGTCCCCTTGCCGTAATCCTCTGGAACCACTAAAGAAATCTGAAGGGGATCCATTCACTAGAAGTGAGAATCGAAGAGTTACATGTACGTAGCTGCTTCACATCAATTTTCATTGTGCTTGGCTCACTGGCTGGGGACCCTGACAGGAGTTATGATCCTCTGGAATTATAACCCATCAAGTATACGTCTAGTGTCCTTGATGCATTTTTTCTATCAATAAAACTTTTTATTTATATAAAAAAATAATTATGGGCATTTCCTAACATAAACACCCTCGTTGTGTTGATGCCAAACTTTGAAGACATGAACCTGAGCTGAGAGCAGTTTGGTTCACTTCTTTTGCAGTCTTATGAGCCCAAAACACTAATTGAATCAAGGATTAATTTCAGGGATCTTGGCTTGCATTGCCATAGACAGAGAATTGTGATTCTGAAGAAGTTAAAGCTGGTAAAAATTATTTGAGTCTCAACTATGCATCCATTTGCTGGATGACATGAAAGCTTTTACAGTTAGCAGTGCTCAGGTGTGGGGTTGACCTCATTTTCATTCACTTCACACTTCAGAGCAAACCTTGTTTACATATATTTACATGCAGCATGCCGAAATCAGATAAAATATTTCTTAACCCCAGCTATGTTTTATTGTTTTTTCTTTAGATTAATTGTGTTATCATGTCGCCGTGTTTGTGTTTGAGGTGTATCATTGTGTTTTCTTGCATTTTACTATGATCAGGGACTTGTTTGTTCATTTGTTTAAAATTTATTTTGTATCTTTTCTTTCACCTCTTTGCAGCCACAAAATCAGCAGCAGACTGTTTGCAAACATCCTATGCAACCACTTTCACATCAGCCCCAATTTCACCCAATTCATCACCAGAATCATCATCAAGCCATGCATCAAAGTCAACATGCATCCCACTATCCTCACAATCATCAGTGTGCTCCACCTTCACACTTATCTGAAATTTCTCATGCTCATCAACCAACCATATCACAACAGATGGCATGCTTACAACCCCTCACAGGTGGCCATGCTGGAGGGCGCCTGCATGTACTGGTGAGGATGATCAAATTGACATGTTTTCCATCTAATATAAATAATGAGAGCATCTAGTTGAATTGAATAAACATTTTGTTTTTAGTATGTGTTATCATATTTTGTGCTTAATGAGCATGTATGTCACAATTGGAGTAGCGTACTTGGGGAATGTCAAATCTGTGTCCTTGGATTCTGCTTTGTATACTTCAATATAGTTCTGAAAGAATACACACACTATTCGACACTGCTTGGCTCTAATGCAAGCTGGTTGGTTCTGGTCAATTTTGTGACAAAGATGTTTTTGGTTAACTATGTCTATTTTTCATAATTGCTAAGTGATAAAGTGATCTTGATACTGAGGGAAATCTCTTCACAATATCTGTTTTCTGTCATGGGATGCTGCTCCATACACTCATCTAGGCCTGAAAAGAAGAGAAAAGAAAAAAAAGTATTTGACATTGCTTGATTCTTTAATGCAAATTTGTTGGTTCTTGTGATTTATTGTGACCAAGAATTTTTGGGTTAACTACATCATCAATTTTAGGCCTCAAAGGGTACTCTTCTTCCTCTTCTCTCAAGTTTGGGTGGAGTGTGAGTTCATGGGTTCAAAACCGATTGGTTGCATGTGTAACTTACCAATAATTGCTAAGTGAGAAAGTGATCCTGATACAGTTGGCAACCAACATTAGAGTACTCTGAGAAATTTGGCAATTTAAGGTTCCATTTGGTTCTTAAAAAGGATGAGAGAAAGGACAATGATATACTTGTAGATGGCAAAGATGGCTTTCATTTTGTAGTAATTGTAGCCAATTTCTATTCATTGTTTTTCCATCCAAAAACCAAATGCAGAGTAAATTATATGTGAAAGTCACCTATACCATTGGCACTAATGACACCTTAACGTTAACACTTTTGTGGTATCTAAATCAAATACCTTGAATATATTCTTGTTTGACTTATTATTAGAGCAGCCAAAGCAAATTTGGTCAGAGACTCAGAGGCAGCTGTAGGTTAACTGTCCACAGGACTCCTTTGGATAACCTGTTATTCATCTACTAGTAGCAATATTCTGTATTAATGTATGATTTATTAAATATATAAATCTGTGTGTGTGTTTGTATATTTGTTTATTTATGTTTTTACCTTTTATTTTAATGGCAAAGTAACTATTCGGAGGGATATTTTAATAGATATGTCACTGTTGTCTTGTTTGTCATGTAAAATATTTTACTTAATTTTGTCAGACTGTTTTCATTCACATGTTTACTTGTGCTCATATGAGATGTTGTACTAGTGTACTAGCGGTAGTGCCAATTTATTAATTCATCATTTGTTTTGCTTAGAGATTAAGTGGGTGAACAATAGCCAGTATGTGATTTCACTACCTGAATTCTGACGTTTTTTTTTTCCAGTCATATGTTCATTAGAATGATGATCCATTGCCTATGGAGTACGTCTTGTTAGAACTTCTGTTATATATGTGCTCAAACTATGTATGACTTCTGCTTCAAATTTGCTTGTGGTGCTTCTTTTTGGTTTTGTAATGTGGCTTCATTAAAAGTGCTGTATTTGTGCATTCAAATGCTATGACAAAGTAGAATGAGTTCGTTAGGTTATGAAGGTTGAAATGTGTTCAGGGCTTACTTGTTTATTATCTTTTTCATTCCATCCTTATCTCTAGAATCTCTACTGACCTTTGACATTGCTTACATTTCAGCAATCCAACCTTGCAAAGTTTTGTGACGAGTGTGGGGCTCCATACTTGAGAGAAACTTCTAAGTTCTGCTCAGAATGCGGTGTTAAAAGGTTAGGAACATGATATCGTTTCTACAATTTTTCTCCAACCTCCAGAAGTTTTCATTTTCTTTTTTTTTTTTCCCAATAGGTAAGATCAAATTGTGTTAATATAAGAAGAACAAATATACAAAGGGGATCAATGGAGTATATCAGCTATATACCCATAAGTTCCCCTAAGTTTACAATTTTATTTTTAAAATGTACATGTATATTTATATTTGATGCAGAAGTTTGAAGTATTAGTTAGTTTTGGTTTTACAACAAAAATAGTGTTTTACTTTTCCATTAAACTAATATTTGACTCTTTTGCATATAGATGATGCTGGACAAATATGTATTGCAGAATTGTTATTTTCAAGATTTTTTTTTTTTTATAAGACGGATTGTGTACAAAATTATGCTCAATTTAATGTGGCATTTAAGACTTCCATCCATAGTGAATAATCTGCATTTCTTTTACTACCTGCATTTCTAACCACTGTTGTGTACATTTCTGAATAGTGTAAAACTTTAGAAAAAACATGAGGCTTTCATTCTTTTTGTGGAAAAACAATGATTAATTGGATATCTTGTATAATTGTTACCATTATTTTGGAAACAATTTTGAATTTTGTCATGAAAATATGATAAAAGTATAAAACTGTGATGTCTGTATGCCTTATTTTCATATTTTCTTCCCAATATCCAGCAAACCCGATGAACGCATTTACAAATTTTGTTTTTGTCAAAATTTTGGTACGAGTCTTAGAGAAAAGTTTTAAGACCAACTACCAAATATGTGTATATCTTACTTTTAGTTTTTGGAATGTTGTCCTAGTAATATCCTTCGATCATTCTCGGCTACCAACAGTTTCAAGCTTTTATATATATATATATAAAGGTGATATAATTATGTTTCCAGATAGTTACAAAAAACACCTTTCCCTCTAACAACGCTCAAAAATTCACTACAAACAGTTTCAAGTTGTCTAACTTTATTGACTCATAAAAAAAAAAAGTTGTCTAACTTTATTGGCAACAGTCTCCTAGCCACAACCACAACATCACCTTAAAAAGCCGGAAAGAGGAAAGAGGAAAGAGGAAAGAGAAATGAAATTTGTTATTGTTGTTTTTCTTCTAATATATATATATATATATATATATATATATATATATATATTTATATATATATATATATTTTTAAAGATGGATTTGAACCCTGATTCTTATCATAACAAAAAACAAGTACATTGATTGTCAATAACTATGTGTTACTAACTAAGCAGTGATGTTTAAAAATCAATAAAGTATACTCAAGCAAAAATGAAAAGTATTTAACACTATTTTTACGTGGAAATCCTCTGATGACCAGAGAGGAAAATTACGGACTCAAGCAAGTTTTGATCTTCACTAGTATAAGGTTGGAATACAATAGCTCACTCTCGTAACCTTCCCTCTATCTCTTTTCTTTATTTTCTCTCCCATACATGTGGAATCCGTCTTCCTTTTTATAGGCCAAGGAGATGGATTAGCTTTCTACCTATGTGTAACTACACTATTAGATGTCTATGTGAAACAAAGTTCGTTGCAATAGGAGTTGTTTTCTTCCTCACGCCATTGCTTGCATCCCTGACATCGCCGCAGGTAGTGTTGGTGCGCGCATATAAGACACAGGGACTGGTACCCGTTGTCCTCTTCTGGCAAACAAGGACACAAAGGTCGCTCCCAATGACATGCTCCACTACTGCTAGCTTTGTCTCTATTCACGGACACACACACTCGTACTATTTCTTGTCTCTTGACACACATGGGCCCAGAGCGGGGCTAGACAATGTCGAGGCATTCCTTGGCCTTTAGCTACCTTAGCCTCTTTCAATCCCGAAAGTCACGCGTCGCCCATCGACTTCATCCCATGGTCTCAAATATGTAATGCTTTCGTGAAATGTGTGCGGTCCGAATTACTCCTTGGGTTAAGAGCGTCATGGTGGATGCGCTACTAGGCGCTACCCTCGTACAAATACCAATTAAATTACAAGATTTTCTTCTTTGTTTAATGAAATATTTACTTATAAAAAAAAAAAATTACAATATTTTATTAATCTTTAAAAACCAATATTGGACTTCCTACTCCCTAGTTTTAAATAATGCATTACGCTTTTGTTGTCTAATGCATTTGGGAATAGATTTAGACTTCAAAAGCACTTTGAGTTGATGATTTTTCTTTATTGGTCTAATGGTTGGGTTGAGTCCCAAATCTTGATATGAGTGGAATTTGTTTTTGTTTTTGATAATTGGATAATGCCAACTACAAGTTTCTTGAGTCTTTGATTATTTGAACCAAATTTGATTTTAGATCTCGAGGACAATAAATAAAATAAGAATATTAATAAGGGTAGTTGTGTAGTTTGACATTTGACACCACAATTTGGCTTTCGCATTCTTCTTCTACCAAACAAACGACAGTTAGACAATTGGACCGTTGGAGGGTTGGAACAGCAGTCCAACACCACCCACTGGTTTTTGTTTGGTAGAATTAAAAAGGATAAAAAAGTTAGTAAAAAGAAAAAGAAAAATATAAAGAGGACAAAAAAGAAGAAAATAGAAAAAAGAAGAGTTTAATACTTTTTTATTAGAAGTTCAACTGTTTTTATATAAGAATTGTCATTTATATATAAGAGATAAAATTGCTAAATAAAAAATAAAAAAAATATATTTTTTGCTTTATAATAATTCATTCATCTCCCATTAACCACTACCAACCAAACCCAGTCTTGAGTTTCCATTTTCCTTCTCCCCAACAACTACCATAAACCCTAATCTCCTCTCCTTCTTCTCCTAACTCCCAAGAGAAGCAAAACATTGTGATTCCTTAAAAAACATCAAAACATGAGCTTCACTTTAGCAACATCATCATCATCATCACTCACTCACCACCACCACCTCTCTTCCACTTTCAACCCCACAAAACCTTCTTCCTTTCTCCGTTTAACCACTCCCAATTCCCCAAATCCCCGCTCTATCCCTTGTCTCACACTCGTCTCTGCTTCCTCCTCAACTGCCACCACCCAAAAACACAAACACCCCATTATTCAAACACTCACTCACTACACAAAAGCCGCAATTCTCATTGGCGCCACTGCCACAATGATCGGAAAACTCTCTCTGCTTCCGGCTAGAGCTGACTCTCCCACCACTGCCATCACCGAACAAAACCCAATTCTTGAAGAAGAGCAAGAGCAAGTTCAATCCCAAGACCAGTCCTCGCCGCTATCCGAGTTTCTCGAGTCGAATTCCGAAGCTGTCGAAGCCTTGAAATCGTTGCTGCAACAGAAGCTGGAGAATGGCGAGGACGAGGAGGCTCTAAAAGTCCTGAGACGCCTGGTTTCGGCACAGCCGAATGTGACTGAGTGGAAATTCGTAATGGCTAGGCTGTCGAGTGAAATGGGTGACACTGAGAATGCACGCAAGGTGTTTGAAGAAATTCTTGAGTCGAACCCGTTGTGGTTCGAGGCGTTGTTTGAGAATGCATTGCTTATGGACCGGTGTGGGGAAGGCGAGAAGGTGATTACGCGGTTGGAAGAGGCGTTGAGGATTGCGGAGGCGGAGGGGGAAAGCAAGGCGAAGGAGGCGCGAGACGTGAGGTTGATAATGGCGCAGATACAGTTTTTGCAGAAGAATGTGGAGGAGGCTTTGAAGAGTTATCAGGAATTAGCCAAGGAGGATCCCCATGACTTTAGGCCATATTTTTGTCAGGGAATGATTTATAGCTTGTTGGATAGGAATGTAGAGGCCAGAGAGCAATTTGCTAAGTACAGGCAGCTTTCTCCCAAGAAGTTTGAGGTAGAGGGTTACTTGAGGACCCCATTGTCAAGGATGAAGCTGTTTGGGTCTGATCAGAATTGAGTTTCTGCTTCGGGGTTGTTTAACTTCAATATGCTGGAATAATGATTGGCCTATGTCAAATTTTGATAGTTACTTTACTTTTTCATTTTGGTTTTGTTACTTTACTTACAAGTGATCATCAATTCCAAGTTTCAAATAGGATGATTAGAGAAACAAGGAAATGAAATTTGAAATTTGTCAAAATAATGATAATTTTTCTTGTTATCTGTAGTGTATTTTTAAAGTGATCCTCTAAGATTGATCTCAAATTGGATCGTCGGTGGCTTTGTCTTATGAACCTATCGGCACAATCTTGCACAACCTTCGAACTAAAAACCCCACAAACCAAACATTTTCGTTGATGAGTGACCACTAGTCTCTCAATGAATTCCACCCTCAAGATTTTAGATACACTAATGATGGGGTAAAATAAGGCATTTACAATTGGTTAATAAGGTATGTAAATTGACAACCCTATTTTAAGGCTCCAAAATTCAGATTGAGATCCTATGCAATTGTGAAAATTATTATTGTAGCAATACTTTTAATCTTGACCGTCCAATGAAGAGCAACTATTTATCTCGGCCGTCCAACAAAACCAATGAAAAAATAACTTTTATACATTTTAAACAATTTTTTAATATTATTTGAATATACGACCGGGATTAAAAGTTACTTTTAAAAAATTACAACTTTTCATCTTGTCCATTGAAAGATATTACTGGGCAATACTTTTCCACTTATTGCATGAGATCTCGATCCCCAAAATTCAGTATCGATAAATTTTGTTTTAATAAAAATTATTTTTAGAATTCTTTTACCACGGTGTGGTATTGAGTCAAAGCAACCCTAAATGTTGATAACAAGTAACCCTAATTTTTTTTTTTTTAATGGCTTCGTGTTAACTTTAAACAACCATAGGTGCTAAGGTATTTGTTTTTGTGTTTTCCTATTCTATTCCTTCCCTTGAAAATTCCTTCAGAATTTCGTACCACATTACTTTTCCTAACAAACATCCAAACCAGAAAAACCGAATTGCTTTAATCATTTTAATTTCTTTTAATTCCTTCTTAATTTAATTTTCCACTTCCTTCAATTCCTTTATAAACTCACAAACAATTAGGAGTTGGGGGAGTAAGAATATTTAGGACAACCTAATGTAAACACGATCCTCTATTCGAGTACATGATCATAGCATGAGCATATAAGCAACAATATTATATCGGATGTGGTTAGGAAAACATACCTGAATCTAGTAATGAAATTAATAGAAGCAATAGAGTGTCTTGTGCTCTTTTACTCTCTTGAGTTCAAGTTTAATGGAGAGACTTCAAAGTGACGATAGGTTAGAGTGAAAGCAGGGACCCCTGTAACGCTATATTTATATGATAAATATAGGGTCTTAATGTAAACCCTAAACCCAGAAAGGATTTACCGAACTTAGGCCCACACATTAAAATACCCATGTCTTACATTATTAAAATGTAGCTAAGGTGCACCAAAGGCCAATAAACAATATATGATCACATTAAACTTAATGGGCTTTTGTTGGTCAACTCTCTGTCATACGGGACATCCTATCAATTCGGTTTTTACACAAAAGAATGCTGCTCACAAAATAAAATCTTACATTCTCCCACTTGAGCAGCATAAGTCAAAAGGATTTTTTTTTTTTTTTAAGAAGAAAAAATTGACTTTCCGAATTGATAATACTCTATGTGGCCACAATCCTAACATAATGCCCAAGAGAGTAACACCTCAAACTTTGGCCTAAGTTAAATGAAAACATAAGTATCCAATTATGTACGTCAATACATCCAAAATTGATATAAGACCATACATAGTCAAAATACTTACAATTCCATCAACTCAGGTAATATGGTATGGTTATGTGTGGTATGGAAATTACATGCAACTGTGATCACCATGTCGATTTCCATAAAGTCCAACAATATGTTCTTATCAAGAACCAATAACGCTTCCCAAGAAGCTCCTTAAGATTGGCAAAAAACTTTATGTCTCAAGTAGTAGAACTTTCACTCATAGGTCTAAGCCTGTATACCATATGAGTTAACTGCCCTGCTTAAAGCTAAAACATGCTTTAAGACTTTTCCTGCCATAATAAACTTACATGTGCACACAAAATATGGCAAATAACATAACACACATAGACAATGCATAATCAATATTCTCGAGAATGTAAATCGACTTAGCCAAAATAATAAACTGTAATTTAACTTAAACAAAAACATAACTCCCACTAACCAAAAACATCAAAATTTTCAACCAACCCCATATGAGTACATATGAGTAACATGCTCCTTAAAAATTTAGGAGGCAATCCTTTGGTTAGGGGATCAACAATCATCTCCTTTGTGGATATATGAACAATAGAAGTTTGCAACTCTTGAATCTTCTCTCTAACAACCAAATACTTGATGTGCATATGTTTTGATCCAGTTGACCTTTCATTATTCTTTGAGAAGCAAACAACAACGGAATTATCATTGTAGATTGTCAAAGGCTTAGAGATGGAATCCACAATCTCTAACCTTAAAATAAATTTCACAACCAAACCGCCTGTAAAGTTGCCTCATAACAAGCTACATACTCAGTTTATCTCCCTTAACAACAGGAGCGTCACGAGCTGAACACATACTCATATTAAACCTCTCAAGAATCCTATTAACATAGTACTTTTGAGATAGACAAAGAATGCCACGAGACCTATCACGATGAATCTCAATGCCAAGAGCAAATGAAGCTTCACCAAGATCTTTCATCTAAAAAATTATTGAACAAAAACCTTTTAGTTTCATGTAGCAAAATCCAAATCATTGCTAGCAAGAAGAATATCATCAACATAGAGCACCAAGAAAATAATCTTGCTCCCACTAATCTTCAGGTATATACAAAAATCAACAATATTTTCTTTGAAACCATATCTGTCATAAAACTCACCACCTCGTCCTGATCTAACAATCTTTTCCCTTTTAAGTTCTATTTCAGCTTTATAAAATTTGAACATATCCAAAGCCTCAGATTTTTCATGTATGAGAAAAATATATCCATAACGAGGAAAGTCGTCAATGAAAGTAATAAAGTATTTATATCCACCCAAAATGGTAGGTGTAAATGGTCCACAGATGTTAGTATGAATGATCTCCAATAGCCCCTTATTCGAGGTATCCCCTTTCTTCCTAGCTCTCATAATTTTCCCTTTAACACAATCAACACAAGTATGAAAATTTGAAAAGCCAAGAGAATCCAAAATACTCTGAAAATATGAAAAGTCGAGAGAATCCAGAATACCATTTCTAGTTAACCTCTCCATTCTATCTGTCGTAATATGCCCTAAATGTCTATGCCATAACATCGAAGAAAATTCATCATTAACATGTTTAGATCCAATACTAGCAACCACATTATGAGAAAAAAGGATAATTTAAATCCAGATCTAACTTGTATAAGCCATCACATAAAGTACCAGAAGCTACCTCACGAGAACCAGAATAAAAGAAAAATCTTTTATTACCAAAATGAAATACAAAACCACTAGATCCAATTTAGAAACAGAAATTAAACTGCGTCTAAGAGAAGGAACATAAACAACATCGTCCAAAACTAAAACACCACCAGAAGCTAAAGGTAAATTAGCTACTCCTATGAATTCTTCTGAAGCCTTCTCTCCATTGCCCAAATAGACTGCAACCTCTCCATCATTTGGCCTCCTCTTGCTTTTGAATCCCTTTCTCCTCAAGCCAATTCTTAAAAACGGTTACAATCTTTCTTAACATGTCCCTTCTTTCGGCACCAGAAGCACTTTCCTTTCATGTCCTTGTTCTTCTGCTTGAGCTGGGGTTTGGAATTATTAAACTTGCCACCCTTATTTCCATTTTGATTGTTTATGTTGCCCTTATAAAACTTTCTCTAGCTCGCATTCACTATGATTATGGGTCACTATATGGGCACTCTTAGTCTTACTCTTTCGCATCATCTCCTCATGTTGCACCACAATTGCAGTCATCTCATCTAACCCCCATTCACCCTTCACAACATTATAAGAGGTCTTAAGAGTGCTAAACTGATTTGGAAGAGACTCAAGGATCAACCACACAAGGTAAGAATCAGTTATGTCAACTTTCATATCCCTCAATCTCATTGCAAAATTAGTCTTTCTCATGATGTGTTCACGAATCCCAGTAGTACCATCATAAGTAGTGGTGGTCAATAGGCGCATGTAATTACTCTTCTCTGCCTTGTCAAAAATAACAAATTTCTTACTCACAGCAGCAAGATAATCTTTCGCATTGTCACACTGAGGAATGTTATTCTTGATTGTCTTGTCCATAGACAATCGCATAATCATCATACATAACTTGTTAGATTCTGCCCATTTATTAAAATAGGCCTTAGCCCCAACAGAACTTTGAGAAGTGATCGCATCAGGCTTATTTACCTCTAAAGCTAAGTCCAACCTCATGATAGCCAAAACAACATGCATTGTCTCATTCCATTCCTCAAAGTTTGTCCCATTCAATGTCTTGATAAAAGACAAATGCGAAGAAAAAGAAGGGATATCCAAGGTTGACAAAATATGAGATATTTAAGCTCACCAAAATTGCATATGTAAACAAGCTATATACAAATTAATATTTCATTAAGAAATTTATTTAGATTTGTCAAAGTAAACCATATAAACACAAATCTGACAAGAGTCCTAATGCATAATTAGGATCTGTTTTTGGAGCAAAGACCATAATATGCCACAGGGCCTCACAAACAAGTGGAAAAGCTAAATATACTGACAACAAAATTTTTGAAGAGTTCAACACCTTTGGGGCAGAAGAATTATTCTAAATTTTGGCATCCATACATTAACTTAACCCCATCGAAAATTCCACCAAGTAAAGACCCTCTTAATGAGATAATCATTACCTGTCTGAATCCCAATGCCATTGCAATCCAATAACAATTAATAATGATAAAACATTATAAAGAATTAAAAAATTCTCTTCGACCTTAATGGTATGCCCACTGTGTGGAAACATAGTCATCCAACCCTACGAAAACTGATGAATCTTTGGATGCATCACAATATCCATAATGTCCAACAAAATATTTTCAGCATGTATACAAATTTTTCTCATTCAATTTACAATTAAATATTGCATAATTCATAAACAAATATTATGAATAATCAATGAGAAAATAAAAGTGAATTACACTAAAATTATAGTGCAATTATACACTGCCATTAAAAGCTGAAAATATCATAACAGTTTTTGAAAAACAAATTTCAGTGACAAAAATTACCTCCAAATTGTGGAGAACAAATAAAATATGCATTGGTTATTGACCTAGACTAATAAATTTGTAGAAGTCAGGAACCATAGGCTACTATAGTTGCTAGGACTATTTTCATTCTTTATTCCAATTCAGTGTTGCAATAGCAGTAAATTATTGAACAAACTAAGTTCAATCAAATATGTATAAAACTCTGGAAAATCCCCATGTCGTATGAAATTGGTAAGTTTTCAATTTTTTTTTTGATGAAATTCAATTACAAGTTTATTCCCTGAAGTAGTTCTATGTTTTTGTCTCATTATTAGTATTAATGGTCATTGGCGCTTCTACATCAAAACTACTAGCCGCATACACCAGTGAAACCGTATATGTGAATACCGAATTTGAGAAGTTGAGAAAAACCATATCAATTAGGAGTCAATTATGCACTTAACAAATCATACCTGAAATTAAAAAATAAATACAAAGAACTGTTCATTCAAGTACCAGTGGGGAATTTTGCACCAAGAAAATATCTAGCTAAGGTATATCTGTTCAAACTATATTACACTTCTGTATCTTGATATCTGAGCTAGATAATTCTGTACCCAGTGGTATAATCTGGGCAAGAGACTTTGCGCCACATCAGCCAAACAGTGAGAAAATCATGGTTTCAAAGAGGTATAATAGCATTAATACTTTTCTTCCCTACTTCAACAATCATGGTTTCAATTTTGTATGACAAAGTCTCACGCAATACCGAATTTGAGAATACAGCCGAAACCGATTAATACAGTATATATTGATAGATTAATACAGCCGAAGCCGAAACCGATTAATTTGTCAATCAGTATATTGTAGAACATAGGTGCTAGAAATACTAACATAAAGCGATATTCCAAACCAATAATTATTGCACAACAAACTCCAATTTTCGAGATTTGCAAGTGTTATTATTACAGCGGAAAAAAGAAGAAGAAAAAACTCGTACATAACGCGTTATTTAAAATAGGTTGGCTCCATTAGCACAACATCAGCAAGTTAGATAGCACTTGCAAATAAAATATGCAATAATCCTCATAATAGAAAGGTACTGAATCCAAAATCATAGATATATTAGCCAAAGCATCAAAAGCCACTCAAATCCGAATCCGTAAAATAATTTGAAAATAATATAATACTTCATAGCCCATGTATGAGCATGAAAGCTTTGATACCAACTGTAAACACGATCCTCTATTCGAGTACATGATCATAGCATGAGCATATAAGCAACAATATTATATCGGATGTGATTAGGAAAACATACCTGAATCCATTAATGAAATTAATAGAAGTAATAGAGTGTCTTCTGCTCTCTTATTCTCTTAAGTTTAAGTCTAATGGGGAGACTTCAAAGTGACGGTAGGTTAGAGTGAGAGCAAGGACCACTGTAACGCTATATTTATATGATAAATATAGGGTCTTAATGTAAACCCTAAACCCATAAAAGATTTACCGAACTTAGGCCCACACATTAAAATACCCACGTCCTACATTATTAAAATGTAGTTAAGGTGCACCAAAGCCCAATAAACAATATATGATCACATTAAACTTAATGGGCTTTTGCTGGTAAACTTTCTGTCATACGGGGTATCCTATTAATTCGGTTTTTACACAAAAGAATGCTGCTCACAAAATAAAATCTTACACCTAATGCACAAAAAGATGGGACAACATGGCCCTTAATTTCTAGTGAGGGTTAGTTATTCTTGTCCAAACACAATTAACAATGGCAATCTATAACAACTCAAGGTTTAGACCTCAATTTAAAAATTAATTAGCTAAATTAACACACTAAGTGAGTAACACACTAGCTAAGCATATAGATATGTATACTTTAAAAGCAAGTAAAGCATTCAACATATTGATAACCACAATAGCAATTTATGACAGCAGAATTTAAATAACACGAGCTATTTGGTCACTAGGAGAAAACCCCCAAACCGAGGTAGAAACTCTACCGGTATTTTTGGCCGCAACCATAAACACCAAGGATTCTACTATGTTGAGAGTATGACTATAACCCAATAAGCAGCCCAAAGTAATACTTACACCATTACCCAATGATGCTGTAACTCCCTATCCGACTCCTCCTTCAATGGTTGTCCTCAATACATGGAACCCACCGTGACTCACACTACTTTAATGGCTTGAGAGTAGAGTTAGAGCAACTTCACAAAGACACCAATAAAGATTCTGAAATTGGTTTTAGTCGAGATCACATAGCTTGATCGAAGGATCCAAAGGCCCATTGAGGGGCAGCTAGCTCTCTTCTCCAAAAAATATCTTCACTCACACTCTAATGGAAAATCCAAAGCATATATAAGAGAGAGTAGAAGAGGCAAAAGGGCACTTCTTTTTCGCACCTCAAACTGACCTCATAGTGAGCCTTAAATACCCCAATCATTAGGTCAAAAAAATCGAAACAAATTATGTGCCGTCTGATTATTTTTCTGCAGAATTGTGTAGGTCGACTGATCAAAGATGGTGTTGGACTTACTTAAAGTTCACCCTATCGGATTGCAGTCGAGGTAGCAATCAAGATTTATAGATTCAACATGTCTTAAGCATTTTGGAGCTTGTAGTCTTCATACTTGATCTTGAACCTAGATCTACACTCAAAAGACTTACAACTCAACTAATACATAAGTTTTGGATACAATTATTGCCAATTTCAAGTCAATTACAAATGGAGACTTAACAGGTACTTCTATAGAATTGTGATATACAACAATAAATGCTAAATATTTAGCTCCAATGATATGTTCTAAAATGCTATATAGTTCAAATTTCAAGTGCATATCTAGACAACTTCTGAAAAATTTGATTCATTACACCTTTCAACTCATGTACATCTATTTATTTCTTACTGCCTCTTCTATTCTTCTTGTTTTTCCTGGACTTGTTACCCTTCCCCTTGTTTTCTGTTTCCCAGCTGTTTTTGCTTTTGGAGACATCACACTGCTCAATTGATAAACCGTCAACTGTCTCGACCACAAGGATTGTGCCCTGTTGTAAGAATAGCTGACTTAAGATAGGTTCCACGTTTGGCCTTCTTGAAAGCAAGATATTGGAAAGTTCTCCAATTGTTGACATATTGTTTTCAAGTTCCGGTTCACTGAGAAGGTGTTATAAAAGAGAGGAGGAAACAAATAAGCAAGTTAGGAAACTACTGTTTAGGTTTTGATAATGGCTAAATACTAAATACACAACATTTTTAAAAACAAACTCTTGAACTGACCTCACATCCAGTGCAGCAGAAAGTTGCTTCAGTTCATCAAGCATGCTGGCTACTTCAGCCATTATGTTTTCATCAACAGGGTCAATAGTATTCTGAAGGCGTTCATTCATAACTGTAGTTAGAAGGTGAATACTTTTCTCCACATCCACCTGTTATTTACAAAGGAAAAGAAGCAAAATTCAGTATGATTCTCTGCATATGCTTTTCGCTGAAGTCAAATATATTGTGTAAATTTTTTGCATTACCTTTATTATTTGGGAATTTGACAAAAAGCTCCCTGGATCTTTACCATGCTCCAACGACTTCAAAGCTTCGAATATTTCCCACACTCGTAGCTTGCTTCCATTTATGTTGTTCAAGTCCTCTTGATCATAACCGCCTGAAGAAAGAACTTCACTGCTAGAGTTTGTTGCTTCCACTTCAGCAGCACCAATTTGACCTTGCGATGCTTTCGCTGTCTCCGGAAACAAGACTTTTAACATGTCCTCCCTGCACTGTTTTACAGTCATGTCCACAAAAATGGCATCTGGACATAGAAATTGTGAACAATTTTCTCCCAAACTCACAATTACAAGAGGATTGTGAATCTTTTTAAATACTCCAGCAAGCACCTTCACATTTGTATTATGTTTCCATTTTATCTGAAGGACGTCATAAAACTCCCATGGAAGTTGCTCGATAATATAGCTCCTACCAAGCAAAGTAAAAAGATTATCTAAAAACATCCCAGAGTTCAGGTGAACTAAACATATTATAGAAACCAATCTCAACACCAGCAGCGGATAGTAGTGCTTCACATCTATATTAGACCTCCTGATCCATTCTATTGTATCCTTCTTATTATAAATAAGCTGCTGAGCAACATTGACAATAAACTCAAAGATTTCTTCAGGTAATTGTTGCACCTCAGCCACTAAAGTGGAATTTGGATTGGTATCTACCTCTTGATAGATAAACCATTCAGCAAAAGAAGACTTTGAAGTGATAAAGTATCCCTTGAAGTAAGATGCCAAGATTAGTAGGCGCTCAATAAGATACAAGAAACAACTAGGTGAAACATAGTCAATTTCTTTCCAGTTTGCATTGTAAGTATCCTTCAAAGCTTTATGGAACTTCAGCAGAACGGACAATTCTCTTGGAGATTCACTGATATTGTCAGGTAAAGTACCTTGAGGAAATTCTGATCCCATATTCCCACAGAGAATTTGAATGAATCTCTTCCACGGTGTATTTCCATAATTCCCATCAAACCTTTTCAAAATCTCCTTATACAAATCATTGTTTATCTTACCCAATCCAAGAATTATCACTACAATTCTTCCAATTTTCCCATAAGTCAGCTTATCCTTCAAGCTGATGTTTTCAATTATGATCTGTTTTAGTAAATTCCTTGAAACCTCAGTTCCTCTCAGAGAAAACATGTTCCCTGCCAATGAATTCGGCCAATCAAGGGGAAATATATAGCCAAAAAAAGAATTAGTGGAAAGTTCAACAAATCTCTGCAATGTCTGATTGTTGCGGGAACTACAGTTCAAATATTTGGATTCCAAAAGAAACTTTGCAACCTCATAGATATAAGTAAGACATCTGCTTCGGCAGAACATGGAGTTGGGATCCTTGAATGGGAGCTTATAAAGGGCTTCAAGTTTGTCCAAAACATCCATACCAGCACAAAGTAATTCTGAACACCAGTAACTTCGAGTGGTTGAAACAAAATGGAAAGTATCAATATAAACCAAATTTCCGTTCCGACGAAGGAGTGTATTGTCCAATTCTCTGACCCACTCCGCATCAGAGTTGAGCAATAGAAATTCTGCATTATGATTATGAAACTGCTTCCGCACTCCCATGTATTTCAAACAGAAATCTCCATAACTTCTATATTCATTAACATCTTGTGTGTCAGCACATTTGAGATACTTGAACATGTTCACAATCTTATCTTTCCAAAAATTCCAAAAGTAAACCAGTGTTTCTACCGAAATCTGATTTCTAGAGATCATCTGTTCCGAATGCTTTGTTAGATCAAAAACAAAATGATCTTGGCACACATACTTAAAGGAGTTTGACTGAAGATGAGCATCTAGAATTTTTCGAGAAGAAATTATTTCACCTCCAACACTCTTATGTCTCTGAGAAGCATTCAAATACTTTTTTGTTATGGACAAGTTACTCTGCTCATTTGATAAAATGTCAGCCTCTGCACAAACAAACAAATAAAAGTCGTTTGACTCATTCTTAGCAAATAACTTGGCTTTTGCCAAAAGCTCCTGTTTCTGTGTAAACTGTTTTAATGGCCAGCCTTTGCTTCCAGGCGTCCAAAGTGAGTTGTACAGCACGTAGATGAGATATAGCAATGATGCTTCTCTGAAATGCCCTGCCTTCTCTAGGAGATCAGCTTCATGTAGAATCTCCCCTCTCAGCTTCGCGATGTTTGCAGCCTCCAAGAAGTTTCCTGATTCTTCTTCCAATAACAGGAGCTCACCAAGGCAATTCAAAGACTTCAAAAACTTGCGCATCAAATCTATGGATTGAAAAGCTTTAACGAATTTCATCATGGATCTGTTATCCTTAAGCTCATGATGATGAAGAGCACAACTCTCTAGAAACTCCTGTTCAATCTTGTCTATTTCTTTTCCTCTTCCAGCCACACCAAAATCAGTAGCTGCATGATTTTTCCAATTCTGAATGTACATAAAACCTTTGTCAAATAATTTTGCTTTGGTGCAAACTTTCAAACATTCTGAGAAATAGTTGCCCCTAGCATACACATCAGCAGCCAGTTCATAGCATCCTGCTAGAGAAAAGCATTCCCCAGCTCTTTGAAGTTCAGACTCCCCAACTTTTTCTGAATAAAGCTTTCCTGCAACAATAAGTTCAAATTAACGGTTCATGTAGAGAAGGACAAAAATTGTACATTTAAATTTTTGAGAAAAGAAATTGCAACTTTTTACATTTGTTGGACAAAAATCAATTTTGGATCAAATTTTATGAAAAATAAGTGTATTTCAGCAGCCAATGTTTTGGAAACCAAACCATTGAGAGAACCAGAAAATTGAGAAGTTTTAGGTTCAAAGGTCTAATCAGGAGGTTTAACTGAGTTGGACAGTGATGTCTATAATTATTTATTAACTAAATTAGTTAGTGAGTAAATTATTTTTCCAGTAACAGTTTCTCTAAACCTTATTTATTCCCCAGAGTCATTATGGATTAAATGTTTAAGGCGTCCTTTTTCTGGAAAAACTTAAAAGAAGAACTAAAGACAAAAGTGTTCCAAAAAAACTTCTTGAAATTGGGCCAATTAGTTTGACAACACACATGAAACTTTCCCTTTTGTGCTTGTACCTGATGTGATTGTCTAGTATTAAAATAGTGTATTTGAAGGAGAAAAAGAAAATGCAAAAACTATAAGCAACCACAGTAAGATTTCCTAAGAATTCACACCTTCGAAGGAACAAGCAATTACACCTCAATGCTTTAACAAAGCTAGAAAAATTAATTAAACTCAATGTCTATGTGAATTCTGACAAATTACATAAAAGTGTTTATATAGACTGTTCCTAATATTTTTCCAACAAAGATTAGGATTTGAACTTGATGCAGAACAAGAATCGTTGTTTTTTTTGGTAAGGTACACTCCCAGTGGATCTTGAACCCACAACCTCACCCTCCATCCCATTATTACAAGAGAAAAAAGTGTCAGTTATCTCACAGGCAATGCATGACAGGAGTAGTGGGATATGATACCTATTTGATACAGAATCTTTAGGAATTCGATACTAGGTTAGATTTCTTAACAAGATCTTTAAGGCTTCTTGAATTCTTTGATGTTAAAAAACATAGGGATTGTTGGGTTAAGACAGAGATTGAATTTTGAAGGATTATAATGGCTAATTGATACTAAAAAGGTGAACTGGAGTAAAAGAAAAGACAAACACTAGGCAATCATACACATATTTCCTATATAATCACACCTACGAAGGAGAAGGCAATCACACCCTCAAATCTTAACAAAGCTACTATTTTATTATACTAAAGCCTTTACGTAATCAATAAACGAAGACTCATGGCCATCAGTTACAGCACCTTCCAACAAATCTGTAAATTATTAAAATATCCCTAGCATAAGAAAATTTAAGTAAAACTGAACCAGCCACTTCCTAGTCCCTAGCATTAGACTCATGGCCATCAGTAAATTGAGAAGTTTTAGGTCCAAAGCTCTAATCAGGAGGTCAACTGAGTTGGACAGTGGCATCATAAATTAATACAACAAAACAACAATGACCAAGCCTTTGGTTTACAAAAAAAAAAAAAAAAAAAAAAAAAACAACCAAGCCTTAGTCCCAAAATTGTTGGGGTCGGCTATGGATCCTCTCAACAGACTAGTCAGGATTGGCCACATGTATTCTTCCCTCTCAATAGACTAGTCAGGATTGGCCACATGTATTCTTCCCATCATTCTATTATATTGAGGTCATACTCTCTTTTATTTTCTTAAGTGACATCATAAATTAATAGTTAACCAAAATACTAATAAACTAGAATAAATTTGAAAATTTAACAAAATATACTAAAAAATATAATCAAATTTCAAATAATTTTTCAAAGGTTATGTAAGAAAATAACAAAGCATAAACAAGAAAATTAGCATTAAAGGAATAATAACTGTTCAAATATAAACCATAAACAAACAAACAACTGAACAAGTTCCAAAATTCACAGCATAACATTAATAAAGCATATATTAACAACAAAAAATCCATTAATGCAGTAATTAGGGAGCAGATATATTAGCCATAAATAAATTAGTTAGAGTAAATTATTTTCTACTAACAGTTTCTCTTATCCTTATCTATTCGCAAAGAAGCACGGGTACGTTTTAGGGTACGGGTACTGGTACCGGTACGGCGGTACGACAATTCTTAGAAAAGTAGGGTACGGGTACGGCGGGGATATATGTTTTATTAAATTTTTTTTATATATTATTATGCATATATTTTTCATATATTGATAAGCATATGTGAATTTAAGAGCAATTATGGATAATAAAGTATATCCCTTGCTATTAAATGGTCTTTTAAATTACAAATCAAGATCCAAAAAAGTAAATAAAAGAAGTGTACATCTATATAGTTGCACTTAAAGTTCATGTTTCCACTACTTTCCCTACTTTTATCTATTTTTGTGACATATCCAAAAGAAAAAATGAAAGAAAATGATTTTTTTTTTTTTGAAAAATTTGGGTACGCCTGGGGTACGCATGCAAAAGTATCCTAAGAGTACAAGTACCCAAAAAGTATCCGGTACGGGTACAGCTCCATTTTTGGAGTACCTGTGCTTCATATTTATTCCCCAGAGTCAAAATGGATAAAATGTTTAAGGTGGCCTTTTTCTGGAAAAACTTATAAGAACAAAGGAAAAAAAAAAAAAAGATTTAAGAAACTTCTCGAAATTGGGCCAATTGGGTTGACAACACACATGAACCTTTCCGTTATGTAGATGTACCTGATTTGATTGTCTAGTATTAAAATAGTGTATTTATGGAGAAAAGAAAATGGAAGAACCAGCAATCACACTAAGATTTCCTAAGCAATTATACCTTCGAAGGAACATGCAATTACACCTCAATGCTTTAACAAAGCTAGAAAAATTAGTTAAACTTAATGTCAATGTCAATTTTAACAAGTTATGTAAAAGTATTTAGGTAGACTGTTCCTAGTCTTTTTCCATCAAAGATTAGGAGGCGACGTTGGTAAGTTACACACAGTGGATTTTGAACCCACAACCTCACCCTCCATCCCACTATTATAGGAGAAGGAAGTGTCAGATGAGTTATAGCTTATTGACAATGCAGGATAGGAGTAGTGGGATATGATACCTAGTAAGGAGAAGGCAACTCAAATCTTTAACAAAGCTACTAAAATTTTACTATACTAAAGCCCTTACGTAATCAATAAACTAAAACACATGGTCATCTTTTACAGCCCATTCAAGCATATCTGTAAATTATCATATTATCCCTGGCATAAGAAAAATTAAATAAAACTGAACCAGTAACTTCCCAGTTCCTAAAGCAAATAAACCTAAAAATATGACTAAAACTAAATAGATTAAGACTTCAAAGGACTCTAATTATGCCCCACACCAAAACTTGATGCTACATAGTTAGCACCAAGTGGGATGGAAAATCATTGGAAAAATTCAAAGAGAAATTTTATTCATCATAAACTTGTAAAGTGTCTCCATAGGAGTACAATACATGCTTATATAGACTACTATGACTTAACCATAATTATAGTTGAATTAGGAAACCCTAATTATCGGATTACAAAAATAACCTTGATTCTAGGAATCTATCTAATATAAAATGAAAACCTTTGATTTTTTTGTTGATTTCTTCTAATGTTATCATATAAGCTTTTGAAAGCCCATATTTTTCTACGTCATTATTTCTAATATATATTTTTTAATTGAGTTTAAATTCTATAAGGAATTCCAAATTAAACAAAACTAAATTAAAATAAATATTATGTTTCCCTTTGCGCATCAAACCCCTCTCCCCCAACTTATTTATTAAAAAAAGTAAAAATAAAAATCAGCAAAAACACAATACTCCAACATAGAATTATCTTCCCCAACTTGTATTACATTAAAACTCCCAACATCACAAAAAGTTTTAACTTTCAATTTTCAGATATTGAAATTTTCAGATGATGTTATGTTCCACATATGATGTTGTGTGCCATAAAAATGATGTAAAGATTTTAGGTTATATTTGACCAAAGTCAGAGAATCCAATGCATACCAGCTCTTTCATACTCCCCCAAATCATAAAAACAATTGGCAGCAGAATCAGCTTTGCCTATAGCTTCAAATATTTCAGCAGCTTCCCTAAGGATAACATTAGCCTTTTCAGGATTTGAACCACACATACGGTCAGCATTTGCTCTAAGGCCAGAAGCCTGGGACCTTTTTTGCCAATAAATATCTCCAGCTCTTTCAAAGCACATCGTTGCCACTTCAAAGTTATGACCATGATACAACTGCAAGAAAACAGATACAAGAGTTGGACATGTACAGAGAGGTAATGGTTTTTCTAGTGAAAGAAACAAAAAGAGTCAAGACAGCAATAGATCCTTCATGCCCTCATTCAAAAGCAGCATGAGTACAAGAAAACAACAGTTTTAGAAAATCAACAATAGTATCTCATCATCATTGTTTTAGACAGTTAAATTGGGAAAAAAAGATGCAAGTGAATGACACCAATAAAAAATGAACAATCTGATTGTTCCTTCACCATGATTTGGTCCATACAATAACCTTGTATTTTCCAGCCAAGATTGGAGAACAATTTGTTTAGATAATAGAGGGTCACAATAGTTAACATATCAGTAACCTTAATGCCCCGGGACATCCACTCCTGTGGACTGCTAGCAACTTGCATTTCCTGAGCAAGTGAATCATCCAGTTGTCTCACTTGGACAAGACACTTTTTCTTCCAATAGTCAAACATAGGTCTGCAACAGTCCTCTTTCTCACATATCCACAACCTCTGCCTGGTACGAGTTACAGCCACATAAAGTTGCTTCAGTTCAGAGCACAAGCCATTGTGTTTTGACTCATTGAAACTTGATCTGGGTAAAGTTTGGTCGAGCAAATCTTGTTCTTTCATATATTCATATATCACCCTCCATTGATTTTTCAGAGGAGATGAGCCAAAATAGTTGTACAAAAATACATCCTACACAAGGAAATTATGAGAGTTACAAATCGGCTGAAAAATATGACTCAATAAATTACTGATAAAGTTAAAGTACCACATTTTGAACAAAAGAAACGATAATCTTTAAACATATAAATAAATTGTGGAATATTAAATTGAATGAGTAAATATGCATTATAACCACCTGAAATTCAAGGCCCTTGCACTCCACAATAGTTAGAACAAGAGCTTGCTTCCCAACATCTTTTTTAACTTCCTCCCGAACACAATCATCTCGTACCAATATTACCTGCTCTGCACCGAAGCCAACAATACTCACTCCAGCATTTACTCTATTGCCAAAAATAGTGGTGATTGCATTTTTGTTGTTCCCTGATTCAAGCAGAATAGGAGCTTCGCCGTTTATAAGACTAGTCTCAGGCTGCAAAATATCAGTAGATTGAGGAAAGTAACGATAAAGAAGTTCAATAACACTCTGTGATAGCTTAAGAACCCCATCATGAGTACGGAAATTCTGGCTCAAATGGAAGATATCTGAGATTATTCCCTTCTCTTTTCTTCCATCATGTCCACTGCCTTTTGATTCCAATACAAACTTCTTGTAGAACAGAGATCTTATATCTTGGAATCTAAAATCAATTCCCTTCGCAATTGTCTGAGCAGTATCACCAGAGAAAACAAAACCTTCTTCAACATTTTTACAAATATATTTGAATAATGTAATTTGGCTCAACGTAAGATCCTGCACCTCATCGACATATACAAAATTCATTTCATCACCCTTGTATCTTTCAACTCTGAATCGATGATGAAGATCAATTACAAGATCAGCAAAATCAAACTCACCTTTTTCATTCTTCATTTTTTCATAATTTTGAAAGATGTCATATATTATCTCTCTCTTCTGTTTACTTAAACGGGAAACTCGGACTTCTGATAATAGAACATAGTCCTCACGACTGAGTTTACCATCACCTGCCTCCACAGCTTGTGAGCCACCTTTTATATGGGAAATAATCTCTGTGAAAACTCTGGAAGAGTCAAGCATCTTAGTTTGCTGGGTATTGAAACGGGGCCAGTATGATGTACTAAACCTTTCATAATTAACTTCTTTCAACCTTATAAAGCTCTGTAAGGCAACTGAACTACCACTTATTCGACCATTAGAAAGTTTCCTTGCCTCATGAAATCTTTCAAAGTATGAATTACCCACAGTTGCATCAAGCATTATCAGAAATTTGTTAAATGTTATGACAAGAGGATATGACTTGGCAGGAACATCAACAAAAGAATCAGGGATATCCTTGAAATGAGAGGCATCATCAAAATCATCCATATCAATTGAACTGCTTCCTTTTGAAGAATTACCACCACAGGCAAAGCTGCACGATAAAAAAAAATGTTACAAAAAGGATTTTCATTTGTTTCTAGTCAGAAATCAAGCAAACTAATTCAAAAAGAACAAAACTTTCCCAAACTCAATGAAACTCTTCATTCCATCACATAAGAAAAAATACTCCCTCCTTCACACATAGTTTGTCTTATATTCCATTTTGGAAAATCTGAAAATATTCTTCACTATGGAAGATCAATGGGCACATTTTTAATTAATTTTGTAATATGACTTTTCTTTATTTGATTTGAAATTATATTGCGTAACTGTGAAATATTTCATCAAATATTCTACGCACCTTTTCAAGTGAGAAACATGTTGTTTTACAGCATAACACAGTTTAGGACTCACTGTCACAAATAGCTGGCGCAAGATAGTTCCGCTGGTCTCAGCAGTGGTCTCCTGAACCTCCTTTTCCTGACTATGCACAAGTGTATTGTTCTGTGCACCATACAATAAATGTGTTGCCATACTGTGCAATTTTTCTTTCTGAAATAACTTCATAGTCAAAACAGTAGTTTTGCCAGTACCTGACCGCCCAAGTACAAATGTACTTCTAGGAAAAAGGATTATCTCTAGTTCTTGGTCAGTTACTTCAAATGGAAGATCCAATTCACCACCATTATGGTTAGAAAGCAAGTGGCCTACTACAACTGATGATAAGGAGTAGAATTTCATCAGCATCAGACTCTCACTTACCTTTGCATTCTCAACATAAGTTCTACCATCAGAAGCAGAACCACTTAGATCACTCCCATTTTCGTTGTTATCAAGATTCTTAATCCGGACAATATCAGAAGAGATTGACCAAATCTTCGGAACTTCCAAATCCCTAGATACAAAGGAAGAAAAATAAAGATTCAATATAGAAAAGAAAAAAAAGCCGGTAATTTAATAGGTCCAAATAAGGCATCATCCTAAGTTTAAAAATTAGCAACATTATTAAGGATCTACTAGAATGCAAAAGAACATACATACCCCTCAAGACATTTCTCTTGGCAGCGATTAATAAAGTCATCCGTATATTTTCCATACATACTATCAAGACGTTTGACTAATTTTTGAATATCCTCTACAGGTAATATATCCCAGATCTTCAAAACTTGATGGTACCTCAATTCCTTCACTATGTCACTCATTTCCTTTTCTATGTCATTTGCACAAACAATATAAAGTCCTAAAACCTTAAATTGCTTTAAGATCTGTGAAGAATTTTCACAAATTAGATCTACCTTCCTCTTTCTGGGTCTCCAACCACTGGAAAGTTTAAGTAGAAGGTTTATAACTGACTTCTTTGTCTGGACAGACTTCAGTTTTTGAAATGATTTCAGAAAGTTGTCACTGTAAAGAACCTGTGGAGATTGCAAATAGGAAGAAAAAATATAATTTAATAACTACATGATCAAATTAAGAAAGAATATTAACATTTCCATTATCGGAAATTAAAAATATGAATAATTTATAATGAAAAGTATAGGTACCAAACGCGCCAAATACCTTCCACCTAGCACTTTTGAAAAGTATGCTATCCCCATTAAGCAGATCATCAAACTGTTCAATTTCTTTCTTCACATCAATTATTGTTTTGGCCAAATCCTTGTCATCATCAGCATTAAAGAAACATTGACGCCTCTTAGCATCATTGACCAATTTTTCCCAAACAGATTCACTATTCGCTAGTGTTCTTTCATTTCCCAAAATCCATAGACAGTGCCTGAAATGCATTACAGAGCCAATTGTTAGTCATCACATTTATTAAAATGGAAAGCAAAAGCAAGCTTATCAAAAGAGTTTACATAAAGTATTACCTAGCCCTTGTAAGAGCAACATTAGTTCTCTTCCGATTCGAAATGAACCCAATTGAAGAACGAGTATTAGATCTTACTGTTGATATTATTATTATGTCCTCCTCCCCACCCTGGAACCCATCAACTGACTTCACCTTCACTGCAAACCCATCATCATACTTCCGTCCAAGTCTCTTTTGAATTGCTACTACTTGAGCAGCATAAGGAGATATTACACCAATGCTGAGATTCTGCTTTGAGCCAACACCAACCCATGCTGTATTCAAAGCAAAAGCCAAAAGGGGGAAAAATATATAAATAAAACCATGTTTAAGTTCTAGTTTCTCTAAGAGAAATAATTCCATCATAAGAGATTTAGAAAACAAGACATATAAATTAAAAGGATAATTAAATAAAGATATAGATGACAAAAACATACTTGATCTACCAGGATCAAAACGCACCTTGCCTGACGAACAAGAAATGATGTATAAATTTTAAGATTTCTCTATAGAATTTCCTACCTTTGCCAATGTCTCATTCCTTAAAGTATAAAAAAGTCAATTTGACAAAACTCATCGATTTCCTGCTGTTCATATTTTCTAGAGAATTAGAGATCAATCAAATCAATCTATACTGACATCAAACAAATGACTTAAATGTGCTCAAAAGTCAAGTATAACATTGTCTCTGTTAATAAATGCTTTTCTTAATTGAAGAAGAAGAAGAAGATGATGGTAAAGTGAAATGCTTGCACTATGAATATTAACTATTAAGTAACTCAGACTGTGTGAACTGAGAGACTTTAACACTACCTTTTAAACAACTTATTTCACTCATTAATTAAACCCAATGAAATGAAACGAAACGGATTGAATATATATTTTTTAAAGAGAGAGATAAGTGAATGACTTTTCAAAGGGAAGAAGAAGAAGAAGAAAAAGAAGTTGTCGAGGTTGTGAGCTTTCGCTTCGCCGCGTGTTGCTGTCACTGTTATGCTTTTTTAGTTTTTGACTTTTTGTTTCTCGGTTTTCATTTTTGGAATTTTATTTTGTTTGTTCGTTTGTGTGTGTGAGTCTGTCGCCTGTCGGTATTGGGTTTGGCTTCAATACATGTGATGTGTCCGATTCAGGTTTCTGATTTTAAAGTTTCAGGGGTTTACAAGTCATAACTCATAAGTCATAGGTCTTTTTTAGATTTTCACTCCCCTCTATTTTTTGTTGTTTGTCTCTTTTCTTTTCCAAAATGAATATAAGTAATAAGATGATGTTTTTCGATTGAGATTATGAGATTCTGAGTTCTGAAAGGGGGGGAAATAAATAATAAAACCATGTTTAAGTGCTACTTTCTCTAAGAGAAGTAATTCCATCATAAGAGATTTAGAGGGCAAGACATATAGAAGTAAAAGGATAAAGACATAAGATGACAATCCTAAATGACAA
Organism: Fagus sylvatica; assembly: GCA_907173295.1. Taxonomy (NCBI): domain Eukaryota; kingdom Viridiplantae; phylum Streptophyta; class Magnoliopsida; order Fagales; family Fagaceae; genus Fagus; species Fagus sylvatica. The sequence goes on along the minus strand of OU015771.1, from coordinate 9,588,532 downwards.
AAACATGTACTTTACAGCCTTTTAAAAGATTTAACACGCTGACTTTCGTTTTCTTTTTTACTCCATTAAATGTTCAAGTCCTAACATCTGCTGAATTAAAATACTCTCATGTAAAAATGTCTACCACGATCAAAAAGCATGATGAGCAAGAAATGACTTATAAATTTTAAGATTTCTCTATAGAATTTCCTACCGTTGCTAATGTCTCATTTCTTACAATATAACAAAGTCAATTTGACAAAACTCATTGATTTCCTGCTGTTTATACTTTCTAGACAATTAGAGATCAATCAAATCAATCTATACTGACATCAAACCAATGACTTAAATGTGCTCAAAAGTCAAGTATAACATTACCATCGAGTAGAAAGAATCAAGTGCCATTGTACAAAAATATAGCTTCAAGTACAAATATCTTTCTTTAGAAAAGACAACGCCAATTGTGAAATAAGCCCATTAACAACACATAAAGCCGGATTAAATGTAGCAACCTCAATTGGTCATAAGTATGAGACTTCAAGTGGAGTTACCTTTGTATAATTTCAGCAGTATTTTCATCACAATAGCGACCTCAACCATGTTTCTCCAACTACGCTCAACATCATCCTTCTCTTCCCTACCATCTCTTATGTTTATAAAAGAATAGGGACCATACATTGGCCAGGGAAGATAGTGCTTTTCATAGTCTTTTCTTTTAACATTTGGAGCATTTAAAATCCGGTTGGAATAAAAATTTGAATTTGGGAAGAAACTTATGGATGGATGCATTCGGTACTGTGTACCGAGAAGATGCTTCGGGTGACCCAATTTGCTCAACCTCTGAAATAAACTTCTCCCAAAACGAGCTTTCTCAGAAATCTATGAAAGAAAAATAATAAAAGGAATAGTACCAAGTCACATATAAAGTATAAACAAAGGAATGAATATGTAAGAAAAACCAAATAGCATTACATACCTTGCTTTCAATCATTGCTGGTAATTGGCGCTCATCACCAAATAGAATAGCATGCCTTAAGCCTGGAAGTTGCAGGGGTATGATTGACTCACACTCCTTTAATTGTGCAGCTTCATCAATAACCAGAATGTCCAGTGGTTTTATTGACACTGAGTGCAGCTTATAAGAAGTTGAAGCAGTGCAAAAAATTAAGGAAGCTGCTTTAAAACAAAAATCCATTATTGACCATTTGTTCATAAAGCTCGGAAGATTAAGTTCATTAAATGAACCCTTAAGTTTTTTTAAAAGAGAAAGGCATTCTTTTCGCCTGGCATTCAACAGGAATGGTATATCCATTAATGACTGAGAAATATCAGGAGCTACTTCTGAATGAGAAAAAAGCTCCTCCAGTTTTTTTGATTCCACATTATCTTTAAACAACAAGGATTTAAAAGACTCAAGTAGGCCAATAAGAGAAAAAATATTTTGGAAATTTTTCTCAAGAATGTATTTCTTGGGTAAATGTGTACAAAAGACAAGAAGACACTTTTTGAGTGGTTCTGAAGTAGCAACAAATCTTTTTCTCAGAAAATCAAGAAACGACTTGCACTTCCCCTCACTACTATCAGTTTCATCCCTACTTTCTATCTCTTTGTTTTCCTTTTCATTGTCGTGTTCGCTCACTTTGGTCAATTCATTGTCCAAGAAGACGTGAAACTGAGAAACACAATCTTCAAGAAGATCAATCATTGAAGCAAAACAATGCCTCCAACCAGTCCGAGGCCCCAAGCACTTAGTAAGACTTTTGACCCGATAATCCAAATATATCATATTCATGTCTGAACCAACTTTGAGCCGCTCCTTATTCCCAAATAAGAGTATATCTCCAAATGAGCAAAACGAATCATCAACTCCATTGTCTGTTTCAAAGGATTCCTTCACCAGCTTTAGGACACGAGAGGCCACTTCTTTAATCGCGACATTTGTTGGGGCACAAGTAAGAGTCCTACATCCCATTCTTAGAAGGGTAAAAACCAGTGTACTAATGGTTTTTGTTTTTCCAGTACCAGGCGGACCCCATATAAGTTCCACAGACAACTTGTGGTTGCAATGCATCTTACGAAGACATGCCAGAACAGCGTTGGTTTGGGATTCATTCAGATTAGAAGTAATACTCATTGGAAATTTCTCATCCCAGCTGCCATCACTCTCTGAAGAACAGAGATCACAATCCTCCTCAATCTGTTGTTCAACATGAGAAAAGGAAAATAATCAATGAAAGTCTAAGCAACAAATGTCACTAAAACAAGTATAAATTCAGAAAACCCAAAACAAGTTTCTCTTATTGCAATTGACTTATAGATGAAATAAGTAAATACATGTGCATGACATTACATTACCAAAATTTGGTAAACGGGGGTGGGGGAGAGAGAGAGGAGTATCACAACAGTTTAAAGGCACAGCTGTTGTATGTATGGGTGGAATATACATGACAAAAAGTAGGATCGCCCATTGGCTTTATAAGTACATAAGCACTGTTGCTTCAGGATCAACTAAAACACCTTTAAAGAGAACTCATGAAAATTTTATCTTCCTTTTAATCCTTCTATAGTAAAATGTTTTGTCTCATAATTATTAAATCAATATAATCAGTACACTATCATCCATGCTGAGTAGTCTATTACTTACCAAAGCACTAGTGCGCAAGACTTTCTTAATAATGTTCAGATTTCTATACATGTGCAGCGCATTCCATATTCTCTTGTTAGGGATTGTATTTACCACAAAAACCACAAACCACGATTTCTGGTTCCCAGCATCAACTTCAATGTCATTCAATGCCTTGACTTTAAAGCTAGTAGATGTAGTATTATCCTCATACTCATCCTCATCCTCATCCTCATCCTCTGTAGTATTATCCTCATACTCATCCTCATCCTCATCATCCTCATCCTCATCCTCATCCTCTGGGATTTTAGTGACTGCCACAAAAGCCCATGACCTTCCTATTCTTTGTAAATCTGAAACATGCTCAGGTTTACCATTTGCTAAAACAAATATATCTCCCGGCAATGTTTTGTAAGGCTCCTTGCTACGATCACTCAATCGGTTCCTCCAGTAATCAACCTCAATGTCATATAAATTTGCTCCGTATGGCTTAGATTCAGTGAGTGCAGTTACTGCAGCAAAAGGTGCTCTTGATATAATCTCCATACTCGAATAAACTTGTGCACGAGTTTCTTCCAATAGAGGGTAAACATATGAATAAAAATACTGCTGAACTGATTCAAACGACTCCGGAATATCTTCTACCTGTAAAGAATGAAATAAGGGGTTAATTCAAAATAGAGTACCAATGAAATTCCATGGAGGTTGGTAAGCTTAAACATATAAATTACTTCTCACAAATCATACAACTAGGAGAAGATAAAGAGCAAAGAGCTTGTACTTATAGTAAATGCAGTAAATGATCGCTCTGTTTGTTTCCGTGTAAAATGTTTTTATAGAAAATGTTTCCAATAGAAAATATTTTCAGAGAAAATGATGTCTTTTGTTGTTTGGTTGAAAACTTGAAAATAACTTTTGAGTATTTGTTGCACAGAGCATTTTTTGGAGGGTGGAAAAGGGAAAGGGATGTAGGGAGAGGACCTAGGCTTAGTTCAGAAAACACATAAAGCATTTTGTTAAGTAACCAAAATAAGTATTTTGAGCTGAGACAAATGGAGCCTACATTCCATTGAATAAAATGTAATGGTACAAACCTAGATAAGCTGGTAAGCTCGCATATATTCTCAATAAAATATGTACTGAGAGATGCTAGATTCAATTTATAATAAGCATGCAAAATTTAGGACACTTTGCTATAAATAGTAATTTTACAAGATACTTATTTTCTATGAGCATATTCAATACTTCTTCCTTCGAGAAAATGATTAAATAAAATAAAAAAAACAAGTGTATAGCGTTTCCTTCTCATTCTATATTATCTTTTAATTTCTTTTCCTTCTTTAATTTTAAAAAATAAATTAACTTAGTGCTACAATCAAGACATCCTCTTTTGGAAGAATCAGGTATTAGCTCAGGAATTCACTCTACAAGCAGGGCATGCAACAAGGCTGCCCATGAGATTGCTGAATATGCATGTAAAAGAAACTTTGGATATTTGGTTAGAGGAGCCACCACCATGGTTAGACTTAGAGGCTATAATCTTTGAAAAGAAACTTTGTATCATATTCTCAATGGAATCGGAATATAATAATTAGTGTCCTAAATTAGACAGTTTTCAATAATATCATACAAATTTATACTAAAATAACATAACGACGCTATTAAATTGGAATATAATAAAAGAAATTAGCCAATAATTATTCATTCAAATCTATACTATATACACCCATATATAATTCTATTTACGCTTTTTTCATTTTCATTTTTTATGATGAACTTTAAAAACGATTTTTAAAGCATCGAAACAAATGAAACATTTACATATTCCATATTGCATATTGCATATATTCTATATCATATATGTTTTGTCCCATATTATACGAACTGTGAATAATCTAAAACATCAAACAAGCAACAAAGGCAGAGCATTAACCTCTGACAAACCAACAATATCACTAGATCATTTTATTAACCCATTGATATAATTCAAGAAACTGTACTATTAGGTAGAAGATAATGAAATGCCAAAAAAAGCTAACTGAAATGGGCTTGGGCCTGAAATAATCAAGCCCGCAAAGGCAAACTGTACTATATCAGTGAGATTAAAATGCATTTCCTCTTTTGTAAGCATCAATTTCTTCATTAATAAATTAAAACCAAGTGAGATTATAATAATAAACTAAAACTAAAAAAAGAAAGAAAGAGAATGTTTGATTAAAGCAAGGCAAACCTGGTCCTTGAAAAGGTCTTGATTTTCAATTTGTTCAAGGGACCAAGAGAGCAGAGTATCAGTGAAGCCATGATCATAAGGAACTGGTCTCAGCTTGTTTGAACTCTCCCCCTTCATCATCTTAACTCTTTCAATGCCAGTCTCACACTACTCTTTCTTCTTATCTGCATGCATGCAATATCAATGATTATATTAAAAACCCATTTCTGATCTGTGACTTTGACAGTACTTGAATAAATTCTTAAGAGATAGAAAGAAAGGGTAATTCTTCTCTACGAAGGAAAGAAGAAAGAAAAAGGGAAGCTGGGAATCTTTAGTACGAGCATTACTACTAGTTATCAAAAGAAAGGCATACAATGTATTAGCATTTAGAACCCTTTGGCTTTTGGGTTCTTTTATCTTTCATCTCAAAATAAAAAAAGATGCCACTTTGGGTAGCTTTAAACGTAAGAGAATCGAAGAAAGACGTTCCACATCATTAAACGAGTAACACAATTCAGAACCCTCATGAAATGGAAAGGTAAAGCTAAAGGTTACAAAGGAATATTAAGGTTCCTTTTTTGACTTGTTGACTTTTTTTTTTTTTTTTTTAATGCTTTGTGGTGAAAGTTATTTATTTTTTCTTTTTGAATGAAAGACGTTTCAAATCCACCAAATGGTATGACTTTATTTTTACTCTGATAGACTAAGCAGTGCCCTGAAGAACTTTTTACAAGTGTGCTTAAGTAACGGACATGTGGATCATTCCTCCAACTATCCTCAAAGGTAGTGCCTACCTACTATTTGTTAGTTGTCTCTCCTCTCACATTAACATTTAATACTATTAACTAAACAGTATTCTAATTGACTTGCGGACTATGTACAATTGCCCTTACACATTTTCTCAACAAAAATGGGACAGCCAATTGGCAAGTCATGGGGTAAGGGTTTCCCTACCAAAACCAGCCCCTTCTACATTGTGAGGGCCACGACCTGAAACTTCATAGGGTCTTCTCCTTATTATGGGCTTTAAAATGGTTACTTGATATGGATGAATGTCTCAACCCTATAGATTGAGGGTTTTAACAATTGGAGTCATCACTCATTTTATTTAATTAGGAAAAATGAGAAAACATTTGACAATAAATGATAAAGAGAAAATTGCATTTTTGTATTGATATGAATAATGAGGGTAAATTATATTATCCTTTCTCGAGGTGCTGTAAAATGACAATAAACCTCAAAATTGGGCCGAAATGATAATCACATCCTTCCAGTTTGATATAAAACTATCATGGGTATTTCTGTTACTAATTTTTATGGAATATTTTTTTTTTTTAAAGATTCTTTTTACCAAACCTCTAAGGCTCTAACCATATGAGAGAGAGAGAGAGAGAGAGAGAGAGAGAGAAATATTCCTTTAAGATTAGTAACAGAAAGAGAGAAATATTCCTTTAAGATTAGTAACAGAAAGTCCAATAATAGTTTTATGTCAAACTTAAAAGGTGAAACTGTCATTTCAATTGGATTGAATAAGAATTACATTTCTTTTGTTTCCTAATTACAGTTTATTACAAATTACATTGAAAAGCCTAGTCTACAACCATCAATCCCGGATTGGGGGCTAATTTACAAAATGAAAAGGTGTTAGGCACCCATTTTGTGTAACCGAAGTTGGTCTTCTAGAATAAAGTGGCCAATATCCATGTCATGTAATCCAAGCATCCAAGCACAGCCGAATGTGACTGAGTGGAAATTCCTAATGGCTAGGCTGTCGAGCGACATGGGTGACACTGAGAATGCACGCAAGGTGTTTGAAGAAATTCTTGAGTCGAACCCGTTGTGGTTCGAGGCATTGTTTGAGAATGCATTGCTTATGGACTGGTGTGGGGAAGGCGAGAAGGTGATTACGCAGTTAGAAGAGGCGTTGAGGATTGCGGAGGCGGAGGGGGAAAGCAAGGCGAAGGAGGCGCGAGACGTGAGGTTGATAATGGCGCAGATACAGTTTTTGCAGAAGAATGTGGAGGAGGCTTTGAGGAGTTATCAGGAATTAGCCAAGGAGGATCCCAATGACTTTAGGCCATATTTTTGTCAGGGAATGATTTATAGCTTGTTGGATAGGAATGTAGAGGCAAGAGAGCAATTTGCCAAGTACAGGCAGCTCTCACCCAAGAAGTTTGAGGTAGATGGTTACTTGAGGACCCCATTGTCAAGGATGAAGCTATTTGGGTCTGACCAGAATTGAGTTTCTGCTTCGGGGTTGTTTAGCTTCAATATGCTGGAATAATATTGGCCTATGTCAAATTTTGAAAGTTACTTTACTTTTTCATTTTGGTTTTGTTACTTTACTTACAAGTGATCATGAATTCCAAGTTTCAAAATAGGATGATTAGAGAAACAAGGAAATGAAATTTGAAATTTGTCAAAATAAAGATAATTTTTCTTGTTATCTGTAGTGTTTATTAAAAATGATTCTCTAAGACTGATCTCAAATTTGATCGTCGGTGACTTTGTCTTATGAACCTATCGGCACAATCTTGGACAACCTTGGAACTATAAACCCTACAAACCAAACATTTTCGTTGATGAGTGACCACTGGTCTCTCAATGAATTCCACCCTCAAGATTTTAGATACATTAATGATGGGGTAAAATAAGACATTTACAATTGGTTAATACTTAATAAGGTATGTAAATTGAGAACCCTATTTTAAGGCTCCAAAATTCAGATTGAGATCCTATGCAATTGTGAAAATTATTGTTGTGTCAATACTTTTAATCTCGATCGTCCAATGAAGAGCAACTTTTCATCTCGGCCGTTCAACGAAAACCAATGAAAAAATAACTTTTATACAGTTTAAATAATTTTTTAATATTATTTGAATAGACAACCAGGATTAAAGTTACTTTTAAAAAATTACAACTTTTCATCTCATCCATTGAAAGGTATTACTGGGCAATACTTTTCCACTTATTGCATGAGATCTCGATCCCCAAAATTTAGTATTGATACATTTTGTTTCAATAAAAATTATTTTTAGAATTCTCTTACCACGGTGTGGTATTGAGTCAAAGCAACCCTAAATGTTGATAACAAGTAACCCTAATTTATTTTATTTTTTATTTTTTATTTAATGGCTTCATGTTAACTTTAAACAACCATAGGTGCTAAGGTATTTGTTTTTGTGTTTTCCTATTCTATGCCTTCCCCTGAAAATTCCTTCAGAATTTTATACCACATTGCTTTTCCTCACAAACATCCAAAACAGAAAGACCAAATTGCTTTAATCATTTTAATTTCTTCTAATTCCTTCCTAATTTTAATTTTCCACTCCCTTCGATTCCTTTATAAACTCACAAACAATTAGGAGTTGGGGGAGTAAGAATATTTAGGACAACCTAATGCACAAAAAGATGGGACAACATGGCCCTTAATTTCTGCTGAGGGTTAGTTATTCTTGTCCAAATACAATTAACAATGGCAATCTATAACAACTCAAGGTTTAGACTTCAATTTAAAAATTAATTAGCTAAATTAACACACTAAGTGAGTAACACACTAGCTAAGCATATAGATATGTATACTTTAAAAGCAAGTAAAGCATGTTCAACATATTGATAACCACAATAGCAATATATGACAGCAGAATTTAAATAACACGAGCTATTTGGTCACTAAGAGAAAACTCCCAAACCGAGGTAGAAACTCTACATGTATTTATGGCCACAACCTCAAACTGACCTCATAGTGAGCCTTAAATACCCCAATCATTAGGTCAAAAAAATCGAAACAAATTATGTGCTGTCCGATTATTTTTCTGCAGAATTGCGTAGGTCAATTGATCGAAGATGGTGTCGGACTTACTTAAAGTTCACCCAATCAGATTGCAGTCGAGGTAGCAATTGAGATTTACAGATTCAACATGTCTTAAGCATTTTGGAGCTTATACTCTTGTAGTCTTCATACTTGATCTTGAACCTAGATCTACACTCAAAAGACTTACAACTCAACTAATACATAAGTTTTGGATACAATTATTGCCAATTACAAGTCAATTACAAATGGAGACTTAACAGCTACTTCTATAGCATTGTGATATACAACAATAAATGATAAATATTTAGCTCCAATGATATGTTCTAAAATGCTATATAGTTCAAATTTCAAGTGCATATCTAGACAACTTCTGAAAAATTCGATTCATTACACCTTTCAACTCATGTACATCTATTTATTTCTTACTGCCTCTTTTATTCTTCTTGTTTTTCCTGGACTTGTTACCCTTCCCCTTGTTTTCTGTTTCCCAGCTGTTTTTGCTTCTGGAGACACCACACTGCTCAATTGATAAACCGTAAACTGTCTTGACCACAAGGATTGTGCCCTGTTGTAAGAATAGCTGACTTATGATAGGTTCCACGTTTGGCCTTCTTGAAAGCAAGATATTGGAAAGTTCTCCAATTGTTGACATATTGTTTTCAAGTTCCGGTTCACTGAGAAGGTGTTATAAAAGAGAGGAGGAAACAAATAAGCAAGTTAGGAAACTACTGTTTAGGTTTTGATAATGGCTACTAAATACACAACATTTTTAAAAACAAACTCTTGAACTGACCTCACATCCAGTGCAGCAGAAAGTTGCTTTCCAAATAAGCTGACCTCACAATCTTATCTTTCCAAAAATTCCAAAAGTAAACCAGTGTTTCTACCGAAATCTGATTTCTAGAGATCATCTGTTCTGAATGCTTTGTTAGATCAAAAACAAAATGATCTTGGCACACATACTTCAAGGAGTTTGACTGAAGATGAGCATCTAGAATTTTTCGAGAAGAAATTATTTCACCTCCAACACTATTATGTCTCTGAGAAGCATTCAAATACTTTTTTGTTATGGACAAGTTACTCTGCTCATTTGATAAAATGTCAGCCTCTGCACAAACAAACAAATAAAAGTTGTTTGACTCATTCTTAGCAAATGACTTGGCTTTTGCCAAAAGCTCCTGTTTCTGTGTAAACTGTTTTAATGGCCAGCCTTTGCTTCCAGGCGTCCAAAGTGAGTTGTACAGCACGTAGATGAGATATGGCATTGATGCTTCTCTGAAATGCCCTGCCTTCTCTAGGAGATCAGCTTCATGTAGAATCTCCCCTCTCAGCTTCGCGATGTTTGCAGCCTCCAAGAACTTTCCTGATTCTTCTTCCAACAACAGGAGCTCACCAAGGCAATTCAAAGACTTCAAAAACTTGCTCATCAAATCTATGGATTGAAAAGCTTTAACGAATTTCATCATGGATCTGTTATCCTTAAGCTCATGATGATGAAGAGCACAACACTCTAGAAACTCCTGTTCAATCTTGTCTATTTCTTTTCCTCTTCCAGCCACACCAAAATCAGTAGTTGCATGATTTTTCCAATTCTGAAGGTACATAAAACCATTGTCAAATAATTTTGTTTTGGTGCAAACTTTCAAACATTCTGAGAAATAGTTGCCCCTAGCATACACATCAGCAGCCAGTTCATAGCATCCTGCTAGAGAAAAGCATTCCCCAGCTCTTTGAAGTTCAGACTCCCCAACTTTTTCTAAATAAAGCTTTCCTGCAACAATAAGTTCAAATTAACGGTTCATGTAGAGAAGGACAAAAATTGTACATTTAAATTTTTGAGAAATGAAATTGCAACTTTTTACATTTGTTGGACAAAAATCAATTTTGGATCAAATTTTATGAAAAATAAGTGTATTTCAACAGCCAATGTTTTGGAAACCAAACCATTGAGAGAACCAGAAAATTGAGAAGTTTTAGGTTCAAAGGTCAAATCAAGAGGTTTAACTGAGTTGGACAGTGATGTCTATAATTATTTATTAACTAAATTAGTTAGTGAGTAAATTATTTTTCCATTAACAGTTTCTCTAAACCTTATTTATTCCCCAGAGTCATTATGGATTAAATGTTTGTAGAGGCCCATTTTTTCTACCACACCAGACCAAGCCCGAAGCCTCAAACTTAAGTTTCGGGGGCCTAGGACGAACTAAACCCAGTGATCTACGGTAACAGGAAAATAAGGGACAATGGTTTTAGGCCATTAACTAAGCCCAAGAATCTGGCCGGCCCACTTAGCCCAAACCCACATCTGCTGCCATGATGTGGAACATGCTAGAACAATTCAAAAAGGAGAGGGAAAACTCTCCAGAAAAATCTGGAAAAGGGAGGGAAAGAGAAACCCACGTGAATCTCTCTTTTCCCCCCTCTTTTCAGCACGGAGCTCAAGGCAAATAAATGGAGCATTTTCCCAAGATGATAAACGGGCCTCAAAGCACCATTATTGCTGAAGAAGTTTGGTTTTTCTCATTACCTAGCAATCACGGTAGACACCTCCAGAAGAACGTATGCGGTAGCATCAGCTGTGAAAAGTGAAGTGATGGGGAAGACAAAGCAAGAATTGAAGAGGCCGAGAAAGCTGCCATGGCCGCCCAAAGCCGACACCACTCGAGGGCAACGACGACCGTAGCCCAGCACTCCGGTGGCCCTTGTTCATCCTCAACATGGAGCTTAGGAAGAACGGTTTGGAGGTAGGGGAATCCATTTTACTGAATTTCTTTAATCTGCCGTGACGAAAAAGGCATTAGATCTACTGGGGAAATAATGCCAAAAACGGTAAGATCAAATTTAATTATTCAAACATATATGAGTCAATTCGATCACCTCAACTCCTCTTGTCAAGCATTTAATGCTCACCACCCCCAACACCAGAAATGAGTAAAGGATTAGCTGTTTGCCGCAGTCCGAATCTAGTCTGCAGCAGATGAAAATCATCTCCTTAATGATGAATTGATTTTGTCAAATCGCACTCCATTTATCTCTCGGGTAAACAATAATCCTCATGATTAAGAGGGCATTGAGTGAGACCACAAGACATTAACACCACTATAAAAAGGGGTGAGAAAGAGGGAAGGGGGGTTGGTCGGTTTGAGGTCAGAAATTAATTCCTCCATAAGAGCTAACTTCAAAAGCTTAAAAGAAAGGGGAGACAACTAAAAACTCTGTAGGACACTTCCTGCAGATCTACGGTAGACTGAACACTTTTAGTCTACCACAGCCAAAAGACTCATTCTCACCCTCACTCACCAAACACTTACCTAAATAATGACACTGACTCATGTACGTTTGCACAGTAAATGATTCTCTTCCTACTCACTAAATCTCCTAAGTTCCATGATTTACTATATATTCCCTATCTGTTACTATCTCTGCAAGTCATGGTGAAGACTAAGTCTATTATGCTCGTTTTTTGTTTAGTCTGCGGTACTGACTTCTGAGCTATGATGTTTGTAACGTATTTCTTATGTATTCTTGTTGTCACTGAATCCACTGGTAAAAAAAAAGCTTATGGTTGTTAGTTTTGATCTACGGCATTAATTCCGCAAGTTTGTTGTAATTGGTTTTAATCTGCGGTGCCAATCTTGCCTGTCTACCGTGACCCTTCTTCATGAGTATTGTGGCCCAGTAGATCGGAAAACCAAAGGGAAGCACCACTAGCCATTGGGTAGATCAACAAGCCTGGTGTAGAGTTTTGGGCTCAACATCCCCTCAAAACAGCTCAGCCCACATTCAGCCCGTTCGCAAAGTGACACGTGGTAGATAAGGAAATTTTGAGCATCCACATTTTGGCGACTCCACTGGGGAGTTGAGTTGCAATTTTCCCTCGTTTTATCCTTTTGAAGCTGATCTACAGTCTTTGGGCTGCAACAATGCCGCCTAAAAGGTCTACCAGGCAGAATTCTGTGGCTAACTCCCATGTTGAAGTGGAATCCCAGGGTCATAGCCACGCTATGGGAGAGACACAGGCCCTGGGTGGTGGACGCGTCCTCGAGGGTGAGAATCCCTTTGGTGACGAACACGTTCTTGGTGGTGGAGGCATTCCTGTTGGCGGACCACAGCAGATGGCACTAATGTTTGAAATGATCAAAGAAATGCAGCAGACCCAAATGGAGCCGGCTGAGTCTTTGAAGCAACTGAGGGAAGTCAACAGCAACAAGGAAGACCACCAAAACAAGAATGACAACCGCAACCACGAAGAAAGGGAGTCTCACAATAAGAACGACACACCGTTTGTCACTATGTCTGATGTGACAGATTTACTTAAGCAAGAAAGAGAAAGGCCTCCCAAGGTGCCTAAACATTTTGTGAGGAAACCCCCTATCCTATAGAACTCTTGAAGGAGCCATACCCAGAGAAGTATGATACACCCACTTTTGCTCTCTTTGATGGTAGAAAAGGGAGTGTTATAGAGCATATCAGCAAATTTTTGGATTCCATGGGCCCCTTCGCTGCTCATGGTGAACTTTGTCTACAGGAGTTCTCAAAGTCCCTGGTAGACAGAGCCTATACTTGGTATACGGTGCTGCCTTCTGGGTCTATCAGGACTTGGGAGGATATGGTAGAGAGTTTTTGCAGCAAGTACTTCCACGCTAAAGAAAAGATCACTCTTGTGAATTTACACAGCACTAAGCAGCAAATTGGAGAAGATTTGATAAAGTATATCCACCGCTTCTGTGATGGATCTTTGGACTGTCACGTCAAATACCAAGAAGGAGAGCTAGTTGAAGTGTGCATTGACAACATGCTCCCTGAATTTCGTGCTCATTTGGAGAATTTGGATATTTCGTGGTTCGCCCCTCTACTCCAAAAGGCTAGAAAAACTACAATCTCTGTTAAGCCCCATGTTGAGAAAGGCAGAGATAAGAAGAGTCTGCCGCAGACCCTTACTGTGTCTACCACAGTTACGTCTAGCGATAGCAAACGAAAAAACTCAACAGAGAAAGTCTATGAGGAGCCACCACCATTGCCTTTCACTGCTGAAGAAATGATGGCCATTTTTGACAAATGGGTCCAAGATGAGGTGATTAAGCTTCCAAAAATCACCAAGCAACCTACGGCAGAAGAAAAGAAAGATTCCAAATATTGCCGTTACCACAGATATGTGTATCATCCTACGGTAGACTGCCAGACCCTCCGATGGAAGTCAACCGCAAGATTCAAGATGGCACTTTGCAACTTTCAGAAGAGCAACAAAAGGTTCACAAGACACCTTTTCCTAATTACAAAAAAGACAAGAACAAGGCTGTGGTGTCAGTGGTGATCCACGGAAATGTGAACGACATTGAAGTAGAGGAGTCTGCCGCAGCAAGTTCCTCTTTGGTACCAGCAGCTGTTAGGACCCTACAAAAAAGTCCAAAGTTCAAGTCATTATTCAATCAGCTGGGGTTTCGACCTGAAGCTAGAAATGCTGCAACGGAAGCACTCATTACAATAGCGGCAGAATCTGGAGCCACTTGCTTCACGGCAGAAGCGCATGCCAGCTGTGCCTTTTTGGAAACTACAAATGCCATAACCTTCACAGATGAAGACATGAAAGTTCAATACCCGGACCATAGACGTCCATTTTATCTATCCGTGGTAGTGAAAGATGTTCAAGTCAGACGTGCTCTGGTAGACACTGGTTCATGCCTAAACCTCATTCCATTAAGCACTCTCCAAGCTGCCAATGTGTCACAACAGAAGATCCAAAGGTCTCCCATGGAAGTAACTGGGTTTGGAGGAGTAACCGAATACACAATGGGACATGTGCAACTCGTTTTGAGGGTTGGACCAATTGTAGCACTCACATGATTTCATGTTGTGAATGCCGAAGCCCCATATCATGTGCTCTTCGGTAGACCTTGGCTGCATAAGCACAAGTTGGTGTCATCTACTTACCATCAGTGTGTCAAGGGAAGATTCAATGGGAAACCAATCCGTATTGCTGCAAACTCCTCTCTTTTTGATCAAACTAAAGCTCACTTTGTGGAAGCAGCCCTTTATGATGAGCTTTCGTCTACGGGAGATCCACTAATTGTGAAACCATGTGGAACACCACTTCCCGACTGGGAAGATATCAAAGATGACCTTGAGGTCGATCTACGGGAGCTACTTGAACGAAAAAAGAAAAGGAAGGAACGTGAAGTTGAGCATGGGAGTCCACCGCAATGTATGCGCGTCCAGCTCCCTAATGGACGTGTTGTCTATCGTTTATGAAGGTGCGTGGGGCCTGATTGCCCACCGCAAGAGGGTCCCACACCTAAAGAGGGTGGTCTGCAACCCTCATGCCACTTGACACAGCAGACTGGAAATTCTGAAGGAGTTGTGGTAGATCAGGCAGAGTCTACGGTAGTGAAGGAAGAAAAGTCTACCACAGCCGAACCAAAGATGACTACCAAAGAAGAACTTAAGGTAATTAATTTAAGTGATGATCTTGATGTTAGTAAGCCTATATCAATTACCATGTCTTTGTCTGCCGAAGAAAGAAAATGTTTGATTGATCTGCTGCATGAATATAAAGATGTGTTTGCTCGGGATTATGATGAGATGCCCAGGATAGATCCGGGACTTGTGGCCCATTCCTTAAATGTGGAGCCCGATACCAGTCCTGTAGTGCAACCCATGAGGACTTTCCACACGGAAGTGGAAGCCCAAATCCCACAAGAGGTAAAAAAGTTGCTTGCTGCTGGTTTTATTAAACTGATACAGCATCCACGGTGGCTATCAAACATTGTGCCGGTCAAAAAGAAGAATGGGCAGATTAGATGTTGTGTTGATTTTCGTAATCTTAATAAAGCATGCCCTAAGGATGAATTTCCTCTTCCGAACATGGACTTGTTGATTGATTCAGCCCTCGGTCATGCCATGTTTTCTTTCATGGACGGGTTTAGTGGTTACAATCAAATCCGCATGTCAACAAAGGTGCTAAAAAAACTGCTTTCCGCACACCAATTGGCAATTTTTATTACACAGTTATGCCTTTCGGTCTCAAAAACGCCGGTACTACTTACCAAAGGACAATGACAGCCATGTTTCATGATATGATGCATAAGAAAATTAAAGATTATGTGGATGTTATTATGGTGAAATCTAAGAAAAGAGAAGATCATTTTGAAACCTTGAGAAAGGTGTTTGATAGATGCCGGCTCTATAAGCTTAAAATGAATCTCCTCAAGTGTGCCTTTGGGGTATTTGCTAGAAAATTCTTGGGTTTCCTGGTCCACAACCGTGGAATTGATATTAATCCAGCTAAGGCGTTTGCCATAGCTACCATGAAGGCACCAACTTCTCACAAGGAATTGAAGAGCTTTTTGGGGAGATTATCTTACATCAGGAGATTTATTCCTGGTTTGGCAGCGGTAACGGCTGTATTCACGCCTCTAATGAAAAAGGGAGTTCCTTTTGTCTGGTCTACAGCATGCCAGCAAGCATTTGAAAAGATCCAAGCAATCATGACCAAGTCCCACCCAATCAAAAGTCTACTACACAGGCCAGTCCTCTCTGGTAGACTAGCTCAGTGGCTTTTGCAATTATCTCAATATGAGATAATCATTGAAACTCCTACGGCAATTAAGAGCCAAGCCATAGCAGATCTCCTTGCACAATTCCCTGAAGAGGATAGTTCATCAATCTCACATGAAGTACCGGGAGGGGTGGGAGAAGCACTTTTGGCAGATTTGGTAGACTCGATATGGACTCTGAAATTTGATGGTTCTTCTACATCCAATTCAAGTAGGGTTGGTATTGTGCTAATTAGAGAAGATGGAGAGACTATGGCTAAGTCCTTCAAACTTGATTTTTCATGTTCCAACAATGCCTCGGAATACGAAACCTACAGAAACGGATTAGCCATCGCCCATGAGATGGGGATAAAGCACTTGAGAGTAATTGGGGATTTCAATCTTGTAATCTGTCAGGCCAAAGGTGAGTTTTCACTTAAAGAGCCATCACTGGCACCATACCGTGCTTTAGCCCAGAAATTAGAGGAAAAGTTTGACACTTTTGAGATATCTCACGCCATGAGATGCGGGAATCGTTATGTGGATGCGCTTGCAACCTTTGGTTCACAAATTTCATTTGAAGGGTCAAAAGTGGATGTCACCATCAACAAGAGAAGCACGCCCATCACTGATTTGCTGAAAGAAGAATTTGAAGAACAATACCTTGATGCTGAGGATTGGAGAACATCTATAAAGGCCAAACTTGTGTCACATGAAGGCGTGGCAGACCTGAAGACGCTTAAGGATTATGTGTTGATTGCTGGTGATCTTTACCGTAGACTACTTGGAGGTGTCTTGGCAAGATGTGTAAGTCTCCAAGAGGTAGTAAGGAAGCTAACAGAGGTCCATGAGAAGTCTTGTGAATTCAGTGACGGGGTGAGCCTCTACCGTAGACTCCAAAGCTCAGGCTATTTTTGGCCTAACATGAGTAAAGAGGCAGCCAGTCTACAGGAGCAATGTTCATTTTGTCAGCACCAAGATGAGTCCGATCAAGTCTATACAACATTTGTTTCTAGTGACTGGCGCATTCCTTTCCTTGAGTACCTCATCGAGAACGTTCTGCTGTAGACCAGCAAGGCAGCAATTCGACTTAAGAAATTGGCCACAAGATATTTATTAGAAGGAGGCATATTATTTCGGAAGGGGTTCCATGGTGATCCCTTAAGATGCCTCAGTTTGGTAGAATCTCAAACAGTAGTGAAAGAAGCCCATTCCGGAGAGTGTGGAGAGTATCAAGGAAAAAAAAGGCTCTACCAACTGCTGTTGACTCTTGGCTATTATTGGCCAACTATGAAAAAGGACACGACAGACTTCCTAAATTCTTGTCACACTTGCCAACTTCAAGCTAATCTGATTCACACACATCCGACTAGTCTACAGAACATGGCAATACCATGACCCTTTCACACTTGGGGGCTAGATCTCATTGGTCCAATTAATCTGCCCTCCGGTGGATACATTTGGATTTTGGTAGCCACCGAGTACTTCTCAAAGTGGGTTGAGGCAATTCCTTTTCGCAAGGCAACTGGTGCAGCCGTGGCTAACTTCATCCGTGAACACATTATCACAAGGTTTGGCATACCCCATAAAATCATTAGTGATAATGGCACCCCTTTTGTTAACAAGAGTGTTAGAGAAGTCTTGGAACATTATCGGATCAAGCACCGCAGATCCACGCCTTATTACCTCCAAGGTAATGGACAAGCAGAGGCAACTAATCGCATGTTGTTGCGTATTCTGAGCAAAATGGTTTTTGACTATGGAAAAGGCTGGAGCTCTCACCTAGCAGACGCATTGTGGGCCTACCGTGGCTCAACTAAGACGGCGACGGGTTTTACCCCATTTTCTCTGGTCTACGGTACTGATGTTATTGCTCCCACAGAATTACTGGTGTCTAGCCCAAGAATTTTGCATGGGATGGACTTAGAAGTTAATGCTGACATCTGCGCAGAAGCAAGGGTAGCAGACTTTGAAAGGTTGGAAGAAGCAAGAGAGCTGGCCCAAGCTCGTAGTCTACGGTACCATCAAAAGCTTGCTAGTTCCTACGGAAAGAAGTTGCAGACCAGAATTTTTGCCAAGGGCCAGATGGTCCTAAGGACAGTGGACCATGTGAGAAGAGGTCTTCCTTCACCGTCCAAGTTTGCACCAAATTGGGAGGGACCATACCTAATCCGTGAAGCATATGATAGTGGCTATTATAAATTAGCCACGGCAGATGGAACCACCCTAGCAAATCCCATTAATGGGAAATGGTTGAAGCGGTATTACTCGTAAGATGCACTTTTACTAGCCAAGTATTTTGTATCTTTTTGTCTTAAGAACAATTTGAATTCTCATGTATTGTTCAAAGAGTGATGACGCACAGTATCTATGCTTTGATAAAAAATGAAAAGACTTCCACATGTTTTTTTTTAAAAAAAGAAAAAAGAAAAAAAAGAAAGGACCCTTCTCTCCTTTTCAAAAAAAAAATGGAGAACATGAAACCACACTAGTGATAGATTAGTCAAACTCACATGCTTGGCTTGACATAGGCAAAATATGAGCATGAGTGTTCAAAAGAGAGACCAAAACTTGGTCATTACAACATATAAGCATGAGTGTTCAAAAGAGGGACCAAAACTTGGTCATTACAAAATGTGAGCATAAGTGTCCAAAAGAAAGACTGAAACTCGGTCACTACAAAATATAAGTATAAATGTATGAAAACAAGATTGAAACATGGTCATTACAAGGAAATGAATACGGTAAATGCAAAGGTCAATTGAAAAGGCTATCAAAGAGTGATTTGCCGTGCCCAAATCCGAGAGCCATCCTTCCCGCAGACGTCATTTCCTCTTGATAAGCTGTCAGCATGGCCAGAGAGCCTTGCAAAAGGGCAATCTGATGCTGGAGAGCTCGCACTTCATCCGAAATCTTCTTGCCAAAAAGACACTGAGCTATCTGCTGCAGATACTCAATCATGAAGCCCAAGTC
Organism: Fagus sylvatica; assembly: GCA_907173295.1. Classification (NCBI taxonomy): domain Eukaryota; kingdom Viridiplantae; phylum Streptophyta; class Magnoliopsida; order Fagales; family Fagaceae; genus Fagus; species Fagus sylvatica. Next base: position 9,569,399 of record OU015771.1, on the reverse strand, counting down.
AAATCCAACCTCCATGAGGTCCTGGATAACGCCCTTCCACGCGAGAATCTGGACTTTTGTCACAGTCCCAAGGTTGGATTTACTCATGGCAGCCAGAACGCTACCAAGGAGGGATAACATGGGTCCACCCAATCCGGCACTGAGCTTGAAGTTAGTAACGAAGTTCACATGCTCTCTGGACAGTCGTTGCAGATAGGGGACGCAATCACTTGGGACCCAAAAGTCACCAAAAGATGCCAAAGGCCCATTGAACTCCCAAAAATGCCGTTCAGGGTGAGGGTTGGGTGTCCTCTTATCAAACTCCTTAAAGAATTCAACAACTTCATCGGATATGGTGCCGGCTCCAACACTTGAACTTGCACCAGCAATTGGCCTTAGTGGTGGACTGGCAACTGTAATCTCACCAGTGATCCCCACATTAGCATTCTCCTCTAATATGTGCATGGGGTCACCTGTGCCTACAAAAAGGAATCAAATCAAATCTACGGGATTACAATAAACAAAGATATGTCATGATCAGGTCTAGGGAACATCCCATGGGACCTGGTCAAGTGTGAAAAAGAATTTTCCATAAGACAACAATCAAGTCTATGGAAACAGAATTTTCCATAAGACAACAATCAAGTCTATGGAAACAGAATTTTTCATAAGACGACAATCAAGTCTATGGAAGTAAAATTTTCTGTAAGATGACAACCAAGTCTATGGAAACAGAATTTCCCGTAAGACAATAGCCAAGTCTATGGCAACAAAATATTTCATATGATCACAACCAAGTCTATGAAATCAGAATATTTCATGTGACGACAACCAAGTCTACGGAACAAAACTTTTCATAAGATGACAATCAAGTCTATGAAAGTAAAATTTTCTGTAAGATGACAACCAAGTTTACGGAAACAGAATTTCCCGTAAGACAACAGCCAAGCCTACGGAAGCAGAGTTTTTCATAAAAAACAACCAAGTCCATGGAAACAGAATTTTCCATGAGATAACAACAAAATATATGGAACACAACACTTCATATGACAACAACCAAGTCTATGGAATAACAGAATTATGACGGCAATCACATCAATAGAACAACACTCCATACGATGTTAATCAAGTCTATGTAATGACAGGAACATGACGCAATCAAGTCTACCAAGACGTCTCACATAACATAGTCAAGTCTACAGAACATTTGATGTGGTATGACTAAGTCTGAAGAACATTGCATCCAATTACCAAAAGAAGTGGGTGTGAAATTTAAACTCACCTATATTATCCAAGTTTTCACTACCAGCAAATGTAGCTGCTGCAGAAGCACTAGTGCCTTCAGCTTGTAAGCCATGGTCTACGGCGCTCTTAACATTGCTACGGATCTCTGGAGTGACTCTCGAGTCAGTCGCAGACTCACCTCCCACAAAACCTTGCATACGGACCTCCTCAGACATAAAAATCTCACCAGCAACGGGAAACCTAGCAACAGAAGGGGCATCACTAGTGATACGGCTGGCCGGTATGATAAAGCCGCCGGTCGGAATGACACCGAGATGAGGAGTAGCTCCAAAAAGGGAAATGCCCTCCATAACATAAGCTATAGAGGCACCAGAATCTACGACAGATCAACACACAACATTCAGAATATGTATAAGTATATTCCCTTTCTACACAACTTAAAGGAGTAGGAACAGTATAAAACATACCTGTAACTCCACTCGTTAAAATCGTCTGCGGCACAAAAAATGATAGGGGTATGGCATCAGAATCCACGGCATCATTGTCATCGCGCCCATGCTCAAGGGAATGGCCAGCATGGGCGACAATGGCTAAGTCCTGCCGCATCAAGTCAGCAAAATCAATGTTCAACTCGTTAGTCTCTAGCATATTGTCAGCATTTGCGGCAGACCCTGCAGACATAATTTGCTCTTCATGCATAGAGCCTAGGGCAACATCAAAAAAGGAATCGCTAGAAACGGAGTGACTTCCCTCTGCAGATCCAACATCTGCTTCAAAACTATCTGCAAAACTTTTTCCCAATTCTCCACCTTGATCTGCGACAGCAGCCAAGGGATCATTTCCACCAGAGGAACTTGTGGGGACATCATCAACAATTGTGTCAGAATCCTAAGGGAAGGATTAAACAACAAAGGTTAGACAGTACGGATCTAACCCAAAGAGAAAGCAAAACAAGAAAGAATGTACAAAAGTAACCTCAACAACAACCACAACGTCACCAGATTTTCCAGGCTTGTGCATTGCCTGCCGCAGACAAAAGAATAAGAAAACACAGCAAAGGACAGCAAAGTAAAAGCAGTAGATGAAGAGTAAGAAGAATAAACTTACTTTAAAACCACTCTTACTACTCGTACGAGTGGCAATACCAGAAGGGGGAGGAGGAATAACTAACTTTTTCTTTTTAGAGGGTGGACGAGTCGGAACAACAGATGGCTGTTCCTCGTTTGGAGAGAAGGAAGATGTACCGGCTTTCTTTTGACCCTTGGAAGGGTGAAGGGCAACATTCTTCTTCCCAGACTTCCTCCTAGAAGAGCTTGTAGCCACGCCCTTGGCTTTGGAAGGAGCAGCCGTAGACTCAATGACTGTTTTTGTAGGGGTTGCGGCAGACTCCTTTCCAGGTTCAGGCGCTGGAGTAGCAAACTTACTCTTCTTTCCCGCTTTTGTCTTCTTGGAAGGAGTCTTCTTAGGGGAATAAGCTGGCCTTTTAGGTCCCTTTTCCACAGCCGGATCCACAGGAGCGTCTCTCTTATTTCCTTTATCCCGTTTGGAAGGCATAATGAGGCTTTCCTCTACAATGTTGACCGACTCCCTCCAACCTTCCGGGAGATGCGTGGTGTATGCGATCCAACCACCCCTGATCTCATCCCACTCAGCAAACCCAAGTTTTTGATTGTTGCCATAGGCTATGGCAGACTGAGAGAGAGGAGAAAGGCAAGGGTTGGAAGTTTGTGACTTGCGATGGCTGGATATGGGGGTCTTGTCACTCCTTCCAATATTCACATACTCCACCATAGCATGAGTTAGTCGCTGCCAGTAAGCATCCATAGATGGGGTATTGAAACCAAATCTGTGGCCACTTGGGACCATTATACGACTAACCTCCCCTTCCCAATCGGCAAATGCGCGACTTTTGATAAAAGGCGCCAAATCAGGGGAGGAAGTCGTGGTCTCCTGTGGACCAGCAGGCACATCCTAGTCCAGGCACATCCTAGTGAAGGCTGAATTGTCTCTTCACTCTTTGTGGACAGTAGGGTACAAAGGCAACACCTATGGCAGATAAAATGGGTAATCACCCTGGGCTCACGGCAGACAGGTACGCTAAGCTCCGGTAGTCCTCAACTCCCAAGTCATAAATTAGAGAAGTCGGCTGGTTGAACCGACTAAGAACAGAAACACATGCAAAACCGGGATAATCATCCCCATAAGGCCTTAGCAATACATTATCTTCAAAGTCTAGAGCAGCAACAAGATCATGATCACCGGTTTTTAAACCAACCCAACGGTAGACCAATGGCAAATTGTTTCGAAAGTCTGGAAAGCGATCTAAAAAGCGCTGCGGCAGATCAGAAAATTTACTCCACACAGTCACTTTGCCTTTTGCAACAAAAAGGTAATTAACAGAGTGCTCCCAATAGAAAGTCTGCAGCACGGTAGTGTTAAAGGCAGCAAGGAGAATATGACAGGAATCCCCTTCAACTTCGCAATCGTGAAGCAAATCCAATTGCGAGTATAAGTGGCCCAGGAACAAAGAGGCGAGGGGGACGCAATGACTAGTGGATATTTTCACAGCTAAAGGGATGTAAAGAGTATTTACTGCGTAATAAGGAAGAATTACCAAAGATGCACTTACAGAGCCAATATAGAATGAAGGCAGCGCGGCGGACTGAAATTTCTTCACGGTGAACGAAGAGTGCGGGCCAACTGTTTATTCTGGTAGATGAGTGCCTCCGCAAAGCTGCAGCAATCTTTTACTCTTCCACAGACAACTTTATACCAGAAAAAGAATGCTCACCGAGGATGGGAAGCATCCAATGATTGGCTATGTCTTTTAAAGTCACTGTGAGTTCTCCCCAAGCGAGGAAGAAGGTGTGGATGGAAGGACACCAACTCCTCAGCACGTCACGGAGCGGCTCGGTGTCCCTAAACATACTGCAACTCCTTGAAATTAGAATGGACCAATGAACACCAGCCTTCCGTAGATTGTCCCAAAATTCAGAATCCAGGATTTCTAGGTCCACCCAATGGGACCAATCCTTAGATGCAGCACAAGGAAACTCGAAATTGATGGGAATTGGCCGAATGCCCCCTTTTTGGATCAGTAAATCAGAGATTTCGTCAAGGCATGGGACCCAAGCTCGGTCTACAGCGACCTCTGACCCCGTGACCGTCCAATCCCAATCTTCCGGACGAGGAGAGAAATCAAAGGACTTGTAAGGGAATAGAGGGGAGATCTTATACCACGGGTCCACCAAAGGGAAAACGAAGCCCTCCTTGGGGTCATTGGCTTCGCCGAAGATAGAGGAGGGAGCCACGGGCGCGGCTTCGACTGGAACAGAGGGAGGAGCCACGAGGGCATCCACCACCGCCTCGATGGACGTCGTCGACGCTGCCCTCGGAGTCTCTGACCGTTTGCCTGTAGTGAGTGGAGGGGCGGGGTTGGCCGGAGGTACAGAGGAAGAAGAAGCCATGGATAAAGTGAAGAACAAAAAAAAAAAATATAATGAAAAAGAAAGAGGACAAGAGAGAAATCGGGGGGAGGGGTGCTCAAGCTTCCTTTCTTGTTTTCTCTCTCCTTTTTGATAATCCAAAAGATTTTATAATGGCTGCAATAAATGTCTGGGGGCTGGTGGTTGGAGCTCTAATCATGAGAGCTTTTAATACCAGAAGATACTAGGAAGAAGAAGAATAGGCCTAAGGATTATCAGTATCAGTAACTGATATTCCTATCTGCCACAACTCCCATGAAAGAAGGAACCCACGTATAAAAGAAAAAGAGAGGGAAAAGAAATATTATAACGTACATGCATGTATATATTTTTTCCTGAGCAACATACTTACCCAAACCACACATTACGTGAGGTCTGGGCTTAGGGGGCTAAATGTAAAGGCCCATTTTTTCTACCACACCAGACCAAGCCTGAAGCCTCAAACTTAAGTTTCGGGGGCCCAGGACGAACTAAACCCAGTGATCTACGGTAACAGGAAAATAAGGAACAATGGTTCTAGGCCATTAACTAAGCCCAAGAATTTGGCCAGCCCACTTAGCCCAAACTCACATCTGTTGCCATGATGTGGAACATGTTAGAACAATTCAAAAAGGAGAGGGAAAACTCTCTAGAAAAATCTGGAAAAGGGAGGGAAAGAGAAACCCACGTGAATCTCTCTTTTCCCCCCTCTTTTCAGCACGGTGCTCAAGGCAAATAAAGGGAGCACTTTCCCAAGATGATAAACGGGCCTCAAAGCACCATTATTGCTGAAGAAGTTTGGTTTTTCTCATTACTTAGCAATCACGGTAGACACCTCCAGAAGAACGTCTGCGGCAGCATCAGCTGTGAAAAGTAAAGTGATGGGGAAGACAAAGCAAGAATTGAAGAGGTCGAGAAAGCTGCCATGGCCACCCAAAGCCGACACCACTCGAGGGCAACGACCACCGTAGCCCAACACTCCAGTGGCCCTTGTTCATCCTCAACATGGAGCTTAGGAAGAACGGTTTGAAGGTAGGGGAATCCATTTTACTGAATTTCTTTGATCTACCATGACGAAAAAGGCATTAGATCTGCTGGGGAAATAATGCCAAAAACGGTAAGATCAAATTTAATTATGTAAACATATATGAGTCAATTCGATCACCTCAATTCCCCTTTTCAAGCATTTAATGCTCACCACCCCCACCATCAGCAATGAGTAAAGGATTAGCTGTTTGCCGCAGTCCGAATCTAGTCTGCAGCAGATGAAAATCATCTCCTTAATGATGAACTGATTTTGTCAAATCCCACTCCATTTATCTCTCGGGTAAACAATAATCCTCATGATTAAGAGGGCAATGAGTGAGACCATAAGACATTAACACCACTATAAAGAGGGATGAGAAAGAGGGAAGGGGGGTTGGTCGGTTCGAGGTCTGAAATTAATTCCTCCATAAGAGCTGACTTCAAAAGCTTAAAAGAAAGGGGAGACAACTAAAAACTCTGTAGGACACTTCCTGCAGATCTACGGTAGACTGAATACTTTTAGTCTACCATAGCCAAAAGACTCATTCTCACCCTCACTCACCAAACACTTACCTAAATAATGACACTGACTCATGTACGTTTGCACAGTAAATGATTCTCTTCCTACTCACCAAATCTCCTAAGTTCCATGATTTACTATATATTCCCTATCTGTTACTATCTCTGCAAGTCATGGTGAAGACTAAGTCTATTATGCTCGTTTTTTGTTTAGTTTGCGGTACTGACTTCTGAGCTAAGATATTTGTAACGTATTTCTTATGTATTCTTGTTATCACTGAATCCACTGGTAAAAACAAAGCTTATGGTTGTTAGTTTTGATCTACGACATTAATTCTGCAAGTTTGTTGTAATTGGTTTTAATCTGCAGGGCCAATCTTGCCTGTCTACCGCAACCCTTCTTCATGAGTATTGTGGCCCAGTAGATCAGAAAACCAAAGGGAAGCACCATTAGCCATTGGGTAGATCAACAATCTTGGTGTAGAGTTTTGGACTCAACATCCCCTCAAAACAGCTCAGCCCACGTTCAGTCCGTTCGCAAAGTGACACGTGGCAGACAAGGAAATTTTGAGCATCCACAATGTTTAAGGTGTCCTTTATCTAGAAAAACTTAAAAGAAGAACTAAAGACAAAAAAGTTCCAAAAAAACTTCTTGAAATCGGGCCAATTAGTTTGACAACACACATGAAACTTTCCCTTTTGTGCTTGTACCTGATGTGATTGTCTAGCATTAAAATAGTGTATTGAAGGAGAAAAAGAAAATGCAAAAACTATAAGCAACCAAACTAAGATTTCCTAAGAATTCACACCTTCGAAGGGACAAGCAATTACACCTCAATGCTTTAACAAAGCTAGAAAAATTAATTAAACTCAATGTCTATGTGAATTCTGACAAATTACATAAGAGTGTTTATATAGACTGTTCCATATATTTTTCCAACAAAGATTAGGATTTGAACTTGATGTAGAACAAGAATCGTTGTTTTTTTTGGTAAGGTACACTCCCAGTGGATCTTGAACCCACAACCTCACCCTCCATCCCATTATTACAAGAGAAAAAAGTGTTAGTTATCTCACAGGCAATGCATGACAGGGGTAGTGGGATATGATACCTATTTGATACAAAATCTTTAGGAATTCGATACTAGGTTAGATTTCTTAACAAGATCTTTAAGGCTTCTTGAATTCTTTGATGTTAAAAAACATAGGGATTGTTGGGTTAAGACAGAGATTGAATTTTGAAGGATTATAATGGCTAATTGATACTAAAAAGGTGAACTGGAGTAAAAGAAAAGACAAACACTAGGCAATCATACACATATTTCCTATATAATCACACCTACGAAGGAGAAGGCAATCACACCCTCAAATCTTAACAAAGCTACTATTTTATTATACTAAAGCCTTTACGTAATCAATAAACGAAGACTCATGGCCATCAGTTACAGCACATACCAACAAATCTGTAAATTATTAAAATATCCCTAGCATAAGAAAATTTAAATAAAACTGAACCAGCAACTTCCTAGTCCCTAGCATAAGACTCATGGCCATCAGTAAATTGAGAAGTTTTAGGTTCAAAGCTCTAATCAGGAGGTCAACTGAGTTGGACAGTGACATCATAAATTAATACAACAAAACAACAATGACCAAGCCTTTGGTTTACAAAAAAAAAAAAAAAAAACAACCAAGCCTTAGTCCCAAAATTGTTGAGGTCGGCTATTGCTCCTCTCAGCAGACTAGTCAGGGTTGGCCACATGTATTCTTCCCATCATTCTATTCTATTGAAGTCATACTCTCTTTTATTTTCTTAAGTGACATCATAAATTGATAGTTAACCAAAATACTAATAAAATAGAATAAATTTGAAAATTTAACAAAATATACTAAAAAATATCTAAAAAATATAATCAAATTTCAAATAATTTTTCAAAGGTTATGTAAGAAAATAACAAAGCATAAACAAGAAAATTAGCATTAAAGGAATAATAACTGTTCAAATATAAACCATAAACAAACAAACAAGTTCCAAAATTCACAGCATAACATTACAAAAATAATAATCCTCCAACTATAAAGCATATATTAACAACAAAAAATCCATTAATGCAGTAATTAGGGAGCAGATATATTAGCCATAAATAAATTAGTTACAGTAAATTATTTTCTACTAACAGTTTCTCTTATCCTTATTTATTCCCCTGAGTCAATATGGATAAAATGTTTAAGGTGGCCTTTTTCTGGAAAAACTTATAAGAACAAAGGAAAAAAAAAAAAAAGATTTAAGAAACTTCTCGAAATTGGGCCAATTGGGTTGACAACGCACATGAACCTTTCCGTTATGTACATGTACCTGATCTGATTGTCTAGTATTAAAATAGTGTATTTATGGAGAAAAGAAAATGGAAGAACCGGCAACCACACTAAGATTTCCTAAGCAATTATACCTTCGAAGGAACAGGCAATTACACCTCAATGCTTTAACAAAGCTAGAAAAATTAGTTAAACTTAATGTCAACGTCAATTTTAACAAATTATGTAAAAGTATTTATGTAGACTGTTCCTAGTCTTCTTCCATCAAAGATTGGGAGGCGACGTTGCTAAGTTACACACACAGTGGATCTTGAACCCACAACCTCACCCTCCATCCCACTATTATAGGAGAAGGAAGTGTCAGATGAGTTATAGCTTATTGACAATGCAGGATAGGAGTAGTGGGATATGATACCTAGTAAGGAGAAGGCAACTCAAATCTTTAACAAAGCTACTAAAATTTTATTATACTAAAGCCCTAACGTAATCAATAAACTAAAACACATGGTCATCTTTTACAGCCCATTCAAGCATATCTGTAAATTATCATATTTTTTTTTATCAGTATAAGAATTTATTAAAAAGAAAAGGAGAAAACAACAAAAGGCCCCAAGCACACAGGATGTGTGCTAAAAGGCAAGAAAATTAAATCAATGTACAGGAATCCAGAAACTCCTCAAAATAGGAGGGACTATAGGTGCTACTACAATGCATCCAATCAAAAAGAGTGCGCAGCAGAACAATCTTAAGATCCAACATCGTCCTCTCCTAGCCTTCAAAGACTCGAAGATTCCTCTCGCGCCAAAGAACCCACATAACACATAACGGAACAGCCCCCCACACCTCCGCATGATGGGATTTACAATAAGAGCCCATCCAACTAGCCATTAACTTCAACACACTACTAGGCATAACCCAAACCACCCCGAATAGGCAAAACACCATGGACCACAGACTCTGAGCTGTCTCACAATGAAGAAGTAAATGGTTAGGAGATTCCCCAATGTGCTTACACATACAACATCAATCCACAATGCAAATTCGACGTTTCCGCAAATTATCCATTGTGAGAATCTTCCCATGAGCGGCTGTCCACACAAAGAAAGCAATACGAGGAGGAGCTCCCGCCTTCCAAATACTTTTCCAAGGAAACACTGTGGAAGTACTCGAAGATAAAATCCGGTAATAAGACTTCACCTCAAAAGTACCACTCCTAGAAGGACCCTAGCACACCCGATCCTCTTGGTTTTGATGGACCTTAGGAGAGTATAAGAGTCCAATAAGAGCCTGGAAAGGTTCCACTTCCCAATCATGAAACAACCTAGTGAAGCAAACATCCCAGTGCGGGACCCCATTTTGCCAACACAGATAATCAGCAACCTTGGCTTCTTTATTCTGAGCAATACGGAAAAGCAACGGAAAAGCCTTGCTAAGCGGACTCTCCTTACACCAAATGTCCAACCAGAAGCAGATGCGCGTACCATAACCCAGACCATACTTCAGGTGAGAAGAAAAACAATCCCACCCCTGTCTAATATGCTTCCACAAAGACATACCATAAGGACCAGTAACAATCCCCGGGTTCCAACTCCCTGTCTCATAACCATATTTAGTCACTACTACTTGTTTCCATAAAGAATCCTGCTCCACCATAAAGCGTCACAACCACTTGCCTAATAGAGCCTGATTCAAAACAGCATGGTTTTTAACACCGAAACCCCCACAATACAAGGCCTGACACACCATCTTCCAATTAACCAAAGGAAACTTCACAACATCCCCCATACCACCCCAAAGGAACTCATGCTGCAACTTCTCTATCCGGTGATTGACACTAGCCGGGATAGGAAACAAAGAGAGGTAATATACTGGAAGACTAGAAAGTGTACTCTTAACCAAAGTGAGACGAGCCCCCTTTGATAAATAAAGCTTCTTCCACCCTGCCAATTTGCACCCCATCTTCTCCAACACTGGATCCCAAAGAGCTTTTGACTTATACCGAGCACCCAAGGGAAGACCCAAGTAATTTATCGGCAAAGCAGAAATTCTACAATCCAACATGGCAGCTAACTCCTGAATATTGGGGACATCCCCAATGGGGACCATTTCGGACTTGCCAAGATTCACCTTTAAACCGGAGACTGCTTCAAAACAGAGCAGGGTGCACTTCAAGTACCCAATCTGCTCTAAATCAGCATCACAAAATATCAGGGTGTCATCAGCAAACAAAAGATTAGAGATCATCAACGAATTATTGCTCCTCCTTCGAACCTCAAATCCCCTCAAGAATTGCCTTTCTTCAGCCCTCAATAGCAACTTGTTCAGAGCTTCCATCACAACCACAAAAAGCAAAGGACATAAAGAATCTCCCTGACGCAAAACCCTAGAGCTCTCAAAGAAACCGCAAGAACTACCATTAATCAGAATGGAAAACTGCATTGTGGAGATACAGAAATGTATCCACTTCCTCCAATCTTCCGGAAACCCACATAGCTGCAGCAAAGACAACAGAAAGTCCCAGTTAACATGGTCATAGGCCTTCTCGAGATCCAATTTACACAAAACTCCAGGAGTCCCTACCCTTAGCCTGCTGTCCATACACTCATTGGCAATTAGCACTGAATCCAAAATCTGTCTACCCGGGATGAAAGCATTTTGGGATTGGGAAAGAAGACCCCCCAACACTCCCCTCAATCGATTTTCCAGGACCTTTGAAATAATTTTGTACATGCTCCCCACAAGGTTAATTGGTCTAAAATCCTTAATCTCAGTAGCTCTTGCCTTTTTTGGGATCAAGACCACAAAAGTAGCATTCAAGCTCTTAGCAAAAGTACCATAGTGATGAAAGTAATGCATGACCCTCATCACATCTTCTTTAATCACACTCCAACAAGCCTGGTAAAATGCCATAGTAAACTCGTCCGGACCCGGGGCCTTATCTCCTGACATACCCCTCACAGCGTCCAACACTTCATCCTCCCCAAAAGGGAGAACCAAGCTGTTCGCCTCCTCACTATCCAGGGCCTTGAAATGGAGACCAGTCAATGTTGGGCGCCACTCAGTGGATTCGCAGTATAACTGCCTATAGTACCAGATTATACCTTCCTCTACCTCCTTAGGATCCGACGTCACTGTCCCTTCAACATTCAAGCACCCAATAAAATTATTCCGACGATGGGAGTTAGCCATGCGATGAAAGAATTTCGTATTCCTATCCCCTTCCTTAAGCCATAACACACAAGACTTTTGACACCAGCTAATCTCATCCAAATCCATGACCTTATGAAGCTCACCCCGGCGATCCTCACGATAGTTCCTTTCATCTACCGTTAAAGATCGGGACTCCTCCAAGACATCTAGCTGCTGAATCTCCTTCATCAACTCATCCTTACAGACCCCCACATCCCCAAAGACTTTCTTATTTCACTACTTCAAGTCAGCCTTTAAGGCCATCAGTTTTTGAGACAGCACATGACTAGGAGAGCCATCAAAGTAGTATGAAGCCCACCAATGCTTTACTCGGTCCACGAAGCCTTCTGATCTCAACCACATATTCTCAAACTTAAACGGATATTTCCCACCCCGATTCCGGCCACAATCAAGAAGGATGGGAAAGTGATCCGAAAGAGTTCGAGGAAGAAGACTTTGGACAGCCAATGAAAATTGATCATCCCACTCCGGAGATACCAAGAACCTGTCTAGTCTAGACATAGAAGGATTTTCTTGGTTAGATGACCAAGTGAACCGACCCCCCACTAATGGTAAGTCTAGGAGGCCCTGCTCAGAGATAAATTCAGAAAAATCCCACATAACTGAAGATATACCACCACCTGTCCCCCGCTCATTAGGAAATCTCACCACATTAAAATCCCCTCCAACACACCAAGGGAGAGACCACCAGCTCCCAATACCCGCCAATTCCTCCCACAACAGATTCCTGTCTGAGTCCCTATTGGGACCGTAAACCCTTGAAAACATCCGCTCCAGACCAGTTTCCACACTTCTAAATTTACAAGACAGCGTAAAAACCCCCTTGACAATATCAATTTGCTCCACCACCCTTCTATCCCACATTAACAGCATACCACCAGAAGCCCCCTCAGCTGCTTGAAAATCCCAGCCAACAAAAAGACTACCCCAAATGCTTTGAACCACCCCTGTACTAACAGACTCCATCTTTGTCTCTTGAAGACACACCACATTTCCTTTCCACATTCTCAACGAATTGTGAACCCGCCTACGTTTCTCTCGATCATTCAACCCTTTAACATTCCACGATATGATGCGTAAAGTCATTATAAAATAGTTAAAGCCCTATCTGCCATTCCACTTCTTCTTTCTCCATCCTTGTGCGAGTCATAATTAATTGAGGTTGCCAAGTTCTTCAACTCACGCAGCCCCTTCTTCACTGATCCAGTTGTTTTCTTAGGAACTTTAGAGGGCCCTCCCTTTGCCCTCCACCGCGCTTCAATTGCCATAAAAAGGTACATCGCTTCCTCCTTATGATCCGTAATATCCACCCTCATAAATTTGCTAAATTTTTTCTTCTGCTCCATAACCCATTTAGAAGGATCCAAATTCTTACTCTCCTCAATCAGACCAGAGACCATACGTAACGGAGTAACCTCAAGAATGTCATCACCACCACGATCAACCATGGCCCAGGCATCCTCACGCTGCGGTGATGACCCATCCCAGCCCAATCTCTGCCTCTCAATGCCTATTATTTCCTCACCAGTGCTACTCTCTTCCTTATCAAAACCCACCACCTCATTACCAACTTTCCAGGCTCCACACTCGGCACCGTCGCCCAGGCCCATAACCCCCATGCCCATAACCCCCCTATGTTCAACCCGAAAACCAACTCCAGTCACGTCACCGCCAACCATATCCAACCAACAGTCCCCAAATCCCTCTCGATCAAGATAACAAGAGAAGATCGGAGCCATAGAGAAGCGTACCTTAATGGGAAGATCGGATGGCCCCCACTGCGATGCCTGGAAAACCACTTCGCCGGAGACCCAGACCAGACGATGCACCGCCGTGCTCCTTTTCTCCATCACTGACTCGGCGAAACCGAGAGTCTCAACGGATCGCGTGGCTATTATCCCCGTTGACCCATCTTTGTCTTGAATACCCAGATCCTGTGGGTTTTGTCCAACTGCCTCCAGCTCAACCTTTCTACCCTTCGGCCCAAGCTCCTTATTTCCCCCACTAAACAAGCCCACTTCAAAAGTTGAGTTATACCCAAAGCCCAATACATTTTCATACGTGGCTCGAGCTTCTAATCCCAAAGACCCATTCGATGGCCCCACTTCAACCTCCAAGCGCAACTTAATGGGCTCACTACTATCCTTCACAGAGTCATAAGGCCTGAGCCCAGAACCACGAGCCTGAACCTTATTTCTCTCATGTGCCACCCACCTTTCCCCATTTTTCTCCTTATGCTGTGATTGCCAATGCACACGGTGTTGACCCTTATCATTTAATTGAATGATAAGTCCTTTACCCAGATTATGTGAATTAGTGGGCGAGATATTCGGAAAAAATTTTAACGGCTGCCTTGGCTTGATACGGGCCGAGATTTGCGGTGGGAAAATATCTCCTTTCTGGTCAGCTTTACCGCCGCTCCCCCCATTGCCCAAACCGGTGCTGGCCACTTCCTCCACCGTAGCTTCAGGCAACTCGCCAGACTGTAATTCCGGCTTTGTATTCTCCAAACCCACCTCTCTTTCATGCTTTTTGTCCATGATCACTTCCTTGTAAGATTTCGATCTTCCTTTCTCTTTTTGACCATCCTCCACCATGGCCTTCCCAGCCCTTCGTTCACCGCCCCCATGCCACTGAAGTTTATGTGTCGGTACCTGGTGGTTTTGAGGAGGAGGTTTCAGCAGGAGATTTAACTCCATACTAAAACCTTTCCAACCATTCATTTTTGGACCTTCTGGTATCACTATCCGTTCCCTACTTCCGCCCCTGCCACATTCCAACACCTCAATGTATCTGCCATATTTGTTGCTATAACGCCGGATCACAAAAGTTTTATCATGTTCCCTTATTGTTCTAACAAAAGCTTTCTCCCCCTCCCTGACCACATTCTCCTCCACGCAGCGCCCCAACCACCAAGCCCCATCCTTGCTCATGTAAATCATACTCCGATGAAATGTACTCCTTTCCGACATCCTAGATTGGTTTCGGCCTTCATACCCTAGCACCAGATCAAATCTTTTCGATTCAATGCGGAAACTACGTCTGTCCCCCATTTCACACCAACCACCGGTGGTGGTGATGTATCGAGACCACGCACACTCACCCTCATGTTTCCCGCTCTCTCACGCTCTCTCACACACATAGCAGATGGTTAATTATTTTATCCAAAAGACTTTTAAAACCAATATCACATGGACTCTGCGATTATTGGTTATTCTGTAAATTATCATATTATCCCTGGCATAAGAAAAATTTAATAAAACTGAACCAGTAACTTCCCAATTCCTAAAGCAAATAAACCAAAAAATATGACTAAAACTAAATAGATTAAGACTTCAAAGGACTCTAATTATGACCCACACCAAAACTTGATGCTACATAGTTAGCACCAAGTGGGATGGAAAATCATTGGAAAAATTCAAAGAGAAATTTTATTCATCATAAACTTGTAAAGTGTCTCCATAGGAGTACAATACATGCTTATATAGACTACTATGACTTAACCAAAATTATAGTTGAATTAGGAAACCCTAATTATCAAATTACAAAAATAACCTTGATTCTAGGAATCTATCTAATATAAAATGAAAACCTTTGACTTTTTTGTTGATTTCTTCTAATGTTATCATATAAGCTTTTGAAAGCCCAAATTTTTCTACGTCATTATTTCTAATATATATTTTTTAATTGAGTTTAAATTCTATAAGGAATTCCAAATTAAACAAAACAAAATTAAAATAAATATTATGTTTCCCTTTGCGCATCAAACCACTCTCCCCCAACTTATTTATTAAAAAAAGTAAAAATAAAAATCAGCAAAAACACAATACTCCAACATAGAATTATCTTCCCCAACTTGTATTACATTAAAACTCCCAACATCACAAAAAGTTTTAACTTTCAATTTTCAGATATTGAAATTTTCAGATGATGCTATGTTCCACATATGATGTTGTGTACCATAAAAATGATGTAAAGATTTTAGGTTATATTTGACCAAAGTCAGAGAATCCAATGCATACCAGCTCTTTCATACTCCCTCAAATCATAAAAACAATTGGCAGCAGAATCAGCTTTGCCTATAGCTTCAAATATTTCAGCAGCTTCCCTAAGGATAACATTAGCCTTTTCAGGATTTGAATCACGCATACAGTTAGCATTTGCTCTAAGGCCAGAAGCCTTGGACCTTTTTTGCCAATAAATATCTCCAGCTCTTTCAAAGCACATCGTTGCCACTTCAAAGTTATGACCATGATACAACTGCAAGAAAACAGATACAAGAGTTGGACATGTACAGAGAGGTAATGGTTTTTCTAGTGAAAGAAACAAAAAGAGTCAAGACAGCAATAGATCCTTCATGCCCTCATTCAACAGTTTTAGAAAATCAACAATAGTATCTCATCATCATTGTTTTAGACAGTTAAATTGGGAAAAAAAGATGCAAGTGAATGACACCAATAAAAAATGAACAATCTGATTGTTCCTTCACCATGATTTGGTCCATACAATAACCTTGTATTTTCCAGTCAAGATTGGAGAACAATTTGTTTAGAAAATAGAGGGTCACAATAATTAACATAGTAGTAACCTTAATGCCCCGGGACGTCCACTCCTCTGGGCTGCTAGCAACTTGCATTTCCTGAGCAAGTGAATCATCCAGTTGTTTCACTTGGACAAGACACTTTTTCTTCCCATAGTCAAACATAGGTCTGCAACAGTCCTCTTTCTCACATATCCACAACCTCTGCCTGGTACGACTTACAGCCACATAAAGTTGCTTCAGTTCAGAGCACAAGCCATTGTGTTTTGACTCATTGAAAATTGATCTGGGTAAAGTTTGGTCGAGCAAATCTTGTTCTTTCATATATTCATATATCACCCTCCATTGATTTTTCAGAGGAGATGAGCCAAAATAGTTGTACAACAATACATCCTACACAAGGAAATTATGAGAGTTACAAATCGGCTGAAAAATATGACTCAATAAATTACTGATAAAGTTAAAGTACCACATTTTGAACAAAAGAAACGATAATCTTTAAACATATAAATAAATTGTGGAATATTAAATTGAATGAGTAAATATGCATTATAACCACCTGAAATTCAAGGCCCTTGCACTCCACAATAGTTAGAACAAGAGCTTGCTTCCCAACAATAAATAAATTGAATGAATGAGTAAATATGCTTTTTTAACTTCCTTCCGAACACAATCATCTCGTACCAATATTACCTGCTCTGCACCGAAGCCAACAATACTCACTCCAGCATTTACTCTATTGCCAAAAATAGTGGTGATTGCATTTTTGTTGTTCCCTGATTCAAGCAGAATAGGAGCTTCGCCGTTTATAGGACTAGTCTCAGGCTGCAAAATATCAATAGATTGAGGAAAGTAACGATAAAGAAGTTCAATAACACTCTGTGATAGCTTAAGAACCCCATCATGAGTACGGAAATTCTGGCTCAAATGGAAGATATCAGAGATTATTCCCTTCTCTTTTCTTCCACCATGTCCACTGCCTTTTGATTCCAATACAAACTTCTTGTAGAACAGAGATCTTATATCTTGGAATCTAAAATCAATTCCCTTCGCAATTGTCTGAGCAGTATCACCAGAGAAAACAAAACCTTCTTCAACATTTTTACAAATATATTTGAATAATGTAATTTGGCTCAATGTAAGATCCTGCACCTCATCGACATATACAAAATTCATTTCATCACCCTTGTATCTTTCAACTCTGAATCGATGATGAAGATCAATTACAAGATCAGCAAAATCAAACTCACCTTTTTCATTCTTCATTTTTTCATAATTTTGAAAGATGTCATATATTATCTCTCTCTTCTGTTTACTTAAATGAGAAACTCGGACTTCTGGTAATAGAACATAGTCCTCACGACTGAGTTTACCATCACCTGCCTCCACAGCTTGTGAGCCACCTTTTATATGGGAAATAATCTCTGTGAAAACTCTGGAAGAGTCAAGCATCTTAGTTTGCTGGGTATTGAAACGGGGCCAGTATGATGTACTAAACTTTTCATAATTAACTTCTTTCAACCTTATAAAGCTCTGTAAGGCAACTGAACTACCACTTATTCGACCATTAGAAAGTTTCCTTGCCTCATGAAATCTTTCAAAGTATGAATTACCCACAGTTGCATCAAGCATTATCAGAAATTTGTTAAATGTTATGACAAGAGGATATGACTTGGCAGGAACATCAACAAAAGAATCAGGGATATCCTTGAAATGAGAGGCATCATCAAAATCATCCATATCAATTGAACTGCTTCCTTTTGAAGAATTACCACCACAGGCAAAGCTGCACGTAAAAAAAAAAAAAAAAAAAAAAAATGTTACAAAAAGGATTTTCATTTGTTTCTAGTCAGAAATCAAGCAAACTAATTCAAAAAGAACAAAACTTTCCCAAACTCAATGAAACTTTTCATGCATTCACATAAGAAAAAATATTCCCTCATTCACACATAGTTTGTCTTATATTCCATTTTGGAAAATCTGAAAATATTCTTCACTACGGAAGATCAATGGGCACATTTTTAATTAATTTTGTAATATGACTTTTCTTTATTCGATTTGAAATTATAATGCGTAACTATGAAAAATTTCATCAAATATTCTACGCACCTCTTCAAGTGAGAAACATGACTTTTGACAGCATAACACAGTTTAGGACTCACTGTCACAAATAGCTGACGCAAGATAGCTCCCTTTGTCCCAGCAGTGGTATCCTGAACCTCCATTTCCTGACTATGCACAAATGTATTGTTCTTGACACCATACAATAAGTCCGTTGCCATATGGTACAATTTTTCTTTCTGAAATAACTTCATAGTCAAAACAGTAGTTTTGCCAGTACCTGACCGCCCAAGTACAAATGTACTTTTAGGAAAAAGAATTATCTCAAGTTCTTGGTCAGTTACTTCAAATGGAAGATCCAAATCACCATCATTATGGTTAGAAAGCAAGTGACTCACTACAACTGATGATAAGGAGTAGAATTTCATCAGCATCAGACTCTCACTCACCTTTGCATTCTCAACATAAGTTCTACCAGCAGAAGCAGAACCACTTAGATCACTCCCATTTTCTTTGTTATCAAGATTCTTAATCCAGACAATATTAGAAGAGATTGACCAAATCTTCGGAACTTCCAAATCCCTAGACACGAAGCAAGAAAAATAAAGATTCAATATAGAAAAGAATAAATGCTTGTAAAATTAACAGGTCCAAATAAGGCATCATCCTAAGTTTCAAAATTAGCAACATCATTAAGGATCTACTAGAATGCAAAAGAACATACATACCCCTCAAGACATATCTCTTGGCAGCGATTAATAAAGTCATCCGTATATTTTCCATACATACCATAAAGACGTTTGTCTAATTTTTCAATATCCTCTACAGGTAATATATCCCAGATCTTCAAAACTTGATGGTACCTCAATTCCTTCATTACGGCACTCCATTCCTTTACTATGTCATTTGCACAAACAATATAAAGGTCTTCAACCTTAAACTGTTTTAAGATCTGTAAAGAACTTCCAAAAATTAGATCTACCTTCCTCTTTCTGGGTCTCCAACCACTGGAAAGTTTAAGTAGAAGGTTTATAACTGACTTCTTTGTCTGGACAGACTTCAGTTTTTGAAATGATTTCAGAAAGTTGTCACTGAAAAGAACCTGTGGAGATTGCAAATAGGAAGAAAAAATATAATTTAATAACTACATGATCAAATTAAGAAAGAATATTAACATTTCCATTATCGGAAATTAAAAATATGAATAATTTATAATGAAAAGTATAGGTACCAAACGCGCCAAATACCTTCCACCTAGCACTTTTGAAAAGTATGCTATCCCCATTAAGCAGATCATCAAACTGTTCAATTTCTTTCTTCACATCAATTATTGCTTTGGCCAAATCCTTGCCATGATCATAAGGAACTGGTCTCAGCTTGTTTGAACTCTCCCCCTTCATCATCTTAACTCTTTCAATGCCTGTCTCACACTACTCTTTCTTAATTCTTATCTGCATGCATGCGAAATCAGTGATTATATTAAAAACCCATTTCTGATTTGTGACTTTGACAGTACTTGAATAAATTCTTAAGAGATAGAAAGAAAGGGTAATTCTTCTCTACGAAGGAAAGAAGAAAGAAAAAGGGAAGCTGGGAATCTTTAGTACGAGCATTACTACTAGTTATCAAAAGAAAGGCATACAATGTATTAGCATTTAGAACCCTTTGGCTTTTGGGTTTTTTTATCTTTCATCTCAAAATAAAAAAAAAGAAGCCACTTTGGGTAGCTTTAAACGTAAAGAGAATCGATGAAAGACGTTCCACATCATTAAACGAGTAACACAATTCAGAGCCCTCATGAAATGGAAAGGTAAAGCTAAAGGTTACAAAGGAATATTAAGGTTCTCTTTTTTTCTTTTTTTTTTTTTTTTTTAATGCTTAGTGCCTTTGTGGTGAAAGTTATTTATTTTTTCTTTTTGAATGAAAGACGTTTCAAATCCACCAAATGGTATGACTTTATTTTTACTCTGATAGACTAAGCAGTTGCTCTGACTGATAGACTAAGCATTGCCCTAAAGAACTTTTTACAAGTGTGCTTGAGTAACGGACATGTGGATCATTCCTCCAACTATCCTCAAAGGTAGTGCCTACCTACTGTTTGTTAGTTGTCTCTCCCCTCACATTAACATTTAATACTATTAACTAAACAGTATTCTAATTGACTTGCGGACTATGTACAGTTGCCCTTACACATTTTCTCAACAAAAATGGGACAGCCAATTGGCAAGTCATGGGGGAAGGGTTTCCCTACCAAAACCAGCCCCTTCTACATTGTGAGGGCCACGACCTGAAACTTCATAGGGTCTTCTCCTTATTATGGGCTTTAAAATGGTTACTTGATATGGATGAATGTCTCAACCCTATAGATTGAGGGTTTTAACAATTGAAGTCATCACTCATTTTATTTAATTAGGAAAAATGAGAAAACATTTGACAATAAATGATAAAGAGAAAATTGCATTTTTGTATTGATATGAATAATGAGGGTAAATTATATTATCCTTTCTCGAGGTGCTGTAAAATGACAATAAACCTCAAAATTGGGCCGAAATGATAATCACATTCTTCCAGTTTGATATAAAACTATCATGGGTATTTCTGTTACTAATTTTTATGGAATATTTTTTTTTTTAAAGATTCTTTTTACCAAACCTCTAAGGCTCTAACCATATGAGAGAGAGAGAGAGAGAGAGAGAGAGAGAGAGAGAGAGAGAGAGAGAGAAATATTCCTTTAAGATTAGTAACAGAAAGTCCAATAATAGTTTTATGTCAAACTTAAAAGGTGAAACTGTCATTTCAATTGGATTGAATAAGAATTACATTTTTTTTTTTGTTTCCTAATTACAATTTATTACAAATTACATTGAAAAGCCTAGTCTACAACCATCAATCCCGGATTGGGGGCTAATTTACAAAATGAAAAGGTGTTAGGCACCCATTTTGTGTAACCGAAGTTGGTCTTCTAGAATAAAGTGGCCAATATCCATGTCATGTAATCCAAGCATCCAAGCACAGCCGAATGTGACTGAGTGGAAATTCCTAATGGCTAGGCTGTCGAGCGACATGGGTGACACTGAGAATGCACGCAAGGTGTTTGAAGAAATTCTTGAGTCGAACCCGTTGTGGTTCGAGGCATTGTTTGAGAATGCATTGCTTATGGACTGGTGTGGGGAAGGCGAGAAGGTGATTACGCGGTTAGAAGAGGCGTTGAGGATTGCGGAGGCGGAGGGGGAAAGCAAGGCGAAGTAGGCGCGAGACGTGAGGTTGATAATGGCGCAGATACAGTTTTTGCAGAAGAATGTGGAGGAGGCTTTGAAGAGTTATCAGGAATTAGCCAAGGAGGATCCCAATGACTTTAGGCCATATTTTTGTCAGGGAATGATTTATAGCTTGTTGGATAGGAATGTAGAGGCCAAAGAGCAATTTGCCAAGTACAGGCAGCTCTCTCCCAAGAAATTTGAGGTAGAGGGTTACTTGAGGACCCCATTGTCAAGGATGAAGCTATTTGGGTCTGACCAGAATTGAGTTTCTGCTTCGGGGTTGTTTAACTTCAATATGCTGGAATAATATTGGCCTATGTCAAATTTTGAAAGTTACTTTACTTTTTCATTTTGGTTTTGTTACTTTACTTACAAGTGATCATGAATTCCAAGTTTCAAAATAGGATGATTAGAGAAACAAGGAAATGAAATTTGAAATTTGTCAAAATAAAGATAATTTTTCTTGTTATCTGTAGTGTTTATTAAAAATGATTCTCTAAGACTGATCTCAAATTTGATCGTCGGTGACTTTGTCTTATGAACCTATCGGCACAATCTTGCACAACCTTGGAACTATAAACCCTACAAACCAAACATTTTCGTTGATGAGTGACCACTAGTCTCTCAATGAATTCCACCCTCAAGATTTTAGATACACTAATGATGGGGTAAAATAAGGCATTTACAATTGGTTAATACTTAATAAGGTATGTAAATTGAGAACCCTATTTTAAGGCTCCAAAATTCAGATTGAGATCCTATGCAATTGTGAAAATTATTGTTGTGTCAATACTTTTAATCTCGATCGTCCAATGAAGAGCAACTTTTCATCTCGGCCATTCAACGAAAACCGATGAAAAAATAACTTTTATACATTTTAAATAATTTTTTAATATTATTTGAATAGAAGACCAGGATTAAAAGTTACTTTTAAAAAATTACAACTTTTCATCTCATCCATTGAAAGGTATTATTGGGCAATACTTTTCCACTTATTGCATGAGATCTCGATCCCCAAAATTTAGTATTGATACATTTTGTTTCAATAAAAATTATTTTTAGAATTCTCTTACCACGGTGTGGTATTGAGTCAAAGCAACCCTAAATGTTGATAACAAGTAACCCTAATTTATTTTATTTTTTATTTTTTATTTAATGGCTTCATGTTAACTTTAAACAACCATAGGTGCTAAGGTATTTGTTTTTGTGTTTTCCTATTCTATGCCTTCCCCTAAAAATTCCTTCAGAATTTTGTACCACATTACTTTTCCTCACAAACATCCAAACCAGAAAGACCAAATTGCTTTAATCATTTTAATTTCTTCTAATTCCTTCCTAATTTTAATTTTCCACTCCCTTCAATTCCTTTATAAACTCACAAACAATTAGGAGTTGGGGGAGTAAGAATATTTAGGACAACCTAATGCACAAAAAGATGGGACAACATGGCCCTTAATTTCTGTTGAGGGTTAGTTATTCTTGTCCAAATACAATTAACAATGGCAATCTATAACAACTCAAGGTTTAGACTTCAATTTAAAAATTAATTAGCTAAATTAAGACACTAAGTGAGTAACACACTAGCTAAGCATATAGATATGTATACTTTAAAAGCAAGTAAAGCATGTTTGACATATTGATAACCACAATAGCAATATATGACAGCAGAATTTAAATAACACGAGCTATTTGGTCACTAAGAGAAAACCCCCAAACCGAGGTAGAAACTCTACATGTATTTATGGCCACAACCATAAACACCAAGGATTCTACTATGTTGAGAATATGACTATAACCCAATACGCAGCCCAAAGTAATACTTACTCCATTACCCAATGATGCTCCAACTCCCTATCCGACTCCTCCCTCAATGGTTGTCCTCAATGCATGGAACCACCGTACTTCTTTAATGGCTTGAGGGTAGAGTTAGAGCAACTTCACAAAGACACCAATAAAGATTCTGAAATTGGTTTTAGTCGAGATCACATAGCTTGATCGAAGGATCCAAAGGCCCATTGAGGGGCAGCTAGCTCTCTTCTCCAAAAAATATCTTCACTCACTCTAATGGAAAATCCAAAGCATATATAAGAGAGAGTAGAAGAGGCAAAAGGGCACTTCTTTTTCGCACCTCAGACTGACCTCATAGTGAGCCTTAAATTCCCCAATCATTAGGTCAAAAAAATCAAAACAAATTATGTGCCGTCTGATTATTTTTCTGCAGAATTGCATAGGTCGATTGATCAAAGATGGTGTCGGACTTACTTAAAGTTCACCCAATCGGATTGCAGTCGAGGTAGCAATCGAGATTTACAGATTCAACATGTCTTAAGCATTTTGGAGCTTATACTCTTGTAGTCTTCATACTTGATCTTGAACCTAGATCTACACTCAAAAGACTTACAACTCAACTAATACATAAGTTTTGGATACAATTATTGCCAATTACAAGTCAATTACAAATGGAGACTTAACATCTACTTCTATAGCATTGTGATATACAACAATAAATGCTAAATATTTAGCTCCAATGATATGTTCTAAAATGCTATATAGTTCAAATTTCAAGTGCATATCTAGACAACTTCTGAAAAATTCGATTCATTACACCTTTCAACTCATGTACATCTATTTATTTCTTACTGCCTCTTTTATTCTTCTTGTTTTTCCTGGACTTGTTACCCTTCCCCTTGTTTTCTGTTTCCCAGCTGTTTTTGCTTTTGGAGACACCACACTGCTCAATTGATAAACCGTAAACTGTCTTGACCACAAGGATTGTGCCCTGTTGTAAGAATAGCTGACTTAAGATAGGTTCCACGTTTGGCCTTCTTGAAAGCAAGATATTGGAAAGTTCTCCAATTGTTGACATATTGTTTTCAAGTTCCGGTTCACTGAGAAGGTGTTATAAAAGAGAGGAGGAAACAAATAAGCAAGTTAGGAAACTACTGTTTAGGTTTTGATAATGGCTACTAAATACACAACATTTTTAAAAACAAACTCTTGAACTGACCTCACATCCAGTGCAGCAGAAAGTTGCTTCAGTTCATCAAGCATGCTGGCTACTTCCGCCATTATGTTTTCATCAACAGGGTCAATAGTATTCTGAAGGCGTTCATTCATAACTGTAGTTAGAAGGTGAATACTTTTCTCCACATCCACCTGTTATTTACAAAGGAAAAGAAGCAAAATTCAGTATGATTCTCATATGCTTTTCGCTGAAGTCAAATATATTGTGTAAATTTTTTGCATTACCTTTATTATTTGGGAATTTGACAAAAAGCTCCCTGGATCTTTACCATGCTCCAACGACTTCAAAGCTTCGAATATTTCCCACACTCGTAGCTTGCTTCCATTTATGTTGTTCAAGTCCTCTTGATCATAACCGCCTGAAGAAAGAACTTCACTGCTAGAGTTAGTTGCTTCCACTTCCGCAGCACCAATTTGACCTTGCGATGCTTTCGCTGTCTCCGGAAACAAGACTTTTAACATGTCCTCCCTACACTGTTTTACAGTCATGTCCACAAAAATGGCATCTGGACATAGAAATTGTGAACAATTTTCTCCCAAACTCACAATTACAAGAGGATTGTCAATCTTTTTAAATATTTCAGCAAGCACCTTCACATCTGTATTATTTTTCGGTTTTGTCCGAAAGACGTCATAAAACTCCGATGGAAGTTGCTCGATAATATAGCTACTACAAACCAAAGCAACAAGAATATCTAAAAACATCCCAGAGTTCAGGTGAACTAAACATATTATAGAAACCAATCTCAACACCAGCAGCGGATAGTAGTCCTTCACATCTATATTAGACCTCCTGATCCATTCTATTGTATCCTTCTTTTTATAAATAATCTGCTGAGCAACATTGACAATAAACTCAAAGATTTCTACAGGTAATTGTTGCACCTCAGCCACTAAAGTGGAACTTGGATTGGTATCTACCTCTTGATAGATAAACCATTCAGCAAAAGAAGACTTTGAAGTGATAAAGTATCCCTTGAAGTAAGATGCCAAGATTAGTAGGCGCTCAATAAGATACAAGAAACAACCAGGTGAAACATAGTCAATTTCTTTCCAGTTTGCATTGTAAGTATCCTTCAAAGCTTTATGGAAATTCAGCAGAATGGACAATTCTCTTGGAGATTCACTGATATTGTCAGGTAAAGTACCTTGAGGAAATTCTGATCCCATATTCCCACAGAGAATCTGAATGAATCTCTTCCACGGTGTATTTCCATAATTCCCATCAAACCTTTTCAAAATCTCCTTATACAAATCATTGTTTATCTTACCCAATCCAAGAATTATCACTACAATTCTTCCAATTTGCCCATAAGTCAGCTTACCCTTCAAGCTGATGTTTTCAATTATGATCTGTTTTAGTAAATTCCTTGAAACCTCAGTTCCTCTCAGAGAAAATATGTTCTCTGCCAACGGATAATACCAATCAAGGGGAAATATATAGGCAAAAAAAGAATTAGCGGAAAGTTCAACAAATCTCTGCAATGTCTTATTGTTGCGGGAACAACAGTTCAAATATTTGGATTCCAAGAGAAACTTTGCAACCTCATAGATATAAGTAAGACATCTGCTTCGGCAGAAAGGGGAGTGGTGACTCATGAATGAGAAATAATAAAGGGCTTCAAGTTTGTCCAAAACATCCATACCAGCACAAAGTAATTCTGAACACCAGTAACTTCGAGTGGTTGAAACAAAATGGAAAACATCAATATAAACCAAATTTCCATTCCGACGAAGGAGTGTATTGTCCAATTCTCTGACCCACTCCGCATCAGAGTTGAGCAATAGAAATTCTGCATTATGACTATGAAACTGCTTTCGCACTCCCATGTATTTCAAACAGAAATCTCCATAACTTCTATATTCATTAACATCTTGTGTGTCAGCACATTTGAGATACTTGAAAATGTTCACAATCTTATCTTTCCAAAAATTCCAAAAGTAAACCAGTGTTTCTACCGAAATCTGATTTCTAGAGATCATCTGTTCCGAATGCTTTGTTAGATCAAAAACAAAATGCTCTTGGCACACATACTTCAAGGAGTTTGACTGCAGATGAGCATCTAGAATTTTTCGAGAAGAAATTATTTCACCTCCAACACTATTATGTCTCTGAGAAGCATTCAAATACTTTTTTGTTATGGAAAAGTTACTCTGCTCATTTGATAAAATGTCAGCCTCTGCACAAACAAACAAATAAAAGTTGTTTGAATCATTCTTAGCAAATGACTTGGCTTTTGCCAAAAGCTCCTGCTTCTGTGTAAACTGTTTTAATGGCCAGCCTTTGCTTCCAGGCGTCCAAAGTGAGTTGTACAGCACGTAGGTGAGATATAGCATTGATGCTTCTCTGAAATGCCCTGCCTTCTCCAGGAGATCAGCTTCGTGTAGAATCTCCCCTCTCAGCTTCGCAATTTTTGCAGCCTCCAAGAAGTTTCCTGATTCTTCTTCCAACAACAGGAGCTCACCAAGGCAATTCAAAGACTTCAAAAACTTGCGCATCAAATCTATGGATTGAAAAGCTTTAATGAATTTCATCATGGATCTGTTATCCTTAAGCTCATGATGATGAAGAGCACAACTCTCTAGAAACTCCTGTTCAATCTTGTCTATTTCTTTTCCTCTTCCAGCCACACCAAAATCAGTAGTTGCATGATTTTTCCAATTCTGAATGTACATAAAACCTTCGTCAAATAATTTTGCTTTGGTGCAAACTTTCAAACATTCTGAGAAATAGTTGCCCCTAGCATACACATCAGCAGCCAGTTCATAGCATCCTGCTAGAGAAAAGCATTCCCCAGCTCTTTGAAGTTCAGACTCCCCAGATTTTTCTAAATAAAGCTTTCCTGCAACAATAAGTTTAAATTAACGGTTCATGTAGAGATGGACAAAAATTGTACATTTAAATTTTTGAGAAATGAAATTGCAACTTTTTACATTTGTTGGACAAAAATCAATTTTGGATCAAATGTTATGAAAAATAAGTGTATTTCAGCAGCCAATGTTTTGGAAACCAAACCATTGAGAGAACCAGAAAATTGAGAAGTTTTAGGTTCAAAGGTCTAATAGGAGGTTAACTGAGTTGGACAGTGATGTCTATAATTATTTATTAACTAAATTAGTTAGTGAGTAAATTATTTTTCCACTAACAGTTTCTCTAAACCTTATTTATTCCCCAGTCATTATGGATTAAATGTTTAAGGCGTCCATTTTCTGGAAAAACTTAAAAGAAGAACTAAAGACAAAAAAGTTCCAAAAAACTTCTTGAAATGGGGCCAATTAGTTTGACAACACACATGTACCTTTCCCTTTTGTGCTTTAACCTGATGTGATTGTCTAGTATTAAAATAGTGTATTGAAGGAGAAAAAGAAAATGCAAAAACTATAAGCAACCACACTAAGATTTCCTAAGAATTCACACCTTCGAAGGAACAAGCAATTACACCTCAATGCTTTAACAAAGCTAGAAAAATTAATTAAACTCAATGTCTATTTGAATTCTGACAAATTACATAAAAGTGTTTATATAGACTGTTCCTAATATTTTTCCAACAAAGATTAGGATTTGAACTTGATGCAGACCAAGAATCGTTGTTTTTTTTTGGTAAGGTACACTCCCAGTGGATCTTGAACCCACAAGCTCACCCTCCATCCCATTATTACAAGAGAAAAAAGTGTCAGTTATCTCACAGGCAATGCATGACAGGAGTAGTGGGATATGATAAATATTTGATACAGAATCTTTAGGAATTCGATACTAGGTTAGATTTCTTAACAAGATCTTTAAGGCTTCTTGAATTCTTTGATGTTAAAAAACATAGGGATTGTTGGGTTAAGACAGAGATTGAATTTTGAAGGATTATAATGGCTAATTGATACTAAAAAGGTGAACTGGAGTAAAAGAAAAGACAAACACTAGGCAATCATGCACATATTTCCTATATAAAGCCTTTACATAATCAATAAACGAAGCCTCATGGCCATCAGTTACAGCACATTCCAACAAATCTGTAAATTATTAAAATATCCCTAGCATAAGAAAATTTAAATAAAACTGAACCAGCAACTTCCTAGTCCCTAGCATAAGACTCATGGCCATCAGTAAATTGAGAAGTTTTAGGTTCAAAGCTCTAATCAGGAGGTCAACTGAGTTGGACAGTGACATCATAAATTAATACAACAAAACAACAATAACCAAGCCTTTGGTTTACAAAAAAAAAAAAAACCACGCCTTAGCCCCAAATTGTTGGGGTCGGCTATGGATTCTCTCAACAGACTAGTCAGGATTGGCCACATGTACTCTTCCCATCATTCAATTCTATTGAAGTCATACTCTCTTTTATTTTCTTAAGTGACATCATAAATTAATAGTTAACCAAAATACTAATAAAATATAATAAATTTGAAAATTTAACAAAATATACTAAAAAATATCTAAAAAATATAATCAAATTTCAAATAATTTTTCAAAGGTTATGTAAGAAAATAACAAAGCATAAACAAGAAAATTAGCATTAAAGGAATAATAACTGTTCAAATATAAACCATAAACAAACAAACAAGTTCCAAAATTCACAGCATAACATTACAAAAATAATAATCCTCCAACTATAAAGCATATATTAACAACAAAAAATCCATTAATGCAGTAATTAGGGAGCAGATATATTAGCCATAAATAAATTAGTTAGAGTAAATTATTTTCTACTAACATTTTCTCTTATCCTTATTTATTCCCTAGAGTCAATATGGATAAAATGTTTAAGGTGGCCTTTTTCTGGAAAAACTTATAAGAACAAAGGAAAAAAAAAAAAAAGATTTAAGAAACTTCTCGAAATTGGGTTGACAACACACATGAACCTTTCCATTATGTACATGTACGTGTATTGATGGAGAAAAGAAAATGGAAGAACCAGCAACCACACTAAGATTTCCTAAGCAATTATACCTTCGAAGGAACAGGCAATTACACCTCAATGCTTTAACAAAGCTAGAAAAATTAGTTAAACTTAATGTCAATGTCAATTTTAACAAATTATGTAAAAGTATTTATGTAGACTGTTCCTAGTCTTTTTCCATCAAAGATTAGGAGGCGACATTGGTAAGTTACACACACAGTGGATCTTGAACCCACAACCTCACCGTCCATCCCACTATTATAGGAGAAGGAAGTGTCAGATGAGTTATAGCTTATTGACAACACAGGATAGTAGTGGGATATGATACCTAGTAAGGAGAAGGCAACTCAATTCTTTAACAAAGCTACTAAAATTTTACTATACTAAAGCCCTTACGTAATCAATAAACTAAAACACATGGTCATCTTTTACAGCCCATTCAAGCATATCTGTAAATTATCATATTATCCCTGGCATAAGAAAAATTAAATAAAACTGAACCAGTAACTTCCCAGTTCCTAAAGCAAATAAACCTAAAAATATGACTAAAACTAAATAGATTAAGACTTCAAAGGACTCTAATTATGCCCCACACCAAAACTTGATGCTACATAGTTAGCACCAAGTGGGATGGAAAATCATTGGAAAAATTCAAAGAGAAATTTTATTCATCATAAACTTGTAAAGTGTCTCCATAGGAGTACAATACATGCTTATATAGAGTACTATGACTTAACCATAATTATAGTTGAATTAGGAAACCCTAATTATCGAATTACAAAAATAACCTTGATTCTAGGAATCTATCTAATATAAAATGAAAACCTTTGACTTTTTAGTTGATTTCTTCTAATGTTATCATATAAGCTTTTGAAGCCCATATTTTTCTACGTCATTATTTCTAATATATATTTTTTAATTGAGTTTAAATTCTATAAGGAATTCCAAATTAAACAAAACTAAATTAAAATAAATATTATGTTTCCCTTTGCGCATCAAACCCCTCTCCCCCAACTTATGGGTTATTATGGGGCCAAATGGGCTGCCAAAGTAAAAATAAAAATCAGCAAAAACACAATACTCCAACATAGAATTATCTTCCCCAACTTGTATTACATTAAAACTCCCAACATCACAAAAAGTTTTAACTTTCAATTTTCAGATATTGAAATTTTCAGATGATGTTATGTTCCACATATGATGTTGTGTGCCATAAAAATGATGTAAAGATTTTAGGTTATATTTGACCAAAGTCAGAGAATCCAATGCATACCTGCTCTTTTCATACTCCCCCAAATCAGAAAAACAATTGGGCAGCAGAATCAGCTTTGCCTATAGCTTCAAATATTTCAGCAGCTTCCCTAAGGATAACATTAGCCTTTTCAGGATTTGAACCACGCATACTGACTGCATTTGCTCTAAGGCCAGAAGCCTTGGACCGTTTTTGCCAATAAATATCTCCAGCTCTTTCAAAGCACATCATTGCCACTTCAAAGTTATGACTCATGATACAACTGCAAGAAAACAGATACAAGAGTTGGACATCTACAGAGAGGTAATGGTTTTGCTAGAGAAAGAAACAAAAAGAGAGAAGACAGCAATAGATCCTTCATGCCCTCATTCAAAAGCATCATGAGTACAAGAAAACAACAGTTTTAGCAAAAAATCAACAACAGTATCTCTTCATCATTGTTTTAGACAGTTAAATTGGGAAAAAAAGATGCAAGTGAATGACACCAATAAAAAATGAACAATCTGATTGTTCCTTCACCATGATTTGGTCCATACAACAACCTTGTATTTTCCAGTCATGATTGGAGAACAATTTGTTTAGAAAATAGAGGGTCACAATCAATAACATAGTAGTAACCTTAATGCCCCGGGACCTCCACTCCTCTGGACTGCTAGCAACTTGCATTGCCTGAGCAAGTGAATCATCCAGTTGTCTGACTTGGACAAGACACTTTTTCTTCCAATAGTCAAACATAGGTCTGCAACAGGTCCTCTATATTCTCACATATCCACAACCTCTGCCTGGTACGAGTGACAGCCACATAAAGTTGCTTCAGTTCAGAGCACAAGACATTGTGTTTAGACTCATTGAAACTTGGGAAGGAGCTGGGTAAAGTTGGGTCAAGCAAATCTTGTTCTTTCATATATTCATATATCACCCTCCATTGATTTTTCAGAGGTGATGAGCCAAAAAAGTTGTACAACAATACATCCTACACAAGGAAATTATGATAGTCACAAATCGGGCTGAAAAATATGACCAATAAATTACTGATAAAGTTAATAGTACCAAAATTTGAACAAAAGAAACGATAATCTTTAAACATATAAATAAATTGTGGAATATTAAATTGAATGAGTAAACATGCATTATAACCACCTGAAATTCAAGGCCCTTGCACTCCACAATAGTTAGAACAAGAGCTTGCTTCCCAACATACTTTTTTAACTTCCTTCCGAACACAATCATCTCGTACCAATATTACCTGCTCTGCACCGAAAGCCAACAATACTCACTCCAGCATTTCCTCTATTGCCAAAAATAGTGATGATTGCATTTTCATTGTTCCCTGATTCAAGCAGAATAGGAGCTTCCCCATATATAAGACTAGTCTCAGGCTGCAAAATATCAGTAGATTGAGGAAAGTAACGATAAAGAAGTTCAATAACACTCTGTGATAGCTTAAGAACCCCATCATGAGTACGGAAGTTCTGGCTCAAATGGAAGATATCTGAGATTATTCCTTTCTCTTTTCTTCCATCATGTCCACTGCTTTTTGATTCCAATACAAACTTCTTGTAGAACAGAGATCTTATATCTTGGAATCTAAAATCAATTCCCTTCGCAATTGTCTGAGCAGTATCACCCGAGAAAACAAAACCTTCTTCAACATTTTTACAAATATATTTGAATAATGTAAGTTGGCTCAATGTAAGATCCTGCACCTCATCGACATATACAAAATCCATTTCATCACCCTCATATCTTTCAACTCTGAATCGACGATGTAGATCAATTACAAGATCAGAAAAATCAAACTCACCATTTTCATTCTTCATTTTTTCATAATTTTGAAAGATGTCATATATTATCTCTCTCTTCTGTTTACTTAAACGGGAAACTCGGACATCTGATAGTAGAACATAGTCCTCACGACTGAGTTTACCATCACCTGCCTCCACAGCTTGTGGGCCACCTTTTATATGGGAAATAATCTCTGTGAAAACTCTGGAAGAGTCAAGCTTCTTAGTTAGCTGGGTATTGAAACGGGGCCAGTATGATGTACTAAACTTTTCATAATTAACTTCTTTCAACCTTATAAAGCTCTGTAAGGCAACTGAACTACCACTTATTCGACCATTAGAAAGTTTCCTTGCCTCATGAAATCTTTCAAAGTATGAATTACCCACAGGTTCCATCAAGCATTATAAGAAATTTGTGAAATGTTATGACAAGAGGATATGACTTGGCAGGAACATCAACAAAAGAATCTGGGATATCTTTGAATTGAGAGGCATCATCAAAATCATCCATATCAATTGAACTGCTTCCTTTTGAAGAATTACCACTACAAGCAAAGCTGCACGACAAAAAAAAATGTTACCAAAAGGATTTTCATTTGATATTAAACAACTTTATTGCAAAAAACAAAAGTGACTATCACGTTTTTGAAAAGAAACAACAAATCAAAGAGCAAGAAAAGAAAATTCCAGATTTTTATCAAGAAAACAGAAACTAATTTGACGTTTAAAATTATAAGATCCAAACAAATTATGCTTGCAATTTCTCAAAAACCAAAGAAATTAAAGTATACAGAGTTCTATTGTTTCTACACAGAAATCAAGTAAACGAATTCAAAAAGAGCCAAACTTTTCCAAACGCAATGAAACTCTTCATGCATTCATGTAAGAAAATTATACTCCCTCCACACATAGTTTGTCTTATATTCCATTTTGGAAAATCTGAAAATATTCTTCACTATTGAAAGATCAATGGGCACATTTTTAATTACTTTTCTAATAGCGACTGAGCCATTTTCAACTTTTTACCCGTGGACTCCGGAACACATTCGGTATGACTTTCTTCATTTGATTGGAATTTATAAAGAGTAACTATGAAAAATTTCATCAAATATTCTACGCACCTTTTCAAGTGAGAAACATGACTGTTTGACAGCATAACACAGTTTAGGACTCACTGTCACAAATAGCTGACGCAAGATAGCTCCCTTTGTCTCAGCAGTGGTCTCCTGAACCTCCTTTTCCTGACTATGCACAAGTGTATTGTTCTTGACACCATACAATAAGTCTGTTGCCATATGGTGCAATTTTTCTTTCTGAAATAACTTCATAGTCAAAACAGTAGTTTTGCCAGTACCTGACCGCCCAAGTACAAATGTACTTCTAGGAAAAAGGATTATCTCTAGTTCTTGGTCAGTTACTTCAAATGGAAGATCCAATTCACCACCATTATGGTCAGAAAGCAAGTGGCCCACTACAACTGATGATAAGGAGTAGAAATTTCATCAGCATCAGACTCTCACTTACCTTTGCATTCTCAACATAAGTTCTACCATCAGAAGCAGAACCACTTAGATCACTCCCATTTTCGTTGTTATCAAGATTCTTTAATCCGGACAATATCAGAAGAGATTGACCAACTCTTCGGAACTTCCAAATCCCTAGACACAAAGCAAGAAAAATAAAGATTTCAATATAGAAAAAAAAAAATGCTTGTAAATTAAAAGGTCCAAATATGGCATCATCCTAAGTATCAAAATTAGCAACATCATTAAGGATCTACTAGAATGCAAAAGAACATACATACCCCTCAAGATATTTCTCTTGGCAGCGATTAATGAAGTCATCCGTATATTTTCCAAACATACTATCAAGACGTTTGACTAATTTTTCAATATCCTCTACAGGTACTATATCCCAGATCTTCAAAACTTGATGGTACCTAAATTCCTTCACTATGTCACTCCAATCCTTTACTATGTCATTTGCACAAACAATATAAAGGCCTTCAACCTTAAATTGCTTTAAGATCTGTGATGAACTTCCACAAGCTAGATCTAACGCTCCTCTTTTTGGGTCTCCAGCCACTGGAAAGTTTAAGTAGAAGGTTTATAACTGACTTCTTTGTCCGGACAGACTTCAGTTTTTGAAATGATTTCAGAAAGTTATCACTGAATTGAACCTGGGGAGATTGTAAATAGGAAGAAAAAAATAAAATTTTATAAGTACATGATCAAATTAAGAAAGAATATTAACATTTCCACTATTCGGAAATTAAAAATATGAATAATTTATAATGAAAAGTATAATAAGAAACTCGCCAAATACCTTCCACCTAGCACTTTTGAAAAGTATGCTATCCCCATTAAGCAAATCATCAAACTGTTCAAATTCTTTCTTCACATCTAATATTGCTTTGGCCAAATCCTTGTCCTCATCAGCATTAAAGAAACATTGACGATTCTTCGCATCAAGGACCAAGGTTTTCCCAAACAGATTCACTATTCACCAGTGTTCTTTCATTTCCCAAAATCCATAGGCAGTGCCTGAAATGCATTACAGGGCCAATTGTTAGTCATCACACTTATTAAAATGGAAAGCAAAAGCAAGCTTATCAAAAGAGTTTACATAAAGTATTACCTAGCCCTTGTAAGAGCAACATTAGTTCTCTGCAGATTCGAAATGAACCCAATTGATGAACGAGTATTAGATCTTACTGTTGATATTATTATTATGTCCTCCTCCCCACCCTGGAACCCATCAACTGACTTCACCTTCACTGCAAACCCACCAAGGTCATCATACTTCCGTCCAAGTTTCTCTTGAATTGCTACTACTTGAGCAGCATAAGGAGATATAACACCAATGCTGAGATTCTGGCTTTGAGCCAACGCCAACCCATGCTGTATTCAAAGCAAAAGCCAAAAGGGGGAAAATATATAAATAAAACCATGTTGAAGTGATAGTTTTTCTAAGAGAACTAATTCCATCATAAGAGATTTAGAAAACAAGACATAAATTAAAAGGATAAAATTGGATAAAGACATAAGATGACAAACGTAAATGACAAAAACATGCATTTTACAGCCTCTTAAAATGATTAAACTTTCACTTTCTTTTTTAATCCACTAAATGTTCAAGTCCTAACTCTGGTAAAATTAAAATGATCTAACATGTAAAAAGTCTATTGCCTGATCAAAAAGAGAACAAGAAATGACTTATAAATTTTAAGATTTCAAGAAACCGTATTTCATTTCTTACAATATAACAAAGCAATGACAAAACTCATTATTTCATGCTGTTTATACTTTCTAGAGAATTAGAGATCAATCAAATCAATCTATGCAGTATGCTGACATCAAACCAATGACTTAAATGTGCTAAAAAGTCAAGTATAATATTACCATAGAGTAGAAAGAATGAAGTGCAATTGAACAATATAATTATAGCTTCAAGGACAAACATCTTTCTTTAGAAAAGACAATACCAATTCTGAAATAAGCCCATTAACAACATAAAGCAGGATTAAATGTAGCAACCTCAATAGGTCATAAGAATGAGACTTCAAGTGGAGTTACCTTTGTATAAATTCAGCAGTATTTTCATCACAATAGCAACCTCAACCATGTTTCTCCAACTACGCTCAACATCATCCTTCTCTTCCCTACCATCTCTTATATTTATGAAAGAATAGGGACCATACATTGGCCAGGGAAGATAGTGTTTTTCATAGCCTTTTCTTTTAACATTTGGAGCATCTAAAATCTGGTTGGAATAAAAATTTGAATTTGGGAAGAAACTTATGGATGGATGCATTCGGTACTGTATACCGAGAAGATGCTTTGAGTGGCCCAATGAGCTCAACCTCTCAAATAAACTTCTCCCAAAACCAGCTTCATGAGAAATCTACGAAAGAAAATTTATAGAAATTTGAAATAATATTTAAATAAAAATAAGAAAAGGAATACCAAGTAGCATGTAAGTAAAACAAAGGGGTGAAAATGTAAGAAAAATCAGCATTACATACATTGCTTTCAGTCATTGCTGCTAATTGGCACTCATCGCCAAAGAGAATAGCATGCCTTAAACCTGGAAGTTTCAGGGGTATGATTGACTCACACTCCTTTAATTGTGCAGCTTCATCAATAACCAGAATGTCCAGTGGGTTCATTGACACAGAGTGCAGCTTATAAGAACTTGAAGCAGTGCAAAAAATTAAGGAAGCTGCTTTAATACAAAAATCCATTATTGACCGTTTGTTCATATAGCTTGGAAGATCAAGTTCATTAAATGAATCCTGAAGTTTTTTTAAAAGAGAAAGGCATTCTTTTCTCCTTGCATACAACAGGAATGGTATATCCGTAAATGACTGAGAAATATCATCAACTATTTCTGAATGAGAAAAAAGCTCCTCCAGTACTTCTGATTCCACATTATCTTTTGACAACAGGGTTTCAAAAGACTCAAGTAGGCGAATAAGAGATACAATGTTTTGGAAATTGTGCTCAAGAACGTAATTTTTGGGCAAATGTGTATAAAAGACTTCAAGACACTTTTTGAGTGGTTCTGAGGTAGCAACAAATCTTTTTCTCAGAAAATCAAGGAATGACTTGCACTCCCTCTCACTACTATCAGTTTCTCCCTTGACTTTCTATTTTCATTTGTTTCTTCGCTTTTTTGATCAATATATTTTTTCCAACAAGAAGATGTGAAACTGAGAAACACAATCTTTCAAGAAGATCAATCATTGAGGAAAAACAATGCCTCCAACCAGTCAGAGGCCCCAAGCACTCAGTAAGCTTTTTGACCCGATAATCCAAATATATCATATTCATGTCTGAACCAACTTTGAGCCGCTCCTTATTCCCAAATAAGAGAACATCTCCGAATGTGCCAAACAAAGCATCACCTCCAATGTCTGTTTCAGAGGATTCCTTTCACCAGCTTTAAGACACGAGAAGCCACTTCTTTAATTGCGACATTTGTTGGGGCACAAGTAAGAGTCCTACATCCCACTCTTAGAAGGGTAAAAAGCAGTGTACCAATGGTTCTTGTTTTCCCTGTACCAGGCGGACCCCATATAAGTTCCACAGACAGCTTGTGGTTGCAATGCATCTTACGAAGACATGACAGAATAGCATTGGTTTGGGATTCATTCAGATTAGAAGGGATACTCATTGACAATTTATCATCCAAGCTTTCATCACTCTGTGAAGAACAGAGATCACAATTCTCCTCAATCTGTTGTTCAACATGAGAAAAGGAAAATAATCAATGAAAGTCTAAGCAACAAATGTCAGTAAAACAAGTATGAATTCAGAAAACCGAAAACTCTTATTGCAATTGACTTGTAGATGAAAATAAGGAAATACATGTGCATGACATTGCATTACCAGAATTTGGTAAACGGGGGTGGGGGAAGAGAGGGGTATCACAACAGTTTACTGGCAGATAGTGAGAGGGTTAATAAACTCAAACCACATTATTACATTACAAAAAGGCACAAAGGATCTCCAATTGGCTTTATGAATACATAAGCACTGTTGCTTCAGGATCAACTAAAAATACTTTAAAGAGAGTTAACTCACGAAAATTGTATCTTAATTTTAATCCTTCTAAAGTAAAATGTTTTGTCTCATAATTACTAAAACAAATATAATCAGTATACTATCATCCATGCTGAGTAGTCTATTACTTACCAAAGCACTAGTGCACAAGACTTTCTTGATAATGTTCAGATTTCTATATGTGTGCAGCGCACTCCATATTCTCCTGTTAGGGATTGTATTTACCAAGAAAACCACAAACAACGATTTCTGCCCAGCATCAACTTCAATGTCTTTCAACAACTTGACTTCAAAGCTAGTAGATGTAGTATTATCCTCATACTCATCCTCATCCTCATCATCCTCATCCTCATCCTCATCCTCATCCTCTGGGATTTTAGTGACCGCCACAAAAGCCCATGACCTTCCTATTCTTTGTAAATCAGAAACATGCTCAGGGTTTAGCATCTGCTAAAACAAATATATCTCCTGGCAATGTTTTGTAAGGCTCCTTGCTACGATCACTGAATCGGTTTCTCCAGTTATCAACCTTAAGGTCATACAATTTTTCTCCGTATGGCTTAGATTCATCGAATGAAATTACTTCAGCAAAAGGTGCTCTTGATATAATCTCCATACTTGAATACAGTTGTGCACGAGTTTCTTCCAATAAAGGATATTTATATGAATTAAAATACTGCTGAACTGATTCAAAGGACTGTGGAATCTTTTCTACCTATAAAGAATGAAACAAGGGGCTAATTCAAAATAGAGTACCAAATAAATTCAATGGAGGTTGGTAAGCTTATATAAATTACTTTTCACTAAACATGCAACTAGGAGGAGATAAAGTGCAAAGAGCTTGTACTTATAGTAAATGCAGTAAATGATCGCTCTGTTTGTTTCCGTGTAAAATGTTTTTATAGAAAATGTTTCCAATAGAAAATATTTTCAGAGAAAATGATGTCTTTTGTTGTTTGGTTGAAAACTTGAAAATAACTTTTGAGTATTTGTCGCACAGAGCATTTTTTGGAGGGTGGAAAAGGGAAAGGGATGTAGGGAGAGGACCTAGGCTTAGTTCAGAAAACACATAAAGCATTTTTGTTAAGTAACCAAAATAAGTATTTTGAGTTGAGACAAACGGAGCCTACATTCCATTGAATAAAATGTAATGGTACAAACCTAGATAAGCTGGTAAGCTCGCATATATTCTCAATAAAATATTTACTGAGAGATGCTAGATTCAATTTATAATAAGCATGCAAAATTTAGGACACTTTGCTATAAATAGTAATTTTACAAGATACTTATTTTCTATGAGCATATTCAATACTTCTTCCTTCGAGAAAATGATTAAATAAAATAAAAAAAACAAGTGTATAGCGTTTCCTTCTCATTCTATATTATCTTTTAATTTCTTTTCCTTCTTTAATTTTAAAAAATAAATTAACTTAGTGCTACAATCAAGACATCCTCTTTTGGAAGAATCAGGTATTAGCTCAGGAATTCACTCTACGAGCAGGGCATGCAACAAGGCTGCCCATGAGATTGCTGAATATGCATGTAAAAGAAACTTTGGATATTTGGTTAGAGGAGCCACCACCATGGTTAGACTTAGAGGCTATAATCTTTGAAAAGAAACTTTGTATTATATTCTCAATGGAATCGGAATATAACAATTAGTGACCTAAATTAGACAGTTTTCAATAATATCATACAAATTTATACTAAAATAACATAACGACGCTATTAAATTGGAAATATAATAAAAGAAATAATTTAATATATAGAGCCAATTAATTATTCATTCAAATCTATAATATATACACCCATATATAATTCTATTTACGCTATTTTTCATTTTCATTTTTTATGATGAACTTTAAAAACGATTTTATAAAGCAAATCGAAACAAATGAAACATTTACATATTCCATATATGCATATATTCTATATCAATATATGTTTTGTCCCATATTATACGAAACTGTGAATAATCTAAAACATCAAACAAGCAGCAAAGGCAGAGCACTCTAACAAACTCTGACCAATATCACTGATACAATATCAAAAACTAGATCATTTTATTAACCCATTGAATATAATTCAAGAAACTGTACTATTATGTAGGAAGATAAATGAAATGCCAATAAAAAAGCTTTGGAGACAAAGAGAAAACTGAAATGGGCTTGGGCCTGAAATAATCAAGCCCGCAAAGGCAAAACTGTACTATATCAGTGAGATTGTAATAATAAAATGCATTTCCTCTTTTGTAAGCATCAATTTCTTCATTAATGCAAATTATTAAACCAAGTGAGATTATAATAATAAACTAAAACTAAAAAAAGAAAGAAAGAGAATGTTTGATTAAAGCAAAGGCAAACCTGGTCCTTGAAAAGGTCTTGATTTTCAATTTGTTCAAGGGACCAAGAGAGCAGAGTATCAGTGAAGCCATGATCATGAGGAATTGGTCTCAGCTTGTTTGAACTCTCCCCCTTCATCATCTTAACTCTTTCAATGCCTGTTCTCACACTACTCTTTTTTCTTATCTGCATGCATGCAATATCAGTGATCATATTAAAAACCCATTTCTGATCTGTGACTTTGACAGTACTTGAATAAATTCTTAAGAGATAGAAAGAAAGGGTAATTCTTCTCTACGAAGGAAAGAAGAAAGAAAAAG
The DNA here is from genome assembly GCA_907173295.1 of Fagus sylvatica. Classification (NCBI taxonomy): domain Eukaryota; kingdom Viridiplantae; phylum Streptophyta; class Magnoliopsida; order Fagales; family Fagaceae; genus Fagus; species Fagus sylvatica. The sequence continues at coordinate 9,528,601 of OU015771.1, read as the reverse complement.
GGAAGCTGGGAATCTTTAGTACGAGCATTACTACTAGTTATCAAAAGAAAGGCATACAATGTATTAGCATTTAGAACCCTTTGGCTTTTGGGTTCTTTTATCTTTCATCTCAAAATAAAAAAAGAAGCCACTTTGGGTAGCTTTAAACGTAAGCGAATCGATGAAAGACGTTCCACATAATTAAATGAGTAACACAATTCAGAACCCTCATGAAATGGAAAGGTAAAGCTAAAGGTTACAAAGGAAAATTAAGGATCCTTTCGTTTTCTCTTCTTTTGACTCTTGTTGACTTTTTTTCTTCTTTTTTTAATAAAAGACGTTTTAAATCCACCAAGGAGATGGAAGGTGCTTAAAAAGAGACGGATTAAACTTATGTATATTTTATTAAAAAAAAAAAAAGACAAGTAATATTAAGATTATTTTTTAATTCACATAATATATACATAACTTTAATTATTCTACCTTTAAGACCTTTCATCACCTTTCATACCATTGGAAATTATCTATAACATATTATTGCAATCTTTCCACACACAAATAATATGTGTGTGGAAAGTTTATTGCATCTCCTTGGTGGATTTAAAACTCTTTTATCAAAGTTTAATGCTTTGTTTACCTTTCCATTTCATGGTGAAGGTTATTATTATTTTTTTCTTTTTGAATGAAAGACGTTTCAAATCCACCAATGGTATGAAAATTATCTATAACATATTATTTGGTGAAAGATGATCTCCTTCTAAGTTTATGTTTGTGGTGAAGGTTATTATTATTTTTTTCTTTTTGAAAGGTAAATCCACCAATGAATAAAAGGTTAAAGTAGAATATTAAAGTTATGTATATATTATTAAAAAGGACAAGTAATGATTTTTACTTTATTTTTAATTCATATGTGATAAGGATATTATTTGTGGGTGGTCAGTTGAAATCAACCGGATAGAACTTAATTTACGAATGAAAATTTTCTTATCCACCTAATGTGCTCTACTCTATATTCCACCAATGAAAATGTAACAGGAGACTAATGGATTGAACTAGCATTTAATTCCACAGTACGTCATTGTCATCAATCACCACAAAGGTCATTCATCTTCTCTCTTTCTTTACAGCCATTCCAACTTGTTCTTCTTTTCTCTACAGTATCACCTCCATTGCAAAATAGATTTTTGAAATAAATCTAAAGAAAGATGAGTTTCGCTAAATCAGGCTTTACTAGGTATATAGGAGAAAAAGGAAAAACCAGAAGAGAAACGGTTCAATCAATCTCGTCAGAGTTGCTATTTGACTCTCTTCTCTTGTTGTGGAGAGTCAAACGAGAAAAATCAAGTTTCTTCAGACTTTGTTTATGCTCTCCACAATTTCTAGAACTACACTATAGCTCTCTACCAGCTTAAAAAAGTAAGGGCAAAACTTATATACAGTAGCTTAGGTCCTGTATATCCTGTTCTTCTACTCAAATTTGGCCACGTGGTAACTTAAAACAAAACGCAAACAGACGTTAAATCAAGGTAAACGAACTGAAATGTTCTAAAAAAAATAAAAAATAAAAACAAAGAGAGAGAGACCTTGTCTCGACTACTCTCTCTCTCTTACTAGGCGGCCATGGCACAGCCATGAGAGACGGAGAGAAAGAGCACGGGACAGGACTGGGACCTAGATCGGCGACCCAGATCATCGGGACTGAACACGGCGAGCAGCGGGGCTTCTTGATTTCAGTTCTTTACATGATTACATCTCTCTCTGTCTTTGGTTTGATGATGGCTCAGCAACCATGCGTGGTTCTCTTGTTTTGTGATTAGCTTAGATTCTTCTTCACATGAGCAAGGGAATCTCTGGTTTTACGGTTTTATCATCCTTTTTTTTTTTCTCTTTTTTTGCATATTTTGTGTGTCTATCTCTCTCCTATATACCAAGTCCTAGAAAAGATAGAGAAGTGAAGAAGAACCCACGCCAATATAGAGTATGTTTGGTTCCTGGACTCAAATACAGTTTTCTGTATTTGAATACAATTTTTTGTGGGTCCCACCATCATTTTTTTTTGTTTGGCAACTGTATTCTGTTCTTGAACCCAAATCCAATTACTGTGCAAATGATACTCAAATCCACATTTTTTAGAACAGCAAATAGTTGTTTTCATTTTTCATTTTCTGTTCTCAACATTATTATTTAATATAATAATAATTTTTTAATTTTCTTTTTATTAAACGTTCTGCTCTCTTTCTCTCGGATTCTCGCCGGACTATCGCAGACGAAGCACCACCTAGCCTGAATCGCAGACGAAGCAACCAAGAGCACCAGCGCCGACGAAGAGGCGATGCGGCGTGCGGTGAGGTGGCGTGGCCGCGAGGTGGGCGACCCACCGAGCTGGGTTTTTTTTTATCAGATTTCTCAGATCTGGCTGTTAGCCACGTTGGCTTGCGGTGGCTTTCGGGGTGGTTTAAGGTGGGTCGTAGTGGGTCGCGGTGGGGCGGCGTGGCGTGGGCTCGCGGTGGGTCGTGGGTTTGGGTTGCGGGGTGGCTCTCTCTCTCTCGACCAGTCACTGCCACAACCCAGTTTTTTTTCGGTTTTTTTTTTCTCGATTTGCCAGATCTACTTGATTTTTAGGTGTTGCCGGTGGGTCATTTGATGGGTTTGGTTGATTTTGAGTTTGCTTGTGGATTTTGTGCAGTGGATCGGGGTGGGTTGTGGGGTGGATTTTTGGTGGATTCCGGTGGGGGTTTGCGTTGTGGTGGGTCGGGGTGGGTTACGGGGTGGCTCTCGGTGGGTTTGTGAGGTGGCTCTCGGTGGTGGTGGGGGGTTTTGGTCGATTCCGGTGGTGATGGGTGGCCTGTGATTACTGTTTCTTTATTGCAAACAAAAACAATAATAATAATAATAATAATAATAATAATAATAATAATAATAATAATAATAATAATAATAATAAAATAATATAAATAATTAATAAAAACAAAACTTGGAAACTATGCGGAAAACACATGCCAAACAAATTTTTTGTTCTCAAATCTATTATAATATTGTTTTTTATTACAATTCTCAAAACAGTCAAATACAAGTTTTAGAAAACAGAAAACAAAAAATAGTCACCAAACATACCCATAAAGTTTTTGAAGAGAAAATGCTAGTCAATAATCTCATGCTATTATTATTGCTCCATCTTTGCTTTTAGATTGTTATTCTTATTGGGTTGTTTACCTAACTTGGTGGGTTTCTCTTTTGGATTTCTTTATTATTATGCCTTTCAGTTTCAGTCTCGGTGTGTTATGGGTTTATTTTTCTCTCTCCATCTCTAATGGCTCGGCTTGGTAAGAGAGACAGTAGCTGAGATGAAAGGGAGGAGAATATCTCAGATCCCTCATCTCTCTCTGTTTTTCTTTTTCTTTTTCTTTTCCTTTTTTAACTCCATTTATGTTTTGCTTTAAGTTGCCACGTGGCCAAATTTGAGCAAAGGAACAGATGTACAGGACATAAACGTAGTATATAAGTTTTGCCCAAAAAACAATCACTTTCGTTTTATATTATTTCCTTTCCCCTTCTCTCTCAGCTCCATCCGATCGGGCCTTTCTCTCTCTTCTGGCTCTCACCCTCTCACCCTCTCGCCTCTCCCACCTAAGCCATTTCTCCCTCAATCTCAAAAATCGGAGTCTCTCACAAACCCATTTCTACTTCAATCTCAAAAAACCCAACCAGCACTGACCTTGAGCGTCGATCTCGGCACAGGGTGGTGACTGGTGGAGCGCTGATCTCGACATGGGGTAGTGAGCGCCGATCAAGGCTCGGCAACGAAGGATTTTTATTTTTGGGTTTGGCAAGATGATTGAGCGCCGTTCTTGGCTCGACAATGAAGGAATTTTATTTTTTATTTTTTATTTTTTGGGTTTGGTCAGATGATTTTTGTGTCTTGGGTAATTTTTGGGTCTTGGATGATTCTTGGGTCACGGGGTGCCGATCTCGGTTTAGGTGTTTTGTAGGTGCTGATTTTGGTGGTTTAGTTGTTTTTGTGGGTTGTGGTGGTGCTGGTGGGTGGCCTGGTTGATTTGTTATTGGAGTTTTTGTATTGTTGTTGAAGGGTTTTGTTGGGAGGAGGAGGAAACTTCGTGAGTGGTACTGGGAAGTCGAGAGAGAATAAAATAAATACGACAAAGTTTGGCTCCAACCCGGGTTCAATACTTGACACGTGCACATGACCAACTTAACACCCCTTAACCCCGTTAAGCTTAAATGTTATTTTCTCTCTCCTCCATTAGACACTCTCTCTCCTCCGTTCTCCATCCCTCCACTGTGTAGTCTCCTCCACGGACACTCTCTCTCCTCCATCTGGTTCTCTCTCCTCCTCGCCGGTTCCTAACCTCGACTGAACCAACAACCCCACATCACACGACCCTTCAAACCTCCCTAGCCGAAACCCCAACCTCCCTAGCCGAAACCCCCTTTCTCAACAAAACCCAACCCCTAGCCTCGGCCAATCGCGACCAGTGAGCGAGTTGTTTTGTAAACTCAGGATTCTCTCTTCTAGACCCACGGCCATCACCACCATTAAAGACCTGAGATGGACTGGAAGATTGAATGAGAAGATGGAGAAGAAGAAGGACAGAGATGGAATTCGAAGGGTTATTTTCTAAGATTGGGAATGGGTTTGAGCTAGATTTTCGTGGCTGGGTTTGGGTTTTTTTTGTGGGGTTTCTGGTGCTTTACGACCCTATTGTCACCGAAAATAGTTAAGCTTTTTGGTCATAAATCTTGGGTCGTGCGACTGAGGTTTCTGCAGAGAGAATAACTCAAAACCAAAAAAAAAGGAAAAAAAAAAAATCAAAAGGGAAAGCAATCTTACCCTGAAAAAGGAGCTTCTGAGCGGTCTTATTGGGATCCATGGAACATTCCTTAAGCATTGCATAAATCTCATCCTCACTGTGATTACCTGTGATCTCCTTGATGTTCTGGATCGTCTTCTTCATATTTCTCTTCTGGGTTTTTTTTTTGGGTTGCTTTGTTGTGGGTTGGATTTGATTTTGGTCTTTTCATTGAGGTTTGGTTGTGTGCGGTGGACCGATGGTTGCGATTGGCCGATTGGCCGAGGCTTGGGGTTGGGTTTTGTTGAGAAAGGGGGTTTCGGCTAGGGAGGTTTGAAGGGTCTTGTGATGTGAGGTTGTTGGTTCAGTCAGGGTTGGGAACAGACGAGAAGGAGAGAGAGAACCAAATGGAGGAGAGAGAAAGTCCGTGGAGGAGACTACAGAGTGGAGAGATGGAAAACGGAGGAGAGAGAAAATAACGTTTAAGCTTAACGGGGTTAAGGGGTGTTAAGTTGCACATGACCAGGACACGTGTCAAGTATTGAATGGAGAGTTTGGAGGAATGGCTCCAACCTGGGTTGGAGCCAAACTTTGTCCAAATAAAAAATGAGGAAAATGATTATCTAAATATAAAATAGAGAAAGAATAATGAGTTTCTTCGATTATATTTAAAAAAGTGATTAGCTACAAGTAGAGAACTCTCTACATGTGGGTGAGAAAATAAAGAGGTTGCTAGAGATGCTCTGAGATACTATGCAGTGCCCTGGAGAACTTTTTACAAGTGTGCTTGAGTAACGGACATGTGGATCAATTCCTCCAACTATAGGGATGGCAATTTTGTATCGATCCGATCCGACCCGACCCGTCCCGCCCCGCGCGAGTATTTCCCGCCCCATAGAGGTGACTGGGTGGTTACGGGTTACATAAATTGCCCCGATACCCGGGGCGGGGCAGTCACGAATTTTTTTTGACCCGCCCCGACCCGCCCCGAGGATATTTACAAAATTGCCCCTAGGGTTTTTATATATAAACTTATTTTTCTAACCCTCATTCTCTCACTCCTCACTTTTTTTTTCTCTGCCTCCCTCACACAGTCCCTCAAGCTGCCGCCCACCAGCCTCCCTCACACAGCCCCTCACATCGCCGCAGCCCCTCACTCAGACCACCCCTCACGCTGCCGTAGCCCCTAACCCCTCATGCCAGCAACCCACCTAAATAAGCGTCTCTGCTTGGGCTTGGGATTCGATCTGGAATCTGCTGTTAGGTCTGCAAACGACTCCATTTTCGGGACTTTCAGTGTGTAAGCCTCTCATTTTTGCTTTTGAATTTGTATAAGGAAGAGTATGTGTGTATGTATATGTGGGATCTGGTTTAAGGCATAGTGGGTTTAGCTGATTTTTTTTGTATTATGGTTGTGTAAGTATATATATAGTGTTATTTGATTTTGTATTATGTTGTGTAAGCTTGAATGAATGAATCAATGCAAAAAAGTTTATGCTTTGACAGTGGTTTTTGTTGTTGATTTTTTTCAGGTAGGGTTGGGTCGGGTTAATGCACTAAAACCCGATTTTCGGGGCGGGGTAAGTTGCCCCGACCACCGGGGCGGGGTGGGGTCGGGTATTGATAGGAACTGTTCGGGGCGGGGTCGGGTCACCCATGATCCGGTCCCGATCCGCCCCGTTGCCATCCCTATCCAACTATCCTCAAAGGCAGTGCCTATCTGCTGTTTGTCAGTTGTCTCTCCCTTCACATTAACATTTAGGCAGAAATACACTTTTGGTCCTTATATTTAAGGGGTGTTTTCAATTTGGTCTCAGTGTTTTAATTTCATTCAATTGGGTCCCTGTATTTTTAAGCCGTTTTCAATTTTACCCCTAGAGTCAACGCCGTTAGTTTTAATCCTACGTGGCAGACGAAAAACTGACATAAAATACTAAAAAATGATGTGGCAAAACAAAATAATTAATTAATATTTAAAAAATCCATCTCATCATCTTAATAAATAAATAAAAACCACATTAAATTAAAACAAAAAAAAAATAAAAATCCAAATTATATTTTCTAAAAAAATAAAATAAAAAAAATCAATCCCCAATTTATTTTCTCTCATTTTCTTTCACTTTCTTGCCAACCAAACACAACACACACACTCACTTCTACCACTTTCCCCCACAAAACACCAACTGGAAGCTTGAAATCCTTTTCTATTATTTTCTTTCACTTTCTTGCAGTCCAAACACAACATACACACACTTCTATGTTCACTTCCGTTTTCTTGGCAGCCAAACACAACATACAGACACACACCAAAAAATGCCAAAAGCCAACCCAATCATCTCAAATCCAACACACACAAAGCAAAATCAAAGTCCCACCATTACCCATTTCACCACTGTGACTCCACCAGCGAAGCGTCCCAACTCCACTCTCTACGCATCGACGACTACACTGTCCTCCATGCCCGACCCCAACTTTTCTAACGGATCCTCCAAGTGCTCTAAGCACCCACACCCTCCGCTCTCCACTCCACCCGGTCACGTCGCCTTCCGTCTTCTCTGCTACGCGTCGCGAATCAGCGGAGTAATTGGCAAGTCTAGGACTGTCATTAAGAATCTCCAGCAATCCACGGCTGCCAAGATCCGAATTAAGGACACTCCGCTTGACTCGCTCGACCGGGTTATTCTTGTTATGGCGGACGCGGCTTTGACTGGTAAACTGGGTCTTAAGAATAGGAACGAGGAAGAGATTGGAGAGGAGGTGATGGAGGTTTCGAAGGCGCAAGAGGCGTTGGTCAAGGTGTTTGATACAATACTTGAGGTGGCGGCAGAGAGTGATGGTCTTGGGGTTGGGGTTGGAGTGGTCTCGTGTAGGTTGTTGGCAGAGGCGGCTCAGGTGGGCTCCATCATTGGGCAGAGAGGGAAGGTTGTAGAGAAGATTAGGAAAGATAGCAGCTCCAAGATTAATGGTGGAGAGAGAGAGATCTGGTGAGGAATAAGGAAAGAGATCTGGTGAGGGTTAAGAACAGAGGAGAGAGAAAGAAAAGAAAAAATAAAGGAAAAAATAAGAAAAATAAAAAAGAAAAGAAAGGAAAAAAAAAAGTGGCTGGCGTGGATTTTTTAATTATTTTGTTTTGCCACGTCATTTTTTAGTATTTTATGTCAGTTTTCCGTCTGGCACGTAGGATTAAAACTAACGGCGTTGACTCCAGGGGTAAAATTGAAACCGGCTTAAAAACACAGGGACCCAATTGAATGAAATTAAAACACTTGGACCAAATTGAAAACACCCCTTAAATATAGGGACCAAAAGTGTATTTCTGCCTAACATTTAATACCACTAAGAGCATTCCCAATGGGTTTGCCAAAAGACAAAATAAACTCAAATATAGCTCACAAGCCCAAAAAATGGCTCCCAATGGATGAGTTTCACGTGAGGCAAAATGGGTTTTTGCTACAGTTGCAAGCCATTTATGCCTTACACTGTTCATTTGCCATTTCATTTTTTTTATTATTTTGTTTTCTGAAACCTCACTCTCTCTCTCTTCCTTTTTTTTCTTTCTTCTGTTCTGCTCTGTGGCTGCCAAAGCCATGGGAATCAACTATTCTCTGCCATAAACCAAAAATGAGGTCCACGATGCCGATCTATCTCACTCGCGTTGCCCTCGAATCAACCACAAAATAAAACACACACACACACAAAAACAAACAAAATAAAAAAAAACACAAACAAAAGAATATAATCACAAAAATAAAAAAAACAAAAAAACACACAATCACAAACGTGATGAAGAAAGAACAAACAAAGTGAAAAAAAATAAATAAATGGGGAAAGAGAGACGTGAGGGGGGTTGAGGCCTGAGGGGAAAAAAAAAAAAAAAAAAAAGAGAGAGAGAAAATGTGGGAGGGATACTCATTGTGAGGTCTGAGAGTAAAAAATGAAATGGAGGTGAGGGGGGATGTATGTCTGGTGGGGGAGAAGTAAAAAGAAAGGGAGGGGGTACGTGGGTGGTGGGGAAAAAAAAGGAAAGAAAAAAGAATAATGAAAGAGAAAAGAAGTGGTACGTGGGTGGTGGGGAAAAAAGGAAAGAAAAAAAGAAAAAAAAAAAGAGGAGAGGATATACAACGGAAACAGAGGGAGAGGGAGGAGGAAAATGAGAAAGGAAGGTATTTTGGGAGTTGTGAAAAAAAAATTTTAGAGGAAATAATAAAAAATGAATAAAGAATGAATATTTAAATGAAATAGAATTGAGAATAGAGAATCAGATGTGAGTGTTTTGAAAAGTGGTAAGCTAAAATAGAAAAAGTAGGGTCTTAAGCCAAATTTTAGCTTAAATTTTAAGCAATCCATTGGGAATGCTCTAACTAAGCAGTGTTCTAATTGACTTGCGGACTAGGTACAGTTGCCCTGACATGTTTCCTCAACAAAAATGGGACAACCAATTGGCAAATCATGGGGGAAGGGTTTCCCTGCCAAAACCAACCCCTTCTACACTGTGAGGGCCACGACCTGAAACCTCATAGGGTCTTCTCCTTATTATGGGCCTTAAAATGGTTACTTGATATGGATGAATGTCTCAACCCCATATATTGAGGGTTTTAACAATTGGAGTCATCACTCATTTTATTTAATTAGGAAAAATGAGAAAACATTTGACAATAATTGATAAAGAGAAAATTGCATTTTTGTATTGATATGAATAATGAGGGTAAATTATATTATCCTCTCTCGAGGTGCTGTAAAATGACAATAAACCTCAAAATTGAGTCGAAATGACAATCACATCCTTCCAGTTTGACATAAAACTGTCGTGGGTCTTTCTGTTACTAATTTTAATGGAATATTCTTTTTTTAAAGATTATTTTTACCAAATCTTTAAGGCTCTAACCATATGAGAGAGAGAGAGAGAGAGAGAGAGAGAGAGAGAGAGAGAGAGAGAGTCTTTAAAAAAAGAAATCTAAAAAGAAAAATGAAATATTCCGTTAAGATTAGTAACGGAAAGTTCAATGATAGTTTTATGTCAAACTTAAAGGGTGAGACTGTCATTTCAATTGGATTAAATAAGAATTACATTTTTTTTTGTTTCCTAATTACAATTTATTACAAATTACATTGAAAAGCCTAGTCTACAACCATCAATCCAGGATTGGGGGCAAATTTGTAAAATGAAAAGGTGTTAGGCATCCATTTTGTGTAACCGAGGTTGGTCTTCTAGAATAGAGTGGCCAATATCCATGTTATGTAATCCAAACATATCATGCAAACAAAGAATTACATTTTTTTTTTTTTGAAGAATTTATACATGTGAGCATATGAATCACCATTTCCAAAATAATCCAATTTTTAGAGCATGTGAACATGATAATTTTATCATTTAGCATAACAATATTCATGGCATTCAATCATTAATTTAAGAGTTTTGCTCCAAAAATTTGTGAGTGTTCTTCGCGTTTTTCACGTTCTTGAGGAAATTTAGGCAGCATTTCCCCTATGAAGATCTTGTTTTGAGTTCACTTCTTGAAACCTACAAAACAAAGAGGAAACAAACCGTGGCACCAAGCACTTTGGGAATTTCTATGAACTTATGGGGAAGGTAAGTGACAAGAGGGAGTAGAAGGGGGGATTCTAAACAACCAATTTCTAGCTCTTATCTTGGGGTTCCCAACTTACCACAATTCTTAGAAAAGCTTTAGAGTGAATTGCTCTTTAAAACTTAGTGCCCTTTGCAAATGAGGGGGAGGCCCCTATTTATAATGAATGAGAGGGCAAGGGGGTAGACTTTCAGCCATTATAACTAGCTGAAAATCGTGCCCTACCCTTAATGTGGGTGCAAGTTGGCAAAATTTGAATTTTGGAACCAAAACACGAATTTGACCATCTGAGTGCGTTGGCCAATTTCGTTTTCGGTTTGGGTCTAGCTCGTTTTGGAGCATTTTGGACAACTTTGACAGTTGTAAGGCTTGATTTCCAGCCTTTCTTAGCCCTACAATATCTCACAATACGTAGGGCTTGATTTAATTAAATAAAATTATTCGATCCCTTCCGAAATTTTGAATTAAAATGCTCTCATGTGAGTTGGTGCATGTGTTCTCACTAAACCTCAACGAGTATTAAACACATTTAATAAAGATTATTAAACACGTTTAATTATTAACTAATTCTTTTAAGAACCAATCAACATTAATAAGAAATAATTTTATGGGTTTGGTTGTCAATTTGAATTGCACACATTTACAATCAAATCTTGATTTAACGATAAATTTTAATCCAATGGTCTGATTCAAACATATGACATGTCGTTTTGATCATGGTGATCTCTATATTTGATTTAACCCATGATCATGACAATTTGACATTCAAAATGACAATTTTATCCTTGGGATGTGAAAAGACCATTTTAGCTTTGGTTTAGGGTTAAACAAGGGTAGCAAAATGAGGTGTCTACATACACCTATAAATTCTATTCCATTTTGCTAAATGAGGTATGCAATCTTACACATTGAGACTCTGGTTAGTCGCGGTGCCAAAGAGTTTTTTAAGGGGCCAAACTAAATAAATCAGTAAACTTTTAAATCCACAAAATAACACACACACACACACACACACACACACATATATATATATATATATATATATATAAATTATACTTAAAGCATGTCTTTAACATGATTTATTATTATTATTATTATTATTATTATTAATATAGGAAAATTTCATTAAGTTATATTTATATAATTCAAGAAAATATTTTCTTTCATTAGGTCATGTGTAATCATCCTTTAAATTATATTAATTACAATTAATATTCTTTGAACATTTTAAAGCAAGGATTTTTTTTGTAATTAAATTAAAGATTAGACATTAGAGTATAACAATAATTTTAGAAAATGTAAAATGTATAGATATCAATTAATTTCATATAGATTAAATAATAAGTATATGTGAGAACCACGACCTGAGACACGCATGCCAAGGTCCAATGTGCCTCAAGATGATGACCTAACTGATGACTTCTTAACCCCTTAAATCGAAGGTTTTAACATTTAGAGTTGCCACTCATTTTATTAAAATGGAAAAATGAGAAAACCTTTTACAACCTTTGATAAAGAAGCACAAAATCCTTTTTTATTGATAAAAAGAACATAATTTACATTTTTAGACACCTTTTTCATTTCGAACTTTTTCATAAAAATCGAGACACCCGAAAAGAGACACCTTTTTCCAAAACATTCCGGGGATGCCTAAGGCCAGCTGAAAAATGTCAAATTCTTTCAACTTATGGCTAAACCCTAAAATTAGATAAGTTTGATCAACTTTGATCATGTTTGACCGAGACTTTGACTAAATTTAGTTTGAAATCTGACCAATGGAAAAAAATCAAATTTTCTTCCATCATAAAGATCATAAGAAGAGCTTCAAATCCATAATTCATGGGCCGACAACGGAGCTAACATGAGGAAGATATGGCCAAAACATTGAAAAGGTGCTCTGAACACTAGTAAAATTTACTAAGTAAAAATCAGGAATGGGGCTTACCAAAAGGCGACCTTTGCGCACATATTTGCTCCAATTTGTATCTAGCTAGTCCAAAAAGCAAGGACTTTCTAGAACTAGGTAATATTGTTTACAATTTGGTTGTCTCAGTTTGTTAAAGACATCCTCGATTTTTCCAGAATAGCAACCGGAAAATGGTTTTCCATTAATGAAATTACTTCAAGCACCATACTTCCTGAGGCTGTAGCTTACTACTCCAAGCTCCAAATCATATCAATTCAGTTCCCTTCGAAAAATAGGTGTTACAAGCTGTCCAACGATACCAAATTTACTCAAATTGGACATCGGGAAGGCCTCCAACGATTATCTCAAAGATTGGTGGTCGAGATGACCAAAAAATGGAAGAATCAAGTTGGAGGAAGCCAAGAATTAGAATTAGCAGGAGATTTGGAGGCTTTGCACAGCATGATGTTGCGTAAGATTCTCTATAAACAGAAATAAATAAGAAAAACAACCACACAAAAAAATCAGGAATTTATGTGGTTCAATAGAACAATTCGACGGTGATGGGTCTTTGTGATGATGCATGAGAGACCAATGAGTTTCGGAAGTGAGAGAGCTAATTGGGTTTATTAAAGAAAAATTTAATCGATAGATTATAACTGAAGAATTTGACTAGCTTTGAGGCTAAGAATTTGAAGCGCAGTAACAGTTAGCGGAATTAAATGGGGATGTGGCAACTAAAGGAGATGAAGAGCTGAAGGTGATTATGTTTTGACGGAGAGAGAAGTTGAAAAAGTGGCAAGAGAGAGAGAGAGAGAGACATAGAGCAGTTAAAGTGTCCAATTAAACATGGAAGAAGGAAAACATAATTAAATTGATTTATTTTAAGAGACACGAGTCTGACGTGGATTGTTATGGGAATAGAAAGTCCGATGTGGTATGTCTTGAGAAAAGTCTGAATTAAATGCCATGTCTTGCCTATTCGGAATTGTATAGATATATAGATATAGATTTGACTCTAGAGTATCCACTATGTAGCCAAGCTATAAAGCCAATGTTGCTATTGAATCAAAAAAAGAAAAGAAAAAATAGCTACCATGGTTGACGAATGGAGAAAAGATAGCAAGCATCATAATTTTAAGTGTCAGAGAAAAAGGACTTATGGCATGGTAATGTCCAAATAGGAGCTTATATGCTGATGTTGAGGCTTAGGAGACACCTTTAAAGGAAGATAAAGAGGGTAATGACTCATGCAGTGAAATCAGGTCCTGATGATCTTCAAGGAGTAGAAGATACGTCTTTGTAATCTGTTGTTAGGAGCATTCTTGCAGCTTGCGTGCACCTAAGCTTAGATACTTATTGATGTTGCTAGAAATCAGTGACTGCAGTCAGTCGAGCTTGGGGATGGAAGACCTGCAAGACAAAGAAACTGATCGGAAAAGGGCACCGGTTTGGGGCCGGCCTAGGGGGCTCCGATGCCTTTGTCAGTACTAGTTGGCAGAGAAAACTCGAGAGCTTAATTCTGTAGTAAAATTGTACTGTTCATACCTGAGGAGAGGAGAGAGAAAAGGCTTTATATACCTTCTGTTTATGGCACGTGGCCTTCCAGGGATCGTTGGATCTGAAGACATGTGGAGCATTAACAGCCCTTCACTTGGAAGGCCGGTACTCGTCTGGTTGGTAGTGCTGTGCGACGTGCATGGGCTTGGTCCCCTAGATTCGTGGAAGACACCTGTTGCAGGTGGTGAATCAGCTCGGTGAGCTGTCTTGCGGGATTCCCGTAATGGATGAGGATTGAGTTTTGGACTATTGGAGCTGTTGGTTATACCTCAGAGATGGTCGTCCTTCATCTGGGTATTTGGAAGGTCTTCCTTCTTTAGACGCTGGAAGGTCGTCCTTCTGTACTTAGGAAAAAGATGTAAAATATCCATATCAGTTGCCCCCCTATTCCGTGGTTGTCTAGCTAGACGACCTTCGGAATATGAAGGGTCAGGGTCATGGACGTAATTTCCTTGCTCCCTTTGTTTCGGGCGTAGAGGCCATAAAGAGGTGGGACGGTTTCCGATTTGCTCTGACACGTGTTGGCTTAGGGCTGGACGCACGTATCAATGCCAACCGTCCCTTTTAATGCCAAACCAGCCCATTTATTTCGTCATTTTTCCCCCTCTTTCAAAAAAGTTGGCATTTTTTTCACACTCTCTCGCCGTGCTTGCTGGAGGTTTTGCCATTTTGGTGGTGCTTGGTCCGGTGGTTTTCTTCGGGGGCTTCTATATCGGCAACTTTCCTTTTCTCCGGTAAGTCGACTTCTTCCCTTTTCCCGTTTTCTTTTTCTTTCCTGTATTTCTAGCATTTTAGTTTTTCCTTCGTGTTAGTCGGGGAGTAAGAAAAAGGGGTTTCTTTTATTTTTATTCCGATAGGTCTCGCAGCGAGGTTGAGTGCTGCATTGCTTGTAGAACCGTCGTGTGGGGTTTCTGATGTCTTCGAGTGTGAGCGACTCTTTGGAGTCATCGTTCTCGGGTGAGAGGGGGTCGGTGTCTGGATCTGAATACTCTGGTAGTCATGGACGGTCTTCCGAGACCGTAGAGTTGTCCACATCAGATTCCTCATCCCAGGGGGCCATTTTACCCGTTTCGGGTCTGGACCCAAACAAATCCTTTGTTGCTGAGGGGGTGTCTTCCAAGTTTGTAGACAAGGATATCAAAAGATTAAGAACACGGTATCAAATCTCGGAGGATATAGTACTTCGGTTACCTGATAAGGGCGAGTGGGCGTGCTCGTCCAACGGGGAGGACGTCGTCCTTGATGAAGATAACCTAGCCGCTGGGTTGAGACTACCGTTCAGACCCTTTGAGAGGGAACTTCTTCATCGTCTAGGATTAGCCCCCAGTCAGTTAAATCCGAATGCCTGGCGCACTACCATAGGTCTTCAAGTTCTCTGGAAGATGGCCAGTGACGGGGAATACGAGTTGACGGTCGACGAGTTCCTCTTTCTTTATAAATTGGCCTATATACCCGCTTCACCCGGAATTTGGGCATTTACATGTCACAAAGGATCCCCAAGACTAATTCCTGGCCTTCCTAACTCTAACCGAAGCTGGAAGCCCAAGTTTTTCTTTTTATGTGGTGATAGTTGGGAGTTCTCTCCTGACGAGGCGGTAGGTGAAGACCCCTGCGGCATTCGTCGTACTTGGGGGATTCCTGTAGCAGCTGGTGCAATCTTGACGCCTTACGTCTTGTCCTGGTTTTATTTATATTTTGACGGTCGTCCAGGCATTTATTTCATCTATCTTCTTTTTGCAGCTTTCCGCCGCCCATCTCTGTCCACCCGTTTAAGAGAACGTCTTTTGAGGGTCGCAGAGTATCAGAAGGAAAAGCTAGTGAGACTAGTCGACCTTCTCTCACCATTTACTTTGGCTGAGTGGTCGTTGGGTCCTGAGCCCAGTCCTGAGGTGAAGAAAGCGATCAAAGCTTACCAACAAAGTGAGTGACTCCCTTCTGAAATGTTTGTATTTTTCTTTGCCTGGTTCTTGTTTGACTTCCTTCCATGTTTGCAGGAATGACGACCAGGGCGGAGCGAAAACGCTTGAGGGAGGTGGCACAAAATTTGGAAGACCTTCCAGACGCCAGTGCACTTTTTTCTAAAAAGGCGAAGTCTGGGAAGAAGGTCGTCATTGAAAAAGGACAAAGCTCCAGGAAGGGTGGTCACCAAGATAAGCCGCTTCCCTCTGCTAAGGTCAAAACGCCTGAAAAAGTCCATGTGTATCACGAAGTTCCCCCTTCTCCCGTTGCATTGAAAGGAAGGGGGGTGGCTCCTGGCGATGTCGTCCCTACCATTTATAACAGTTCGTCCAGGGCAATGGACAAGGTGGCTAAGTTATATGAGAAGGTTGACCTGGAAGTGTATGACTTGGTTGACGATATGGACCTTCTTCGTATGTCCATTCAAGACTCATTGAAGGTCGTTTCTCCCTTCGTTATATCTCTTCTTGATTATTTATAAGAATATGTATTTTTTTTTTGACATATCTTTTCTTAACGTCCAGGCTGCGGGACCGACGTTTGTGTTGGGCAATAGACTACGTTCGTCAAGGGGTGAGCTGGCTAAGCTCAAGGCGAATCTGGAAGAGGCCACGGCTCAGGCTCAAGCTCACAAGAAGGCGGCAGAGGGCCTCAAGGCTGAGAAGGGGAGTTTGAGGAGCCAGATAAAGCAGCTGGAAGCCGACGTCAAGAGGAAGGACGAGCTCATTTCTGCTTTGGAGACGGGCCGTGACGAGTTGTTGCACAAGACTGAGGCTCTTCAAGGAGAGATATCAGATGCAAAGGAGACGGCCGTCATAGATTACAAGGCTTCTGAAGATTTCCAAGAGGCTACCCGTCGCTACTATGTTGCCGGTTTTGAACATTTCAGGAAGAGGGCCGCTCTTGCCTTTGGGGGTGTTCAGGATTGGTCCATAGTAAAGATTTTTGATGATGAGGAGACAACGGCCGTGGAGGAAGGCAGTGAGGATGAAGAGGGAAGAAGACGTGGTTCAGTCGAAGGAACGCGTGGCTACCCCGTCTGACATCCCTTCCAGTACCCCAGATGGCTGTCCAGGAGATGACTCGGCGGTTGGTCCTGTTGGTGGCCAGGCTGTTTCTGTGGACGATCAGATTGATCCTCCACCAGTTGGTGATGAAGTTCAGTAGGCTCTATGCCTTAGTTTAAGTAACTATGTCTTTGTAGATACACTTATTTTGCAAACGCTGCCATGTTGGCTTTTCTTTTGACAAACAATGTTGTACTGACTGGGGTCATGTTTACTCCTTCTGGAAGGGGTGTGACCCATGCTTTTGTGGACAAAAACCTCTCGACTGAAGTCATGTTTACTCCTTATGGAAGGGGTGTGACTCAAGCTTTTGTAGTTAAAAAACTTCGTGATGCGAGTTATGTTTACTCCTTGTGGAAGGGGTGTAACTCGACGATCACTTATATGCTAGTTGCTTTTGTGGTTTTGTCTTTGAGTTATTCTTCTTGTACTGTTTAATTTTGATAAACTCGAAAGAAGTTTCCTTGACGACCTTCTCTCATAAAATACACCACGTGGGTGTCTGACATGATAAATTTGGAAGGAAGGCGTCCTCTGGACGACCTTCTCTCATAACGTGCACCACATGGGTGTCTTAACTTGATAAATTTGAAAGGAAGGCGTCTTTTGGACGACCTTTTTTCATAACGTGCACCACGTGGGTGTCTAACTTGATAAATTTGGAAGGAAGGCGTCTTCTAGACGACCTTCTTTCATAACATGCACCATGTGGGTGTCTAACTTGATAAATTTGGAAGGAAGGCGTTTTCTGGACGACCTTCTTTCATAAAATGCACCACGTGGGTGTCTAACTGTATAAATTTGGAAGGAAGGCATCTTCTGGACGACCTTCTTTCATAACATGCACCCCGTGGGTGTCTAACTTGATAACTTTGGAAGGAAGGCGTCTTCTGGACGACCTTCTTTCATAACATGCACCACGTGGGTGTCTAACTGTATAAATTTGGAAGGAAGGCGTCTTCTGGACGACCTTCTTTCATAACATGCACCACGTGGGTGTCTAACTGTATAAATTTGGAAGGAAGGCGTCTTCTGGACGACCTTCTTTCATAACATGCACCACGTGGGTGTCTAACTGTATAAATTTGGAAGGAAGGCGTCTTTTGGACGACCTTCTTTCATAACATGCACCCCGTGGGTGTCTAACTTGATAACTTTGGAAGGAAGGCGTCTTCTGGACGACCTTCTTTCATAACATGCACCACGTGGGTGTCTAACTGTCCTCCGAGGGGCATCTGTTTCGATGACTCCCTTCTGGACTTATCCTCCGAGGGGTCCATTGTTTAATGACGCCCTTCTGGATATTGCACCTCATGGGTGTCTAACTGTCCTCCGAGGGGCATCTGTTTCGATGACTCCCTTCTGGACTTATCCTCCGAGGGGTCCATTGTTTAATGACGCCCTTCTGGATATTGCACCTCATGGGTGTCTAACTGTCCTCCGAGGGGCATCTGTTTCGATGACTCCCTTCTGGACTTATCCTCCGAGGGGTCCATTGTTTAATGACGCCCTACTGGATTTTACACCTCATGGGTGTTTGTGTATTCGGTGAATGATGATATTCCAATCGTAAATAAGTGTGTTTAGACAATTAGGCATAGATAGACGACCTTCGTATTATTGATAAAGAAAATGTTTGGATAATACAAACTTCTTTAATGCAAAAGTAACTAGGGGTGTGTACCTCAAGGATAATACTTTTTGAGGTGTTCAGCATTCCAGGGATGGGGAAGCTTTTTTCCATGACGGTCTTCTAGGTGGTAAGTCCCCCTTCTGTAATATTGTATGACCTTGTAAGGCCCTTCCCAGTTGGGACCCAGTTTGCCCTGTGACGGGTCTTTAGTTGCTTGGGTGATTTTCCTTAGGACCCAATCACCAATTTCAAAGCGTCGAAGCTTTACCTTGGTGTTGTAGTATTTGGCCATCTTCTCCTGGTATAGTGTAATTCTACGTGCTGCCTTGTCCCTAGTTTCGTCCAAGAGGTCGAGGTTTAGCCGAAGCTGTCCCTCATTTTCCTCTTCTTTGTGGAAGGTCGTCCTTAGGGTAGTTAGCCCTATCTCGACTGGAATGACGGCCTCGGTACCGAAAGTCAGTTTGAAGGGAGTTTCCCCGGTTGGAACTTCTGACCGTGGTTCTGTATGCCCAAAGTATACTTGGAAGCTCTTCTACCCACATGCCCTTTGCCCCCTCGAGCCGGGTCTTGATCTGTTTGAGTAAGGTCCGGTTCGTCACTTCAACTTGACCGTTGGCTTGGGGGTGCCTGGGGGATGAGTAATGGTTTTTGATATTCAGTTGAGCACACAATTCTCTGAAGGGTCCGTTGTCGAATTGTTTTCCGTTGTCAGACACCAGGACTCTTGGAATGCCGAATCGACAAATGACGCCCTTCCAGACGAAGTTCTTGACATTTTTCTCAGTGATTGTCGCCAAGGGCTCTGCCTCCACCCATTTGGTAAAGTAATCAATGGCGACCACTAAGAACTTGGCTTGCTTCGTTCCAACTGGGAATGGGCCCATGATGTCCAGTCCCCATTGTGCGAAGGGCCAAGGGGAGGTCATGGGTGTAATCTCTTCTGGTGGTGCCCTTGGGATGTTAGCAAAGCGCTGGCATTTGTCACATGTCTTCACGTATTGTGTGGCATCGTGTAGAAGGGACGGCCAATAATAACCCGCCCTTGTGAGTTTGTGTGCCAGAGCTCGGGCTCCCGAATGATTTCCGCAAATGCCTTCGTGGACCTCCCTGATGACGTAATTCGCTTCTTCTGGCGATAAACATCTGAGGTGTGGTCGAGAAAAGCCCATTTTGTAGAGAATGCCGTCCAGAAGTTGGAAGTGGGAAGCTCTTATCCTTAGCTTGCGTGCTTCCATCTTATCTGTGGGCAACCTCCCTTCCTTTAAGTAACGGACTATGGGTGACATCCACGAGACATTGTCCTTGATGGCATTCACCGTTTCTTCTTCAATGGACGGTCGTCCTAGTATTTCAAGGAAGCCGTCGCACTCTTCTCCTGAGGATGCTAATCTGGCTAGACGGTCGGCATCTACATTTTCTTCCCTTGGGATTTGGACGAATTCCACTTTCTTAAAGTGTGGGAGTAAGGTCTGGACGACCTTCAAATATTTTTTCATCCTGTCTTCCCTCGCTTCGTATTCTCCTTTTATTTGTCCTACGACCAACTGGGAATCGCTTTTGACGGTCAGATTCTTGACTCCCATCTTCTTTGATAGTTTCAGCCCGGCTAGAAGGGCTTCATACTCTGCCTCGTTATTCGTTGCACGGAAGCGTAGTTGAATGGCATACTCGAATTTATCCTTCTCTGGTGAGACGAGGATGATTCCTGCTCCACCCATTTCTTTGGTGGACGAGCCATCAATGTTCACCGTCCAGGTCTCGAGCTGTTCTGGTTCACCTTCTTCTTCCCATGGGTGAGTGAACTTCCGCGATGAAGTCTGCCAGGGCTTGTGCTTTTATCGCAGTGCGAGGCCGGTAGTCAATGTCAAACTCGCTCATTTCAATGGACCATTGGATCAGTCTTCCAGCCGCATCAGGTTTGTTCATGGCCTTCCGGAGGGGGTAATCAGTCAACACCACTATTGAGTGGGCCTGGAAGTATGGCCTGAGTTTCCTTGATGCGATCAGCAAGGCGAAAAGCCAGTTTCTCCATATTGGAATATCTTTCCTCGGCTCCCTTCAAAGCTCTGCTTGTGTAGTACACAGGCTTCTGGACGCGCTCTTCTTCGCGGATAAGTGCCAAACTGACCGCAGATGATGAGACGGCCAGGTATAGATATAACTCTTCGCCTGTTTTTGAGGGGCTGAGAAGTGGTGGAGAAGACAAATATACCTTCAGTTCCTCAAAAGCACGTTGGCATTCTTCTGTCCACTGGAAGGCCTTCCGGAGGACCTTGAAGAAGGGGAGGCATTTATCCGTGGATCTGGAAACAAACCTGTTCAGGGCGGCAGCTTTTCCTGTTAGGCTTTGAACCTCCTTGACGGTCGTCGGGGGGCTCATTTCTAGGATGGCCTTGATTTTGTCAGGATTGGCCTCTATCCCGCGTTGAGATACCATGAATCCGAGGAATTTACCCGAGGATACACCGAAGGCACACTTTTCTGGGTTCAACTTCATGTTGTAGGTCCTCAGGGCCTGGAAGGTCTCTTTCAAATCTGTGAGATGGTCTTCATTTTCCTTGCTTTTGACTAGCATGTCGTCCACATAAACCTCCACATTTCTTCCTATTTGATCGTGGAACATCTTGTTCACCAGTCGCTGGTAAGTGGCCCCGGCATTTTTAAGACCGAAAGGCATTACCTTGTAGCAAAAAAGACCGCGGCTTGTGATGAAGGCCGTCTTCTCTTGATCTTCCTCTTCCATCCGAATCTGGTTATAGCCAGAGAAGGCATCCATAAAACTAAGCAGCTTATGTCCAGCCGTGGAGTCTACTAGTTGATCGATTCTTGGAAGGGGATAACTATCCTTGGGACAAGCCTTGTTCAAGTCTGTGAAGTCAACACACATCCGCCACTTTCCGTTGGGCTTTTTGACCATGACGACATTAGCCAACCATTCAGGGTAATAGACCTCCCTGATGAAGCCTGCCGTCAACAACTTATCTACCTCCGCCATGACGGCTGCATTCCTTTCAGGGGCGAAGACTCGTCTCTTTTGTTTGATGGGATGCATGGAAGGGTTGACATTTAGCTTGTGGACCATCACTTCGGTGCTAATACCTGGCATGTCTTCATGACTCCAGGCGAAGACATCCGCATTTTCCCTCAAGAATTGCACTATCGAGCCTCGTATTTCTGCTAGCATGGTGGTCCCTATTCTGGTCTTCCTTTTCTCATTGCCTTCCGTCAGTGTGATTTCTTCCAATTTTTCTGTTGGTTCAGCGAAGTTCCGTCGCTCTTCTACAATCAACGTCTGGTGGACCTGATCTATACTTACAGAAGTTAAGTAACACTCCCTCGCCATGGCTTGGTCTCCCTTCATCTCACCTATACCATGCTCTGTTGGAAAACGAACCAAAAGGTGGTAAGTTGAGGTGACGGCTCGGAGACGGTTCAGAGTAGGGCGTCCAATGATCACATTATAGGCTGACGGGCAATCCACCACGAGGAACTCAACCCTTTTCGTTGCTTGTTTTGGGTAGGTGCCGGCTATGATTTGAAGAGAAATTATTCCTAGTGGGTAAACACTGGTTCCGGCGAAACCAACTAGCGGAGTTTCAATGGGTCGTAATTGATCCTTGCCGATTCTCATTTGTTGGAAGGCCGTCAAGTAAATGATATCCGCCGAACTGCCATTATCGATCAAGACGCGTCTTGTCGAATAACCTGCGATTTCCAGAGTGACGACCAAGGCGTCATCATGAGGGTGGACGACCTTCCTAGCGTCTTCTTCAGTGAAGGTGATTGGAAGGTCTTCTAGTCTGGGAGTTTTGTTGGCCTTCTGTGTTACCAACACATTATGTATCTGGCGAGCATAAGCCTTTCTTGAGGAACGGGAGGTCCCGCCTGCTGCCATTCCACCATTTATCATGTGAATTTCTCCCATCGGGGGTCTAGGACGGTCTTCCACTGGAGGTCTTTGGGGTCGTGCTTGTGGTGGACGACCTTCTCTTTGATCCCTCTCAACGAATCGCTGCAGTTTTCCTTGTTTAATCAATTCTTCGATCTGCCGTTTCAGGTCGTAACAATCTTCTGTATTATGACCATGATCCCTATGAAAACGGCAATATTTGTCTTTTGCCCTTCTATCGGGGTTTGTGAGCAGTTTTCCGGGCCATCTCAAGGCCGGATCGTCCTTGATCTGCATGAATATGCGATCCACAGGGGCGTTTAGTGGGGTGAAATGGTTGAACCTCTCGTTTGATCCCCTTCTATTCCTGTCTTCTCGTTTCTTGCCTTGATTCCTTTGCATTTTTGGTTTCGACTCAAGAGTCTCATTTGGACGGTCGGCATAGTCATTTCTTCTTTTCTTTCCCGTATCTCGGGCTTGAAGGGCGTCTTCTCCATTTATATATCGTTGGGCCTCGTACATCATTTCGGACATGGAGGTAGGGGGATCCTTGTAAACTGAGAACAAAAAATCTCCTGATTGGAGGCCGGAAATGAATGCTGTCAGAACCACTTTGTCATCTGCCCCATCCACCAATAAAGTCTCTTTGTTGAATCTGGTGAGATAAGACCTCAAGGTTTCGCCCTCTCTCTGTCTGACATTTAAAAGGTGCGTGGTAGGTCTTCCACACCGTTGTCCACCAATAAAGTGATTGAAGAACGAATGGCTTAGCTGAGCGAAGGACCCCACAGACCCGGGTATCAGCTTCTTAAACCATATTCGAGCTGGTCCCTTGAGTGTGGTTGGGAAGGCACGGCACATGATCTCATCCGGAACCCCTTGAAGACACATCATGGTCTTGAAAGACTCCAAATGGTCGAGGGGATCCTTGGTACCATCAAAATTTTCTAAGGAAGGCATTCGAAACTTTGATGGAAGGGGAAAAGAAATTACCTTTTCTGTGAATGGGGAGTCCGTTCTGTGTACGAGGGTGTCCAGGTTTCTGGTCGCCCTTCCTTTAAATTCATCTTTCATTTCTCCCAATTGCGCCTTCATAGCCCTTATTTCTTGTTCCCATTTTGCCGATGATTCTTCATAGGGCACTCTTGTGTGTTCACCCTTTGTCTCGTCTTCCTGTTCTTGACGGTGTTCTTGTTGTTGCTCTTGTTGTTGCTCGTGTTGTTGCTCTTGTCGAGACTCGGCGTCGCCTCTCTCCTTGCTCTTCCCTTTGTCCCTTTGCTTCTCCTTTTCGGTTTCATGCTGTTGGAGTTTTTGGTTGAGGGTCTGGTTTTGCCGGGTGAGCTCTTGAAGGTTGGCCGTGAGGTCTCGCACTTGCTTCTCCATTGCAGCCATTTCTGGAGATTGACTACTGGAAGGGAGCAACTGTGCATTAACTTCCATTGATCTCGTCCTGACCATGCAGTCTTTTCGTATAGGAGTGGTGAAAGCTGAAACGCGTTTCCCACAGACGGCGCCAACTGATGTTGCTAGGAAAATCAGTGACTGCAGTCAGTCGAGCTTGGGGATGGAAGACCTGCAAGACAAAGAAACTGATCGGAAAAGGGCACCGGTTTGGGGCCGGCCTAGGGGGCTCCGATGCCTTTGTCAGTACTAGTTGGCAGAGAAAACTCGAGAGCTTAATTCTGTAGTAAAATTGTACTGTTCATACCTGAGGAGAGGAGAGAGAAAAGGCTTTATATACCTTCTGTTTATGGCACGTGGCCTTCCAGGGATCGTTGGATCTGAAGACATGTGGAGCATTAACAGCCCTTCACTTGGAAGGCCGGTACTCGTCTGGTTGGTAGTGCTGTGCAACGTGCATGGGCTTGGTCCCCTAGATTCGTGGAAGACACCTGTTACAAGTGGTGAATCAGCTCGGTGAGCTGTCTTGCGGGATTTCCGTAATGGATGAGGATTGAGTTTTGGACTATTGGAGCTGTTGGTTATACCTCAGAGATGGTCGTCCTTCATCTGGGTATTTGGAAGGTCTTCCTTCTTTAGACGCTGGAAGGTCGTCCTTCTGTACTTAGGAAAAAGATGTAAAATATCCATATCAGTTATTATTGATGGTGTCAATGGCATGAATGTTGTTTCCGGAGCTAGTGTCAACCGAACATGAATGTTGTTTCTGGAGCTAGTGTCGAGAGGTTGGAACTACCAAATAACACCTCTATTTTGGTAACAAAACCATGTTCGGTTGCTATTTCTCATGGGTGATGAAGGGAATATTTGTCAATTTCTCCCAAGTCAAGGATGACGACCTTCTACTCCTAGATGAAGACCATCCGCTCCCTCAGAAAGACTGACTCCCTTCTACTACTCACGATGGCTTAGTCACCAAACCATGATTCGTCCTTATCTTTTACGGGAATCAAGCGAGACACCTTACCAGATCAACCCCTCATCATGCATAGGTGTCCTCCGCGAATCTTGGGAATGAAGCCCCCGCGGCGTCGCCCAACACCATGCACAAGTTGCTCATTGCTTGCCAGATGAAGGGCCACAGACCCTCCACGCGTCCCGAGATCCAACGACTCCGGAAGGCCACGTGAATGACCAGAAGGTATAAAATGCCATTCTCTTTCCGTACTCAGGTATGAACAGTACACTAAAACACCAGATCACTCTCTCTGGATATTTTCTGGTGAACTCTGACTAACAAAAGCATCGGAGCCTCCTAGGCCGGCCCCAAACCGGTGCCACTCCAATCACCTCATTTGCTTTTGTAGGTCTTCCGCTCCACAGCTTGTCCTGACTGCAGTCCACTGATTTCCTTGAAACATTAGTTGGCGCCGTCTATGGGAAACGCGCATCTTTGCCTTTCACTGCATCGATACAAAAGGACTGCATGGTCAGGACGCGATCGATGGAAATCTACACTCAAATGCTCCCCTCCAGTAGCCAGTCTCCAAAGGTGGCTGCGATGGAGAAGCAAGTGCGAGATCTCACTGCCAACCTTCAGGAACTTACTCGGCAAAACCAGGTCCTCAACTAGAAGCTCTTGCAGCGCGAGACTGAGAGGGGGAAGGAAAAGGACAAGGGAAAGAGTAAGGAAAGAGGCGATGCTGAGTCTCGACAAGAGCGTCAGCAAGAGCAACAACAAGAGCAATGCCAAGAGCAAGAAGGTGAGACGAAGGGCTAGAATACGAGAATGACCATTGAAGAGTCAACGACTAAGTGGGAACAAGAAATGAAAGCGATGAGGGCACAGATGGGGGAGATGAAGGATAAATTTAAAGGACGGGCAGCCAAAAATCTTGACGATATTGTCCATGGAACGGATTCACCCTTCACGAAAACGGTAACCTCCTTTCCCCTACCATCTAAGTTTAGAATGCCTACCTTGGAAACTTTTGACGGATCAAAAAACCCTCTTGACCACCTGGAGTCCTTCAAGACTATGATGTGTCTTCAAGCGGTCCCAGACGAAATTATGTGTCGTGCCTTCCCAACTACCCTCAAGGGACCCACTAGGATATGGTTCAAAAAATTAACGCCCAGCTCGGTAGGATCCTTCGCTCAACTTAGCCGTTTGTTTTTTAACCATTTTATCGGTGGACAACGGTATGGACGACCTACCACACACCTCCTGAATCTCAAGCAGAAGGAAGGGGAAACCTTGAGATCTTACCTCACCAGGTTCAATAAAGAAACGCTGCTGGTTTACGGGGCAGACGACAAAGTGGTATTGACAACATTCATTTCTGGCCTCAAATCGGGAGACTTCCTATTCTCGGTCTATAAAGATCCCCCGAGCACCATGTCGGAGATGATGTATGAGGCTCAACGGCATATGAATGGGGAGGAAGCCCTTCAAGCTCGAGACCAGACCTCAGGAAATAAGAGAAAATGGGAACATGCCGATTGTCCGACAGAGTCCCATGAGACAAAGCCCAAAGCCCAGAGGAACAGGAACAGGAGACAAGAGGATAGGAGTGGAAGGGGATTTAATGAGAGATTCAACCACTTTACTTCTCTAAACACTCCTGCAGACCATATTTTCATGCAAATAAGGAATGACCTAGCTTTGAAATGGCCGGACAAGTTGTTGACGGACCCCGCCAAAAGGCCGAGAGACAAGTACTGCTGTTTTCATAGGGACCACGGCCACAACACAGAGGATTGTTACGACCTAAAGAGACAGATCGAGGAGCTGATTAAACAAAGAAAGTTACAGAGATTTGTTGAAAGGGGTCAAAGAAAAGGTCGTCCCCAAGGGGCCCATCAGCAACGAGCTCTAGTGGAAGTACTTCCGAGACCCCCCCCATTGGGAGAAATTCATGTGATAACCGGAGGAATGGCAGTAGGAGGAACCTCCCGTTCCTCAAGAAAAGCTTATGCTCGCCGAATACATAATGTGCTGGTAACACAGAAGACGGACAAGAAGCCAAGACTGGAAGACCTTTCTATTACTTTTACAGAGAAAGACGCCCGCAAAGTCTTCCACCCTCATGACGACGCGTTGGTCATCACATTGGAGATTGCAGGCTATTCCACAAGACATGTCCTGATTGACAATGGCAGCTCTGCGGACATCATATACTTGACGGCCTTCCAGCAAATGAAAATTGGTAAGGATCAGCTGCGCCCCATCGAAACCCCATTAGTCGGTTTTGCAGGAACCAGTGTTTATCCCCTTGGAGTGATCTCCCTTCAAATCGTAGCAAGTACCTACCCGAAACAAGCAACCAAGAAGGTCGACATCTTAGTAGTAGATTGCCCTTCCGCCTATAACGTGATAGTCGGACGCCCTACTCTAAACCGCCTTTGAGCCGTCACCTCAACATACCACCTCCTGGTCCATTTTCCAATAGAGAATGGCATAGGGGAGATGAGGGGAGATCAAGCAATGGCCAGAAAATGTTACTTAACCTCTATAAGCACAGAGCCGGTCCATCAAACATTGATCGTGGAAGAACGGCAAAACATTGCTGAGTCAACCGAAGAGCTGGAAGAGATCGTACTAATAGAAGGTAATGAAAAGAAGACGACACGGATAGGGACCTCTATGACAAAAGAAATACGGGATTCAATAGTGCGATTCTTAAGAGAAAACGCCGACGTCTTCGCGTGGAGCCATGACGACATGCCAGGCATCAGCACTGAAGTAATAGCCCATAAGCTAAATGTCAACCCTTCCATCTCCCCCGTCAAGCAGAAGAGGCGGGTCTTTGCCCCTGACAAAAACGCAGCTATAATGGAAGAAGTAGGCAAGCTACTGATGGCAGGCTTCATAATGGAAGTTTACTACCCGGAATGGCTTGCCAACGTGGTGATGGTCAAAAAATCCACGGGAAAATGGCGAATGTGTGTCGACTTCAAGGATTTAAACAAGGCTTGCCCCAAGGATAGCTATCCCCTCCCAAGAATAGATCAACTAGTGGACTCTACGGCTGGACACAAGTTACTTAGCTTTATGGATGCCTTCTCGGGCTACAATCAAATTCAAATGACAGAAGAAGACCAAGAGAAGACGGTCTTCATCACAAGTAGGGGCCTTTTCTGTTACAAGGCAATGCCTTTTGGTCTAAAAAATGTTGGGGCCACCTACCAGAGGCTAGTAAACAAGATGTTTCACGACCAAATAGGAAGAAATGTGGGAGTGTATGTGGACGACATGCTAGTAAAGAGCAAGAAGGAAGACGATCACCTTGCTGATTTAAAAGAGACCTTCCAAGCGCTAAGAAGGTACAACATGAAGCTAAACCCTGCCAAGTGTGTCTTTGGAGTCTCCTCCGGTAAGTTTCTCGGCTTCATGGTGTCTTAGCTCGGGATAGAAGCCAGCCCGGATAAAATTAAGGCCATCTTAGAAATGAGTCCTCCGAAGACCGTCAAAGAAGTTTAGAGCTTGACGGGGAAGGCAGCCGCTCTAAACAGATTCGTTTCCAGATCCACAGACAAGTGTCTCCCCTTCTTTAAAACCCTAAGGAAGGCCTTCCAGTGGACGGAAGAGTGTCAACAAGCTTTTGAAGAGCTGAAGGTCTACTTGACTTCCCCGCCATTACTCAGCCCTTCCTAGACAGGAGAGGAATTGTATCTGTACTTGGCTGTATTCGCTTCTGCAGTTAGTTCCGCGTTGATCCGCGAAGAAGAACGCATTCAAAAACCTGTCTACTACACCAGTAGGACCTTAAGAGGAGCCGAAGAAAGATACACCAACATGGAAAAATTAGCTTTCGCTCTGCTGATTGCATCAAGAAAACTTAGGCCATACTTCCAAGCCCACTCAATTATAGTTATGACTGACTATCCCATCAGGAAGGCCATGAACAAGCCAGATGTGGCTGGAAGATTGGTGCAGTGGTCCATAGAAATGAGTGAATTTGATATAAACTACCGGCCACGCACCGCGATAAAGGCCCAAGCCTTGGCCGATTTCATTGCGGAATTCACACACCCGCTGAAAGAAGATGAGCAATCGGAAGAAGACGAGGCCTGGACGGTGAACATAGATGGATCATCCACTAAGGAAATGAGTGGGGCCGGGGTCATCCTTGTCTCCCTTGAGAAAGACAAACTCAAGTATGCCCTTCAGCTACGCTTCCGTGCCACAAACAACGAAGCGGAATATGAAGCCCTTCTAGTCGGACTAAAATTATCCAAGAGTATGGGAGTCAAGAACCTGACCGTCAAAAGCGATTCTCAGTTAATTGTAGGACAAGTCAAGGGTGAGTATGAAGCTAAGGAGGATAGAATGAAGAAGTACTTGACGGTCGTCAAGGATCTATTGACACATTTCAAGAAAGTAGAATTGCTTCAAATTCCAAGGGAAGAAAATGTAACCGCCGATCGTCTAGCCAGGTTGGCGTCGTCAGGGATAGAGATAGATGGCTTCATTGAGATCGAAGGAAGACCTTCCAGGGAATAAGAAATAGTAAACTCCATCACCGTCAACATGACGTGGATGTCACCCATAATCCGCTATCTCAGAGAAGGGACACTTCCTGCAGATAGGACAGAAGCACACAAGCTCAGAATAAGAGCTTCTCACTTCCGGTTGCTAGGGGGCATCCTTTACAAGATGGGTTTTTCACGACCCCACCTTAAATGTTTGTCGCCAGAAGAAGCGAATTACGTCATCAGGAAGGTCCATGAAGGGATTTGCAGAAATCATTCAGGGGCAAGATCTTTGGCGCACAAGCTCACAAGAGTAGGCTATTACTGGCCGTCTCTCCTACATGACGCCACCCAATATGTGAAAACTTGCGACAAGTGCCAACGCTTCGCCAATGTCCCAAGGGTACCACCAGAGGAAATCACACCTATAACCTCACCTTGGCCCTTCGCACAATGGGGACTAGACATTATGGGTCCATTTCCGGTTGGGACAAAATAAGCAAAATTTTTAGTGGTTGTAATTGACTACTTTACTAAATGGGTGGAGGCAGAACCCTTGGCAACAATCTCAGAAAAGAATGTCAAGAGTTTCGTCTGGAAGGCCGTCATTTGTCGATTTGGGATCCCGTGAGTCCTGATTTCCGACAATGGGAAGCAATTTGATAATGGACCCTTCAGGGAAATGTGTAGTCAACTGAACATAAAAAACCACTATTCCTCCCCCAGACATCCACAAGCAAACGGTCAAGTCGAAATTACAAATCGGACCTTACTCAAACAGATTAAGACCCGGCTTAAAGGGGCAAAGAGTATGTGGGTGGAAGAGCTTCCAAGCGTGTTGTGGGCATACCGAACCATCGTCAGAACCCCAACAAAAGAAACTCCCTTCAAGCTCACCTTTGGCACAGAGGTTGCGATCTCCGTTGAAATTGGGCTAGCCACCCTAAGGACGACCTTCCATAAAGAAGAAGAAAATGAAGGGCAGCTTCGTTTGAGCCTTGATCTCCTGGATGAAACAAGGGAAAAAGCAGCACAAAGAATCGCACTTTACCAAGGAAAAATGGCCAGATACTATAACACCAAGGTAAAGCTCCGACGCTTTGAAGTCGGTGACTGGGTCTTAAGGAAGGTCACCCAAGCAACTAAGGACCCGTCACAGGGAAAGCTAGGCCCCAATTGGGAAGGTCCTTATAAGATCATCTAGTATTACCGAAGGGGTACCTATCATCTAGAAGACCGTCATGGAAATAAGCTGCCTCATCCTTGGAACGCTGAGCACCTCAAGAAATACTACCCCTGTGGTACGTACATCAGTTACCTTTTTATGATAAAGAAGTTTGTATACTCAAACAATATCTTTTATCCATGAATAGAAGACCGTCTTCACTTAAATAATTGTCTAAATATGCTTGATGTTGCCCGAATATTATCAATCATTATCTTGACAGGCGTCTCTAAAAAATCAGACACCCATGAGGTGCATTCATAGTGGAAGACCGTCAAGAAGATCGCTCTTCTACACAAGTCAGACACTCATGAGGTTCAAGTTAGACACCCACGAGGTGCACAAGTCAGACACCCATGAGGTGCAAGTTAGACACCTACGAGGTGCACAAGTCAGACACCCAAGAGGTGCAAATGTTAGACACCCACGAGGTGCATCTACAACAGAAGACCGTCAGGAACGTTCCTCTATCTGTCATCAAGTTAGACACCCAAGGGGTTCACTTATAGAAGAAGACCGTCAAGAACGCTCCTCTATCTATCATCAAGTTAGACACCCAAGGGGTGCACTTATAGAAGAAGACCGTCAAGAACGTTCCTCTATCTATCATCAAGTTAGACACCCAAGGGGTGCACTTATAGAAGAAGGCCGTCAAGAACGTTCCTCTATCTATCATCAAGTTAGACACCTAAGGGGTGCACTTATAGAAGAAGACCGTCAAGAACGTTCTTCTGTATATTATCAAGTTGCTTTCATGCGGCGCACTCCCCGCCAGAAGGCCGTTAACACCACAATGAAAATCGATGTTTGCTTAACACGAGTGGAAAGGAATAAAGTGACAACTTCGGAAGAAATAGCAGAGATAAATAACATGTGAACATAGTTTGATTAAAAGTACGGGTCACACCCCTTCTACAAGGAGTAAACATTACCTTGGTCAAAAGGTTGTTCAAGTATGGGTCACACCCCTTCCACAAGGAGTAAACATGACCCTAGCCAAAAGACTATTTTAAGTACGGGTCACATCTCTTCCACCAGGAGTAAACATGACCTTCGTTAGAGCAACATTATTTGTTTTAAAAACAAAAAAACAAAAAAACCTCCTAGCTGAACTATACAAGAAAACAGAAAACTAAGATGCTTCATTATCAGTTGAAGGAATGGTAGCTTCCTCATCCATGGAAGCGGCTTGACCATCCGTAGGACTTGAAATCAGACCACCACCTTGGTCATTGCTAGGAAGAGCAGAAGGGACGTCAGGCGGAATGGCTACATGCTTCTTTGACTGAACATCATCCCCTTCCTCCTCCTCCCCGCTATCTTCTTCCACAACTATAGTTTCTTCATCATCAAGGATTTTCACCATGGTCCAATCCTGAGCATCTCCAAAAGCGAGAGCAACCCTCTTCCGGAAGTGCTCGAAGCCTGCTACATAGTAGCGACGAGTGTCATCCTCGAACTCCTCAGAAGTCTTGAATTCATTGACGGCCGTCTCCCGTGCATT
The DNA here is from genome assembly GCA_907173295.1 of Fagus sylvatica. Classification (NCBI taxonomy): domain Eukaryota; kingdom Viridiplantae; phylum Streptophyta; class Magnoliopsida; order Fagales; family Fagaceae; genus Fagus; species Fagus sylvatica. Next base: position 9,496,607 of record OU015771.1, on the reverse strand, counting down.
TAAAACCTGTTGTTGGAGGCCCACGGTTTTCCGCAACAGCTCATCACGCTCCTTCTCCAGAGCAGACAGACGGTTGTCCTTTGCTTTAAGGTCAGTTTCTAGCTTCTTTACTTGGCTCTTCAAAGTTCCTCATTCAGAATTAAGGACCTCTGCGGTCTCTTGATGGGCAAGGGTTTGAGCCTTGGCCTTCTCGAGCTCTGCCTTGAGCTTCACAGACTTGCGTTCTGATACACGAATCTGGTTACCCACGATGAACATTTGTCCTGCAGCCTGAACAAGAGGAAGAAGGTCAAAAGAAAAACTATAAAGAATATATTCAAAGAACAAAAAGGGAAGAAGTCGACCTTCAACGAGTCTTGAATTGATAAGCGGAGAAGATCCAAATTTTCAACATGATCATACACTTCCAGATCGACCTTCTCGTACATCTCATTCACCTTATCCATTGCCCTAGATGAGCTGTTGTAAATAGTTGGTTGAATCTCGTCAGAGGCCACCCCCTTCCCCTTCGACGCACCAACAGGTGAAGGAGGGATCTCATGATACACGTGGACCTTCTCGGGAGCCTTACCTTTAGTAGAAGGAAGGGACTTCTCTTGACGACCTCCCTTCTTAGAACTGGTCCCCTTCTCCATAGGCGCTTTCTTTTCAGACTTGGATTTTTTAGAAAAAAGAGCACTCGCATCAGGAAGGTCATCCACCTTCTGTGCCGCTTCCCTTAGGCGCTTACGCTCCGCCCTGGTCGTCATACCTATAATAAAGAGAAGTGTCAGGAAAATCTTGCACAAAGCTTAATCTAAAAACCTAGGAAGAAAGTCACCCACTTTGGTTGTATGCTTTGATGGCCTTCTTGACCTCAGCATTGGGTTCAGGACCCAAAGATCACTGTACTAAAGTAAAGGGAGATAGAAGGTCAACTAATCTCACCGCCCTTTCCTTCTGAAAGTCGGTGACCAATGAAAGACGTTGTTTCAAACACTTGGGTAGGGAAGGACAGCGAAAAGCTAAAAAGGAAAAAGTTCACGGGGTAAATCCTCAGAAGGCCGTCAATGTCAATGTCAAAAACAAACAACAAAAAAAAGTAAATGCACCATTGGCGGTGGGAATCCCCCAGGATCGACGAAGGCTATAAGGCTCCTCGCCTGCTGCCTCCCCAGGGGTAAACTCAAAATTGTCTCCACACAGGAAGAAAAACTTCGGCTTCCAGCTCCTATTGGAATTTGGGAGACCCAAAATAAGCTTCAGTGACCCCTTATGACGCATAAAACCCCAAATCCCCGGTGTGGAAGGCATGTAGGTCAGCTTGTACAAGAAGAAAAACTCGTCGATAGTCAAGTCATACTTCCCCTCACTAGCCATCCTCCAAAGAACTTGAAGGCCTGTCATAATCCGCCAAGCGTTTGGGTTTAATTGATTGGGGGATATACCAAGGCGATGAAGGATCTCCCTCTCGAAGGGCTTAAAGGGCAACCTCAAACCACCGACTAGGCTCTCTTCGTAGAGGGTAACATCTTCCCCTTGGATGAGCACGCCTATTCGCCGTCCTCAGGTAACCTAATCACTATATTCTCAGAAATTTGGTACCGACTCCTCAACCTCCCAATATCCTTGTCAATAAGCTTAGAAGGCACCTCTTCAGCTATGAAGGGCCTGTTTAGGTCCCAGACCGAAATGGGTATACGGGGCTCCTGGGACAAGGAGTCTGATGAGGATGACTCAGTGGTCTCGGAAGACCGTCCCTGGCTTCCGAGATCCTCAGATCCGGATATCGGCGCCGGTGAATATCTCTCATTAGAGGACGACGACTCCGAAGAGTCATCCACGCCTAGAGCCATAAAGACTCGGAATGAGGGTCCTAAAAGTAATGCCGCACTCAACCTCGCCGCAAAAACCTATACAGGCAAGACCTTTTTGCTCCCCAACCACTCGAAGTACAACCACGATGCAGAAAATAAAGTAAAAAGGAAAAAGGAAGTCGGCTTACTGATGGAGAGGAAGTTGCCGTGAACAAGAGCCTCTGAAGGCGGTCGTTGGAGCAAGAGCTTTCCTGAACTAACAAAACCCCCAAGCAAGTTGAAAGAGGGAGAGTACAGAGAGCCAAAAAATCTTTTGAAAAAAGAAGAAAGATGGCGAAATAAATGGAGCAGTTCCAATATTAAGAGAGACGGTTGAGCATTGGAGCGTGCACCCATCCCCCAGGTGACACGTGTCCCAGCAAAATGGAAAACCGTCGCATCCCATTATGGCCACGAAGCTCAATGAAAAGAAAAAGAGGAGCGGACGAAATTACTTGCCTGACCCTAACTCTTTATATTCCGAAGGTCGTTTGGGCAAAATGACCACGGAATAGGGGGCAACTGAAGGGAATATTTGTCAATTTCTCCCAAGTCAAGGATGACAACCTTCTACTCCTAGATGAAGACCATCCGCTCCCTCAGAAAGACTGACTCCCTTCTACTACTCACGATGGCTTAATCACCAAACCATGATTCGTCCTTATCTTTTACGGGAATCAAGCGAGACACCTCACCAGATCAACCCCTCATCATGCATAGGTGTCCTTCGCGAATCCTGGGAATGAAGCCCCCGCAGCGTCGCCCAGCACCATGCACAAGCTGGTCATGCTTGCCAGATGAAGGGCCACAGACCCTCCACGCGTCCTGAGATCCAACGGACTCCAGAAGGCCACGTGGATGACCAGAAGGCATAAAATGCCATTCTCTTTCCGTACTCAGGTATGAACAGTACACTAAAACACTAGATCACTCTCTCTGGATATTTTCTGGTGAACTCTGACTAACAAAAGTATCAGAGCCTCCTGGGCCGGCCCCAAACCGGTGCCACTCCGATCACCTCATTTGCTTTTGCAGGTCTTCCGCTCCACAGCTCGCCCTGACTGCAGTCCACTGATTTCCTTGAAACATCAGGTGATATAATGATTCTTCATGGTGTGATGTTATTCCTACGACTGTGACACATAAATTATTGGGTCACCCTTGGCTCTATGAACGAGATGTCCATAAATTTACGTTCAATAATGAGCAAATTGTGTTAAAGCCTATGAGTGCAAAAAAAAAAAAAAAAAAAAAAAAAAAAAAAAAAAAAAAAAAAAAAAAAAAAAAAACCATCTCGTTGTTCTTAACAAGAAGTTTGGAAGAGAAAGTAGATAAAAGTGGAGTTTTGTTTGCTGTTATGCCCAAAGAAAAGAGCGGTCCACCAGCTACAACACCTAAAGAAACACTTCTAGAAGTGTGCAAGTTGGTGTCTGAACCTCCTTTTCCTGACTATGCACAAGTGTATTGTTCTCGGCACCATACGAAATATTGTGCAATTTTTCTTTCTGAAATAACTTCATAGTCAAAACAGTAGTTTTGCCAGTACCTGACCGCCCAAGTACAAATGTTCTTTTAGGAAAAAGAATTATCTCAAGTTCTTGGTCAGTTACTTCAAACGGAAGATCCAAATCACCACCATTATGGTTAGAAAGCAAGTGGCTCACTACAACTGATGATAAGGAATAGAATTTCATCAGCATCAGACTCTCACTAACCTTTGCATTCTCAACATAAGTTCTACCATCAGAAGCAGAACCACTTAGATCACTCCCATTTTCGTTGTTATCAAAATTCTTAATCCGGACAATATCAGAAGAGATTGACCAAATCTTCGGAATTTCCAAATCCCTAGATACAAAGCAAGAAAAATAAAGATTCAATATAGAAAAGAAAAAAAAAACCGGTAAATTTAATAGGTCCAAATAAGGCATCATCCTAAGTTTCAAAATTAGGAACATCATTAAGGATCTACTAGAATGCAAAAGAAAATACATACCCCTCAAGACATTTCTCTTGGCAGCGATTAATATTTTCCATACATACTATCAAGACATTTGACTAATTTTTGAATATCCACTACAGGTAATATATCCCAGATCTTCAAAACTTGATGGTACCTCAATTCCTTCACTATGTCACTCATTTCCTTTACTATGTCATTTGCACAAACAATACTAGCCTCTTCACACGCGCTACGCGCGTGTTCAGGGGGCTTTTCTTATTTATCATTTTTTATTTTATTTATTTATTTATTCAAAGGACGGTACAATTTTCAAATTTTCAATCGGTTTTTTTAGATTAATTTAATTTGTCCAATATGAAAATTGTTCAGAGGACTGTACAATTGGGTAAGTTGTACGGTCCTCTCTTTTTAGATTAATTTACTTTGGCCAATAGCAAATAAGTACTACCACATGTATATAAATTAAAAATTTTAAACAATTGAAATATATATAACAAAAATACATCAAGTCAAATTGTATTATCTACCTCTACTTTAAAGATATTAAAAGTTTATATGGTAATACAAATAGCTGTTAATGGGAAGAAGATGAAGGATCGATGTCTTTAGTTGGTGATTCTAATTGTTTTCCAGCCCCATTTGTCATTAACCTATATTCAAAATTAAAATTTTTTTTAGTTTTATATTATTAATTGTTACTTCAAAAACATATATTTTTGTACTGATAACATACAGATGAATAATATTTCTTGGTTCTTCTTGTATGTGGCCATTTTTTTTTCTTTAAATGAAAATTTGTATATAATCTATTATAGTTTAGTCATTTTATAAGTCTTTTTTTTTTATCAAAAACCAATATAATTATCTAATACATCTTGCACCTTAAGTAAGGGGATGTGGAGGATAGCCAAGTATGACTGTGGGAAAGTTATTTTCTCATTTGGATAAGAATGACAAAACATTGTCCATTACCTGAGACCTATTTCCAAGAAGTTATTACTATTTTAAAGTTTGAATTTGGAAAAGTGAAAAATATTTTGGTTGCAATAGGTGTTCATGTGGATATATATATAGATATAGATATAGATTTTTAATTTCATCAAACCGTGTAAATAAGGTTGTTTAAAAAAAAGTTTAAGATATTTTTTAATTTTAAATAGTAGATTACATAGAGATCGATGTTGGTCAGTTTTATTTTAAGTTTCAATTCAAACGGGGATAGGTGTGTAACAATCTCAATTATTAAAACTACATTCACTTTTATGATATCTCTCCTTTGTTTTTATACCATCTTAATCCCATCTTAATTGGATTGCTCCAATTAAAGGGTAAAAAAAAAACCTGAATTAGAGTGGAATAGGTGTGCCGTGTTAGAGACTTAGAGTATCTTATTGGTGGTGGTTATTGGTAGTGGGTATAGTGTTTTCTTTGGGCATTTTAAGCTTTTTTATATTTTAATTTTTATTAAATATATGTTTTTTTTTTTTGCTAAGTATATGTAACTATATAATAATAAGGATAATTGACACTACAAAAAGCGAACACCAATGATAAGATCTAATAATGGGATTAAAACAATATATATATATATATTCCAAATAAGCATAAATTGTAGTAACATTTAAAAAAAAAAAAACACAAAACAATATTTTTTCTTCGAATATCTACATCTAGACTCTTAATTGTAGTAGAAGTGTTTGTAATCTATTTTTATTTTTATTGTTGTTTGCTGATAATTCCCAAAAAAGAAAAAGAAAAAGAAAAAGAAAAAAACCCTTTGCACATTGTTACATTTGTTTTTCCATTCAAATATGTGTAGAGTCCTAATTCAAATAGAATGCTTTAATTATTGTATAAATTAGATATACGTGTTGAAATTTAATTTCAAATAATGAGATCAAATAAGAAGACTCATATATTCTGAATAAACATAAATTTTAGGTAACATTTAAAATAAGAATAATGCAAAAGACATAACTTATTTTACAATTAAACATTTACAAATTGACATGACATTCTAAGTGGAGGATATCACATCAGCAATTAAAATATTAAAATTACATGTTAGCATTGATATTAATAAAATCCTTATCTGAAACTATCCCCATTCACAACTACCATCGGTGCTTCAAGCTCGAAATTGTCTCCAGCGATGTCCACCCACCCACACCCCATGAGCGCCATGGTGAGATTAAGAATGATCCCTAAGAAGGAAAAAAAATAAGTGAGATTTGGAAGAGCAATTGAGAGAAAAAAAATATTCAATATATTCAAATATAGATCTGGGTACTTGGCGAGAAAACTTAGTGAAAACTAAAAATTAAAAAGAATGGCCATCAATCTGTGTATTTGCTAACCAACTGTACAGAGAGGATCTAAAGATTACAATCAATGCCCATTAATCTTCCAGGAACACCTTTCAACAAATCCATCCATGAAAGCAAGAAAGTAGCTAGCTGAGATCTTAGCCAAAATCCTCTCAACCGAGAGTCAGCGGATGGACATCAACAGACCTCAGCGTCGAAGGTGGTGGGGCGACGATGGTCAGCCTTTTTCTGCTTCTTCAGACCCACTTTCTTCCAAAGTTGTGGGTTCAGTAGAAGCTATGGGTAAGAAAGGGAAGAAAAGAAAAGCAAAGGAGGTTGAGGAGAAAGTGGTAACGCAGATCTGAATATGTGTACCAATATTTTCAAAAGTCCAATTTCTTCGAATATGTGCAGTAACTGGGAAATGGATTCTACGTGGGTGGTTGGTGGGCCTAATGGTAATACAGTATGGGAGGTGAGGAGCTTCTATTTTTTGCTTTTTGTGTTATGTTTTCTGCACGTTGATGAGAAAATGTAGATCTCCGTGTGGGGGTGACGGGGACGTGGGTGGTGGGTGGGCGCCGGCGGTTAGCTGGTTGGCGGCCTTTTTTTTTTCCAGATTTAGTTAATTTTAAAATTCTAATGATTTCATTAATGTTAAATGCTAATGCTGATGTCTATTTTAATTGCTAATGTGGTATCCTCCACTTAGGATGTCATATCAGTTTGTAAAAGTTTGGTTGTAAAATAAGTTGTATCCCTAGCATTATTCTTAAAATAAAAAGTATAATACAAAACAACAACTAAGTTTCAAAGTATCCAAAAAAAAAAATTATATAACAACATAAAAATATACATAAATGTACTTTTGTATATTAGTGTTACACTTGTTTTAGGACTCCAAGTTTGTCTACATCAAGTTGCTGTCACCTAAAACCCACACACAAACCCAAGCCATCATGGCTTCCCATTCATAGTCACCTTGAGGAAGAGCTTTAGCCTTGAGCCGTCCTTTGCCAGCAATGGTAGAAGTAATGGTGTGAAGGTCCGCGAATTGAAGCTTTGGCGGAGGCGATGCTCCTTTGACAAAGAATTGGTAAAAAAAAATTAATAAGTTTCTTTCTTTTTGGAAAATAATCAAACAAAAAGTACAAACAATAATGTGGGTGTGCAAAACATTTGTTAAATTTCTAGACATTGATTAAAAGAATTGCAAAGATTTTCAAATAATCTATAAAAGTTTTATAGATTTGGCAATTACAGTTTGTATATCCAAAATGAAAACTTAATTTTTGTTCCTAAATATGTTTGTTTATGGTTCGTTTAGAGAAAAAAATTGAAAAAACAGAGACATACCTTTTTAATATTAAGCTTGCTGTCTTACACAGCGTTAGGGAGACCTTATTGCTGGCATTGAGAGTAGAGTGTGAGTTGAATTTGGATATTCATGACACAACTAATTATCTCCACCTTTTAAGATCTGCAAAAAGGAAATGGATTTTCTTCTTCTTCTTTTGGAACGAATTTAGAATTGGGTTGATTTGTAATTGAGAAAGGATCAGAGTATAAGAGATGATAAAAGTGAAACAACTTGCATATACTATCACTATCATACACCCTCTTTCAAATAAATTTGAACATTTGGTTACTTTAGTAGTTAGAGGTATCCGAATCTATTGGCATATTTTAATTGTACAATTGCATGTTGTTGTAGGAAGAGTTTTGTCTGGATGGAGTTTTTGAGTTATAGCAATGATTTTATGAAGTTTTGTATTTGAAAAGTTACTTATTCATTTACGTAGTGTTTTTTTTTTAAGCAATTATTTGAAAAGTGGGTAGTTATAAAGATAAGGATTATAAAAATAAAAATGAAAAAATAAGGATAAGGGAGATGCCAGAGAAAAAAAAACAAATAAAGATGTGAGAGAAAATTGATAGTTATAAAGATAAGGGAAATTGTGAGAGAAAATTGATAGTTATAAAGATAAGGGAAATTGTGAGAGAAAATAAAGGAAGAGACAAATTTGAACGTGGATTAGTAGGAAGGTTTTTTTTTTTTAAATTAATTTATTTATTTTGAGGGAATGAGAGATGAGATAGGATTATTTTGGATAATGATAAAAGTTGAGTAAATGAGGAGTTGTGAAGTTAGTGGGAAGTTGGAAATTAGAAAGTGGAGTAGATAAGGGAGATGTAAGAGAGAAAAAAAAGGGAGACTTAAAAAACAAAGAAAAAAAAAACAATTGTAAAACATGAACATGAAATTGTGATCATTTTAACTTTTGAATTTGAGCATATTAGTATATTACTCTTTTAACCTTTATTTTTTATTTTAAAAGCAAATCAATTGATTTTAAGTATAAGATATTTTAGTCTGTGCACTAAAGTGGACATTTTTCTATATTTGGATGCGACTATTATACCCTTTTTATTAACACCCATAATTATTTGAAGTTAGTGATTAAATTAGGAATATAAGAAGATGTGAAAGGTATTTTTGACAGTACATTAAAGTGGACATGAGAGCATTAATCCTCTTAATAGTATTAGAAGATAAAGCCCTTCAACCTTAAATTGCTTTAAGATCTGTGAAGAATTTTCACAAATTAGATCTACCTTCCTCTTTCTGGGTCTCCAACCACTGGAAAGTTTAAGTAGAAGGTTTATAACTGACTTCTTTGTCTGGACAGACTTCAGTTTTTGAAATGATTTTAGAAAGTTATCACTGAAAAGAACCTGTGGAGATTGCAAATAGGAAGAAAAAATAAAATTTAATAAATACATGATCAAATTAAGAAAGAAAATAAACATTTCCACAATTGAAAATTAAAAATATAATTTATAGTGAAAATTACAGATACCAAACACACCAAATACCTTCCACCAAGCACATTTGAAAAGTGTGCTATCCCCATTAAGCAAATCATCAAACTGTTCAAGTTCTTTCTTCACATCTAATATTGCTTTGGCCAAATCCTTGTCCTCATCAGCATTAAAGAAACATTGACGATTCTTCGCATCAAGGACCAAGGTTTCCCAAACAGATTCACTATTCACTAGTGTTCTTTACATCACACTACAAGGGTTAGTTGCTTCCACTTCCGCAGCACCAATTTGACCTTGTGATGCTTTCGCTGTCTCCGGAAACAAGACTTTTAACATGTCCTCCCTACACTGTTTTACAGTCATGTCCACAAAAATGGCATCTGGACATAGAAATTGTGAACAATTTTCTCCCAAACTCACAATTACAAGAGGATTGTCAATCTTTTTAAATATTTCAGCAAACACCTTCACATTTGTATTATTTTTCCGTTTTGTCCGAAAGCCGTCATAAAACTCCGATGGAAGTTGCTCGATAATATAGCTACTACAAATCAAAGTAACAAGAATATCTAAAAACATCCCAGAGTTCAGGTGAACTAAACATATTATAGAAACCAATCTCAACACCAGCAGCGGATAGTAGTCCTTCACATCTATATTAGACCTCCTGATCCATTCTATTGTATCCTTCTTATTATAAATAATCTGCTGAGCAACATTGACAATAAACTCAAAGATTTCTACAGGTAATTGTTGCACCTCAGCCACTAAAGTGGAACTTGGATTGGTATCTACCTCTTGATAGATAAACCATTCAGCAAAAGAAGACTTTGAAGTGATAAAGTATCCCTTGAAGTAAGATGCCAAGATTAGTAGGCGCTCAATAAGATACAAGAAACAACCAGGTGAAACATAGTCAATTTCTTTCCAGTTTGCATTGTAAGTATCCTTCAAAGCTTTATGGAAATTCAGCAGAATGGACAATTCTCTTGGAGATTCACTGATATTGTCAGGTAAAGTACCTTGAAGAAACTTCTGATGCCATATTCCCACAGAGGATCTGAATGAATGTCTTCCACGGTGGATTTCCATAGATCCCATCAAACCTTTTCAAAATCTCCTTATATAAATCATTGTTTATCTTACCCAATCCAAGAATTATCACTACAACTCTTCCGATTTGCCCATAAGTCAGCTTACCCTTCAAGCTGATATTTTCAATTATGACCTGTTTTAGTAAATTCCTTGAAACCTCAGTTCCTCTCAGAGAAAACATGTCCTCTGCCAATGATTTCCGCCAATCTAGGGGAAATATATAGCCAAAAAAAGAATTAGTGGAAAGTTCGACAAATCTCTGCAATGTCTTATTGTTGCGGGAACTACAGTTCAGACATTCGGATTCCAAAAGAAACTTTGAAACCTCATAGATATAAGTAAGACATCTGCTTTGGCAAAACATGGAGTTGGGATTCTTGAATGAGAGCTTATAAAGGGTTTCAAGATTGTCCAAAACCTTCATGCCAACACAAAGTAATTCTGAACACCAGTAACTTCGAGCAGTTGAAACAAAATGGCGAACATCAATATAAACCAAATTTTCATTCTGACGAAGGAGTCCACTGTCCAATTCTTGGACCCAATATGCATCAGAGTTGAGCAATACATAGATTGCATTAAGATTATGAAACTGCTTCCGCACTCCCAAGTAATTCAAACAGAAATCTCCATATCATCTATATTCATTAACATCTTGTGTGTCAACACATTTGAGATACTTGAAAATGTTCACAATCTTATCTTTCCAAAAAGTCCAAAAGTAAACCAGTGTTTCTACCGAAATCTGATTTCTGGAGATCATCTGTTCCGAATGATTTGTCAGATCAAAAACAAAATAATCCATCCAGACATACTTTGAGGAGTTTGACTGAAGATGAGCATCTAGAATTTTTCGAGCAGAAATTATTTCACCTCCAACACTATTATGTCTCTGAGAAACATTCAAATAATAGTTTGTTATGGACAAGTCACTCTGCTCATTTGATAAAATGTCAGCCTCTGTACAAACAAACAAATAAAAGCTGTCTAACTCATTCTTAGCAAATGACTTGGCTTTTGCCAAAATCTCCAGCTTCTGTGTAAACTGCTTTAATGGCCAACCTATGCTTCCAGGTATCCAAAGTGAGTTGTACAGAACATAGATGAGAAATAGCATTGATGCTTCTCTGAAATTCCCTGCCTTCCCTAGGAGATCAGCTTCATGTAGAATCTCCCCTCTCAGCTTTGCGATGTTTGCAGCCTCCAAGAAGTTTCCTAATTCTTCTTCCAACAACAGGAGCTCACCAAGGCAATTCAAAGACTTCAAAAAATTGCGCATCAAATATATGGATTGAAAAGCTTTAACAAATTTCATCATGGATCTGTTATCTTTATGCTCATGATGATGAAGAGCACAATTCTCTAGAAACTCCTGTTCAATCTTGTCTACTTCTTTTCCTCCTCTAGCCACACAAAAATCAGTAGTTGCATGATTTTTCCAATACTGAATGTACATAAAACCCTTGTCAAATAATTTTGCTTTGGTGCAGACTTTCAAACATTCTGAGAAAAAGTTGCCCTTAGCATACACATCAGCAGCCAATTCATAGCATCCTGCTAGAGAAAAGCATTCCCCAGCTTTTTGAAGCTCAGACTCCCCACATTTTTCTAAATAAAGCCTCCCTGCAACAATAAGAAGTTCAAATTAACTGTTGATGTAGAGAAGGACAAAATTTGTATCTTTTAAATTTTTAAGGATGAATCTGCAACTTTTTACATTTGAGGGACAAAAAATCAAATTTTATGAAAAATAAGTGTATTTCAGCAGCCAATTTTTTTAGAAAGCAAACCATTGAGAGAACCAGAAAATTGAGAAGTTTTAGGTTCAAAGGTCTAATCAGGAGGTCAACTGAGTTGGACAGTGACATTATAAATTAATACTTAACTAAAATAATAAATTTGTAAAAATTAACAAAATATACTAAAATCTAACTAAAAAATATAATCAATTTTCACAAGTTAGGTAAGAAAAACAAAGCATTAACTAGCAAATTAACATTGAAAGAATAATAACTATTCAAATGTAAACCATAAACAAACAAGTAAGTTCCAAATTTCACAACATCAAAAATAAAAATCCTCCAACTATAAAGCGTAAATTAACAACAAAATATCTAGTTAATGTAGTAATTAGGGAGTAGATATATTAGCCACAAATAAGTTAGTTAGTGAGTAAATTATTTTCTACTAACACTTTCTCTTATCCTTCTGTATTCTCTAGAGTCAGCATGGATTAAATGTTCACGGTGTCCTTTTTCTAGAAAAAAATTTAAATGAAGAACAAAGGAAAAAAAGTTCTTAAAAACTTCTCGAAATCAGACCAATTAGTTTAACAACACACATGAACCTTTCCATTATGTGCTTGTACCCATGGGCATAACTACATGGAGAGTGGGGGGCATGGCCCCCACAAACTTTCTAAATTACAATTTGTACCCTGATATTTAACTAAAATTTTCAAAAGATATATAGATGACCCCCTAAACTCTTAATTCTAGCTCTGCCCCTGCTTGTACCTGATGTGATTGTCGAGTATTAAAATAGTGCATTGAAGGAGAAAAAGAAAAATGAAAAAAAAAAAAACCCTTAAGCAACCACACAAGGATGTCCTAAGCAATCACACCTTGGAAGGAACATGCAATTACATCTCAATGCTTTAACAAAGCTAGAAAAATTAATTAAACTCAATATCTATGTGAATTTTGACAAATTATGTAAAAGTATTTATATAGACTGTTCCTAATCTTGATGCCAAAAAAGGAATATTGTTTTTTATTGGTAAGTTACACAGACACTCCATAACCTCACCCTCTATCTCATTATTATAGGAAAATTCAAGTTGATTTGGGAAACCCTAATTATTGAATTACAAAAATAACCTTGACTCTAGAAAATCTATATCCTATCAATAATACTATATGTAAAACCAAAGCAGTTTGACTTTTTGTTGATCCTCATAATATTGCACCACATAAGCTTTTGAGGTCTCATAATTTTACACCTCATTATTTTAATATATATTTTTTAATTGAATTTAAATTATTCTATAATTAAACCTTCCATTACAATCTTGACACATCATATTTTCTTTAATAAAAAGAATATATTATTCTATATATACAAACACAATCAAAATAAATGTCTAATACTAGAATCTATTCATAGATAAACACAATAATTAGACCTGGCAAACGGGTCGGGTCAATCGGGTTCGGGTTCGACCTATACGGGTTCGGGTAAAAAAACGGGTTGTCCTAAATAGGTTACACAACCTATGACCCATACTCGGTCTTTTAAGGGGTCGGGTTAAAACCGGGTTGACCCGTATTTTTACACATGAAAAAATCTATATATATAAAATGAAAATAAACTTGATCCTATAGTCCAAAATTATCATTTTGTTTTCTTTGTCTTCCTTTCAATACAAATAAAAGAACACATAAACAAAAACAATTACAAATAAAAGAATATGAGAAAAAAAAAAAACTAGATGTCATAAACCATATCAAATTATCAACCTCCTTAGATGTATTTAGTCGCATGAAAATTATGAAATTAAATTAAATTACCTATCAAGATAACTATATATATAAAGTTTCAAAAATAAAACACAATATGTTAGGTATTGAAAGGGGTAAAGAAAAATAAGTAAATAAATTAATATGAATTGGACCTCAATCTACTTGAAGTTGGTAGTAGTTCTAGCAGTGAAAATATTTGTACTTGAAAATTGCACCTCAAGTTGGTGAGTAATTTCATTAATATTTTCATTTACAATAAAAGTTTTAAAATAACTTTAGTATATAATGTAAACGGGTCAATAAATATGGCTATTTTTTTAATGGATTAGATATTATCTTCAAATCCTTTAATTAACTTTAAGTGCAAATCAAAGTTTCTACACTTTTTTGCAGAAGACAAGATTAATATTAAGAATTTTACCTCCAATGCAAAAAGTTGATTTAAAAGTAAACGCAATTATAGTAATACTCAAAAGAGCTTGTGCCATTAAATAAAACTAAGAAAATAGATTGCAATTCTCTTTATACCAAGAGAGAATATCCAATTTTGTGTGTTGCTTTTGGTTAAGTATAGGTTTTTTCAAATACAAATTTAATTTCAGAATTATTTTTTAATTGGCATTATGTGAACTTTTATAATAGTCAGATTCCAAATTATTCAAAAAACAAACTCTCATAATACTTTAATTCCTAACATAATAATATAGACTCAGAAAAGCAAAAAAAAAAAAAAAAAAAAAACCGTCATTTTGTGGGTCGTGTATGGGTTGACACCAACTTTGTTCCCGGGTCAAAAAACCCCTACCTATACCCATATTTTTCCTTCGGGTTCGGGTTGGAAAATGGGTCTGGGTCAAATTTTGCCAGGTCTAACAATAATAATAGATGTCTTTTAATAATTATCAATTTTCATATATAGACAAAAAATAAAAGAGAGAAAAAGTCATATTATGTTAAACTTTTCTTACGTTGTATTGGTTACTGAGTAGTATAATATAAAACGAAAGCCTTTGACTTTTTTTATTGATTTCATCTCATATTGCCACAAGCTTCTGAAAGCCCAAATATTTTCACGTTATTATTCTAATATAGATATATATATATATATATATATATATATATATAATATATATATATAATATTATTAATTACATTTACACCCTCCAATAAATCTTGTCATATCATATTTTCTTTAAATGATAGAATAGATAGTTCTATATACAAACACAATCATAATAAGTTATTATTAATAACTACAATAATTATCAAGTTTCATATTTAAAAATAAATAAATAAAACAATAAGAGAATATCGTATTTTGCTGAACTTTCCCGTGCATGCAGTTACTGACTAGTTAATAAAACAACCTAAGTAGCAATTAAGACTTGAAAGAAAATACAATTGACTTCCAAAATTAAATAAAACTAAATTAAAATAAATATTTTGTTGTGCTTCCTGCATCAAACCCCTATCCCCAACTTATGTGAAAAAATAAATAAATAAAAAAGAAAAAGAAAAAAAAGCACAGCTAAAACACAGAACTCCAACATAGAATTATCTTCCCCAACCTGTATTACATTAACACTCCCAACATCACAAAAAGTTTTAACTTTCCAATTTTCAAACATTGAACCTTTCAGAGGATGTTATGTTCCTTAAAAATGAAGCAGCTGTGACAATAGAACAATAAAAAAAAATGTACATTAAAGATCCTAGGTTATATTTCACCAAAGTCAGAGAATTCAAAGCATACCTGCTCTTTTATAGGCCCCCAAATCAGAAAAACATTGGGCAGCAGAATCAGCATTCCCTATAGCCTCAAATATTTCAGCAGCTTCTCTAAGGATAACATTTGCCGCTTTAGCATTTGAACCACGCATATGGTCAGCCTTTGCTCGAAGGCCAGCAGCCTTGGAGCTTCTTTGCCAATAAATATCTCCAGCTCTTTCAAAGCACGTCGTTGCCGCTTCAAAGTTATCCTCCTGATACAACTACAAGAAAACAGCTACAAGAGTTGGACATCTACAGAGAGGTAATGGTTTTGCCAGAGAAAGAAACAAAAAGAGAGAAGATAACAATAGATCCTTCATGCCCTCATTCAAAAGAAGCATGAGTACAAGACAACAGTAGCAGAACATCAACAACAACAGTATCTAATTATCATTGTTTTAGACAGTTAATTAGGAAAAAAAATAAAAAAAAACATATGCAAGTGAATGACAGCAACAAAAATGAACAATCTGGTTGTTCCTTCACCACGATTAGGGCCATACAACAACCTTGTGTTTTCCAGTCATGATTGGAGAACAATTTGTTTAGATAAAAAAGGTTCACAATCAATAACATAGTAGTAACCTTAATGCCCCGAGACCTCCACTCCTCTGGACTGCTAGCAACTTGCATTGCCTGAGCAAGTGAATCATCCAGTTGTCTGACTTGGACGAGACACTTTTTCTTCCAATAGTCAAACATAGGTCTGCACAGGTCCTCTATATTCTCACATATCCACAACCTCTGCCTGGTACGAGTGACAGCTACATATAGTTGCTTCAGTTCAGAGCACAAGACATTGTGCTTAGCCTCATTGAAACATGGGAAGGAGCTGGGTAAAGTTGGGTCAAACAAATCTTGTTCTTTCATATATTCATATATCACCCTCCATTGATTTTTCAGAGGGGATGAGCCAAAAAATCTGTACAACAATACATCCTACAAAAGGAAATTATGATAGTCACAAATGGGCTGAAAAATATGACCCCGGTAAATTACTGATAAAGTTAATGTATCATAATCTGAACAAAAACACAGATAATCTATTAACATATAAATAAATTGTGGAGTAATAAATTGAATGAGTAAACATGCATTATAACCACCTGAAATTCAAGGCCCTTGCACTCCACGATAGTTAGAACAAGAGCTTGCTTCCCAACATAATTGACAATTTCCTTCCGAACACAATCATCACGTACCAATATTACCTGCTCTGCACCGAAGCCAACAATACTCACTCCAGCATTTCCTCTATTGCCAAAAATAGTGATGATTGCATTTTCATTGTTCCCTGATTCAAGCAGAATAGGAGCTTCCCCATATATAAGACTAGTCTCAGGCTGCAAAATATCAGTAGATTGAGGAAAGTAACGATAAAGAAGTTCAATAACACTCTGTGATAGCTTAAGAACCCCATCATGAGTACGGAAATTCTGGCTCAAATGGAAGATATCTGAGATTATTCCCTTTCTCTTTTCTTCCATCATGTCCACTGCCTTTTTGATTCCAATACAAACTTCTTGTAGAACAGAGATCTTATATCTTGGAATCTAAAATCAATTCCCTTCGCAATTGTCTGAGCAGTATCACCAGAGAAAACAAAACCTTCTTCAACATTTTTACAAATATATTTGAATAATGTAATTTGGCTCAATGTAAGATCCTGCACCTCATCGACATATACAAAATTCATTTCATCACCCTTGTATCTTTCAACTCTGAATCGATGATGAAGATCAATTACAAGATCAGAAAAATCAAACTCACCTTTTTCATTCTTCATTTTTTCATAATTTTGAAAGATGTCATATATTATCTCTCTCTTCCTGTTTACTTAAACAGGAAACTCGGACATCTGATAATAGAACATAGTCCTCACGACTGAGTTTACCATCACCTGCCTCCACAGCTTGTGAGCCACCTTTTATATGGGAAATAATCTCTGTGAAAACTCTGGAAGAATCGAGCTTCTTAGTTAGCTGGGTATTGAAACGGGGCCAGTATGATGTACTAAACTTTTCATAATTAACATCTTTCAACCTTATAAAGCTCTGTAAGGCAACTGAACTACCACTTATTCTATCATTAGAAAGTTTCCTTGCCTCTTTAAATCTTTCAAAGTATGAATTACCCATGGTACCATCAAGCATTATAAGAAATTTGTGAAATGTTATGACAAGAGGATATGACTTGGCAGGAACATCAACAAAAGAATCTGGGATATCTTTGAATTGAGATGCATCATCAAAATCATGCATATCAATTGAACTGCTTCCTTTTGAAGAATTACCACTACAAGCAAAGCTGCACGACAAAAAAAAATGTTACCAAAATGATTTTCATTTGATATTAAACAACTTTACTGCCAAAAAAGAAAAAAAAAGGTGAATATCACATTTTTTAAATGAAACAACAAATCCACGTGAGGAAAAATTTTCACTTTGAAAGATCAATGGGCACAGTTTTAATTACTTTACTAATATGGATTTTTCTTTATTTGATTTGAATATAAAGAGTAACTATGAAAAATTTCATCAAATATTCTACGCACCTCTTCAAGTGAGAAACATGACTTTTGACAGCATAACACAGTTTAGGACTCACTGTCACAAATAGCTGACGCAAGATAGCTCCCTTTGTCTCAGCAGTGGTATCCTGAACCTCCTTTTCCTGACTATGCACAAGTGTATTGTTCTTGACACCATACAATAAGTCTGTTGCCATATGGTACAATTTTTCTTTCTGAAATAACTTCATAGTCAAAACAGTTGTTTTGCCAGTACCTGACCGCCCAAGTACAAATGTACTTCTAGGAAAAAGGATTATCTCTAGTTCTTGGTCAGTTACTTCAAATGGAAGATCCAATTCACCACCATTATGGTCAGAAAGCAAGTGGCCCACTACAACTGATGATAAGGAGTAAAATTTCATCAGCGTCAGACTCTCACTTACCTTTGCATTCTCAACATAAGTTCTACCATCAGAAGCAGAACCACTTAGATCACTCCCATTTTTGTTGTTATCAAGATTTTTAATCCGGACAATATCAGAAGAGATTGACCAACTCTTCGGAACTTCCAAATCCCTAGACACAAAGCAAGGAAAATAAAGTTTCAATATAGAAAAAAAAATGCTTGTAAATTAAAAAGATCCAAATATGGCATCATCCTAAGTATCAAAATTAGCAACATCATTAAGGATCTACTAGAATGCAAAAGAACATACATACCCCTCAAGATATTTCTCTTGGCAGTGATTAATGAAGTCATCCGTATATTTTCCAAACATACTATCAAGACGTTTGACTAATTTTTCAATATCCTCTAAAGGTACTATATCCCAGATCTTCAAAACTTGATGGTAACTAAATTCCTTCACTATGTCACTCCAATCCTTTACTATGTCATTTGCACAAACAATATAAAGGCCTTCAACCTTAAATTGCTTTAAGATCTGTGATGAACTTCCACAAGCTAGATCAACGCTCCTCTTTTTGGGTCTCCAGCCACTGGAAAGTTTAAGTAGAAGGTTTATAACTGACTTCTTTGTCCGGACAGACTTCAGTTTTTGAAATGATTTCAGAAAGTTATCACTGAATTGAACCTGGGGAGATTGTAAATAGGAAGAAAAAAATAAAATTTTATATGTACATGATCAAATTAAGAAAGAATATTGACATTTCCACTATTCGAAATTAAATAATGAAAAGTATAATAAGAAACTCGCCAAATACCTTCCACCTAGCACTTTTGAAAAGTATGCTATCCCCATTAAGCAAATCATCAAACTGTTCAAATTCTTTCTTCACATCTAATATTGCTTTGGCCAAATCCTTGTCCTCATCAGCATTAAAGAAACATTGACGATTCTTTGCATCAAGGACCAAGGTTTTCCAAACAGATTCACTATTCACCAATGTTCTTTCATTTCCCAAAATCCATAGGCAGTGCCTGAAATGCATTACAGGGCCAATTGTTAGTCATCACACTTATTAAAATGGAAAGCAAAAACAAGCTTATCAAAAGAGTTTACATAAAGTATTACCTAGCCCTTGTAAGAGCAACATTAGTTCTCTGCCGATTCGAAATGAACCCAATTGATGAACGAGTATTAGATCTTACTGTTGATATTATTATTATGTCCTCCTCCCCACCCTGGAACCCATCAACTGACTTCACCTTCACTGCAAACCCACCAAGGTCATCATACATGTTGAGAAAAATTTAGAATATACAACTCTAAATTTTTCCTTCTCTCAAAGAAGAAATTCACTTAAAATTGGAGACACAACAAAAGACTTTATTAAACTGAAAATATTACAAAGAAAGCTCTCAACTTTCACAAACACTCAACACTCAAGACTAAAACTACATACAAGACTTTCACTCCTCAATCACTCAAGACTAACACTACATATAGGACTTTCACTCCTTGATTAGTACTTCACTACTTCACTCTACAATACAAAATGGGATCCATTGCTCCCTATTTATACTAGCTTGAGAGCTTCTAGGACATTCTTGCATAATGGCAAAATCAACTCTTCTCCAAGCTTCTAGGACATTCTTGTGTGTGGAAGTCTCTAGATAGTGGTACTTGTAGAGACTTCTAGAGAGATAGAGAAATTTCTAGAGAGGGTTCTAGAAATTTCTAGAGAGAAGGAGAAACCTCTAGAATGCTCTAGAGAGAAGCTTCTAGAGACTTATAGACATTTCTAGAAATCTCTAGATAGAGAGAGAAATTTCTAGAAAACTCTAGAAGATTCTAGAGAGAGAGAGAGGCGGTGCTTGATTTTTAACACTCCCCCTCAACACTGACTCTCTCTCAATTCCGCCTGGGTCGAAATTCCAAGTTGCTTTCTGAAACTTAGCTGTGTTGAAGACTTTAGTGAGTATGTCTGCAACTTGGTCCTCTGTAAAGATTGCATTTGCATACCTGTGATTAGCTTTATGATGTCTCATCGTCCTTCTAAGTTGTGGTTCTAGACTTTCTTCTCCTTCTTGAACTTCTTCTAGCCTTAGTCGATCCTCCCCTGGTGTCCTGTGGTGAACACCCATCTGCCAAGGACTTTGAGTTATTTCTCTAGACTCTGGCTCACCTTCTTTTTCAATAATTTTTATTTCTTCCATCGCCTTGGATGAGTGGACTAATTCTAGTGGCTCCTTGGCACTAAACTTTGACTCCTGATACGGTAGTTGATGTGCCTTCCCATATTGACATCCAGCACAAACTGAATCTTCACGACACTCCAATTGAGGTAAACCTTTGACCAAAGACTTGTTCATCATTACCTTCAGTTTATGATAGTTGACGTGCCCCAATCTTGCATGCCAAAGATCCATAGTTTCATTCTTTCGTGTCTTATCCACATATGCTGACTCTGCTGACATCACGTAGACTGATTCCAATCGTTGCCCCTCCATTACCGGTGTTTCTGAGATTTTGAGGTCACGATACACCTTCACATCTTGGGAACCAAACAAGACATAGTGACCTGATAATGTCAATTGAGCGACAGATAGCAAATTTTTCTTCATTCCTGGGACATGATAAACATCTTGAAGTGGTACCTGATTAGAATTATATCGAGGCGTAACTATTGTCTTACCGATGTGAGCTATCGGTAACCTTGAGTTGTCGGCTGTTACCACCACACGGCCTCCTTTGTACTCAGATAGGTTTTGTAACTTATGTTTATCACCCGTCATATGATTTGAGCAGCCAGAATCTACGATCCAGTCATTCTTGTAGTCGATCTGTTCTGGTGTTGTTATCCGTGAGAGCTAATTCTTCTTCCTCCATAGCGAATAACGCTTCGGCATCCCAGCCATCTTCGCCATTCTCCTTAGAACTGGAAGTAGCAGTATTACTTTCAACAGGCTTTTTCTTGGTCCAACAATCTTTCGCCATGTGGCCCATTTTCCCGCAATTGTAACACTTGCCATCGAACTTTCTACTATTACCTCGATTCTTCGAAACTCCCCCTGGATGAGAGCCTCCCTTTCCTTGGTGACTTTTCACCTTGTCACCATCCTTTTTAGATTCACCACCGGTGTTCCGCTTGAAAGTGCCTCTAGTTTTGCTAGTGTAGAGCGCTTCCTCCTCACCCTTCAGCGAGACTCCTCCCATTTGCTTAGCCATAGCTTCCTGATCTGCAAGCAAATTTTCAAACTCAACAAGTGATGGTTGTGTCGGCCATCCCTGTATAGCAGTAACGAACCCTCGATATTCGGGTCGCAAACCATGGATAATTATTCTCTTTATCCTGGATTCCCCAATAGGAGCTGTCGGATCTAACTGTGAAATTTCGCGGCATATCGCCTTCACCTTGTGAAAATATTGGGCAATCGTCATGTCGCGTTGCGCCATTGATAGCAGCTCGTTCTCGAGAAGTTGTAGTCTTGTATCATTCTTCTTTGAAAAGAGTGTAGCAAAAGTGTCCCATGCTTCCTTTGGTGTTTTGGCATCTCGGATGTGCTCCAACATTTCTTCTTCAATTGTGGTCTTTAAAGCAAACATTGCTTTGCCTGCTTTAATTTTCCACTTTCGCAAGGTGCCACTGGCATCTTCTACCGCCGGTTGTGTAACTTCACTACCACCAACAACCTCCCAAAGGTCCTGACCTTGTAGGTAAGACTCTATACATGTTGCCCACGTGTTGTAGTTTTTGTTGTTGAGCTTCTTGATTCCTCCAACTACTTGAAGGTCACCCATCGTGTCGATCAAGACTTCGACTATATCGAACAAGCTTGACTAACAAACTTGTAGAGTACTAAACTCCTCACGACTCAAGATAGCTCCACCAAGAACGATCCCTGACCGTCCCGCTCTGATACCAATTGTTGAGAAAAATTTAGAATATACAACTCTAAATTTTTCCTATCTCTCAAAGAAGAAATTCACTTAAAATTGGAGACACAACAAAAGACTTTATTAAACTGAAAATATTACAAAGAAAGCTCTCAACTTTCACAAACACTCAACACTCAAGACTAAAACTACATACAAGACTTTCACTCCTCAATCACTCAAGACTAACACTACATATAGGACTTTCACTCCTTGATTAGTACTTCACTACTTCACTCTACAATACAAAATGGGATCCATTGCTCCCTATTTATACTAGCTTGAGAGCTTCTAGGACATTCTTGCATAATGGCAAAATCAACTCTTCTCCAAGCTTCTAGGACATTCTTGTGTGTGGAAGTCTCTAGATAGTGGTACTTGTAGAGACTTCTAGAGAGATAGAGAAATTTCTAGAGAGGGTTCTAGAAATTTCTAGAGAGAAGGAGAAACCTCTAGAATGCTCTAGAGAGAAGCTTCTAGAGACTTATAGACATTTCTAGAAATCTCTAGATAAAGAGAGAAATTTCTAGAAAACTCTAGAAGATTCTAGAGAGAGAGAGAGGCGGTGCTTGATTTTTAACAATACATCCGTCCAAGTTTCTCTTGAATTGCTACTACTTGAGCAGCATAAGGAGATATAACACCAATGCTGAGATTCGGCTTTGAGCCAACGCCAACCCATGCTGTATTCAAAGCAAAAGCCAAAAGGGGAAAAATATATAAATAAAACCATGTTGAAGTGATAGTTTTTCTAAGAGAACTAATTCCATCATAAGAGATTTAGAAAACAAGACATAAATTAAAAGGATAATTGGATAAAGACATAAGATGACAAACGTAAATGACAAAAACATGCATTTTACAGCCTCTTAAAATGTTAAACTTTCACTTTCTTTTTTAATCCACTAAATGTTCAAGTCCTAACTCTGGTAAAATTGTACCTGATCTAACAGGATCAAAAAGTATATTGCCTGATGAGAAAACTCAACAATTTCATGCTGTTTATATCTTCTAGAGAATTAGAGATCAATCAAATCAATCTATGCAGTATGCTGAGATCAAACCAATGACTTAAATGTGCTAAAAAGTCATATAATATTACCATAGAGTAGAAAGAATGAAGTGCAATTGAACAATATTATAGCTTCAAGGACAAACATCTTTCCTTAGAAAAGACAATATCAATTCTGAAATAAGCCCATTAACAACATAAAGCTGGATTAAATGTAGCAACCTCTATTGGTCAGAAGAATGAGACTTCAAGTGGAGTTACCTTTGTATAAATTCAGCAGTATTTTCATCACAATAGCAACCTCAACCATGTTTCTCCAACTACGCTCAACATCATCCTTCTCTTCCCTACCATCTCTTATATTTATGAAAGAATAGGAACCATACATTGGCCAGGGAAGATAGTGTTTTTCATAGCCTTTTCTTTCAACATTTGGAGCATCTAAAATCTGGTTGGAATAAAAATTTGAATTTGGGAAGAAACTTATGGATGGATGCATTCGGTACTGTATACCGAGAAGATGCTTTGAGTGGCCCAATGAGCTCAACCTCTCAAATAAACTTCTCCCAAAACCAGCTTCATGAGAAATCTACGAAAGAAAATTTATAGAAATTGAAATAATATTTAAATAAAAATAAGAAAAGGAATACCAAGTAGCATGTAAGCAAAGGGGTGAAAATGTAAGAAAAATCAGCATTACATACATTGCTTTCAGTCATTGCTGCTAATTGGCACTCATCGCCAAAGAGAATAGCATGCCTTAAACCTGGAAGTTTCAGGGGTATGATTGACTCACACTCCTTTAATTGTGCAGCTTCATCAATAACCAGAATGTCCAGTGGGTTCATTGACACAGAGTGCAGCTTATAAGAACTTGAAGCAGTGCAAAAAATTAAGGAAGCTGCTTTAATACAAAAATCCATTATTGACCGTTTGTTCATATAGCTTGGAAGATCAAGTTCATTAAATGAATCCTGAAGTTTTTTTAAAAGAGAAAGGCATTCTTTTCTCCTTGCATACAACAGGAATGGTATATCCGTAAATGACTGAGAAATATCATCAACTATTTCTGAATGAGAAAAAAGCTCCTCCAGTACTTCTGATTCTACATTATCTTTTGACAACAGGGTTTCAAAAGACTCAAGTAGGCGAATAAGAGATACAATGTTTTGGAAATTGTGCTCAAGAACGTAATTTTTGGGCAAATGTGTATAAAAGACTTCAAGACACTTTTTGAGTGGTTCTGAGGTAGCAACAAATCTTTTTCT
>OU015771.1:9439723-9472059 GCA_907173295.1 Fagus sylvatica | reverse complement strand
TAGCGGTCACTAAAATCCCAGAGGATGAGGATGAGGATGAGGATAAGGATGAGGAGAATAGTACATCGACTAGCTTTAAAGTCAAGTTGTTGAAAGACATTGAAGTTGATGCTAGGCAGAAATCTTTGTTTGTGGTTTACTTGGTAAATACAATCCCTAACAGGAGAATATGGAGTGCGCTGCACATGCATGGAAATCTGAACATTATCAAGAAAGTCTTGTGCACTAGTTCTTTGGTAAGTAATAGAATACTCAGCATGGATGATAGTATACTGATTATATTTTTTTAGTAATTATGAGACAAAACATTTTACTTTAGAAGGATTAAAATTAAGATACAATTTTCGTAAAGTATTTTTAGTTGATCCTGAAGCAACAGTGCTTATGCATTCATAAAGCCAATTGGAGATCCTACTTTGTGCCTTTTGTAATAAACTAATAATGTGGTTTGAGTTTATTAACCCTCTCACTATCTCCAGTCCCCCCTTTACCTAATTCTGGTAATGCAATGTCATGCACATGTATTTCCTTATTTTATCTACAAGTCAATTGCAATAAGAGGGTTTTCTGAATTCATACTTGTTTTACTGATATTTGTTGCTTAGACTTTCATTGATTATTTTCCTTTTCTCATGTTGAACAACAGATTGAGGAGAATTGTGATCTCTGTTCTTCACAGAGTGATGAAAGCTTGGATGATAAATTGTCAATGAGTATCCCTTCTAATCTGAATGAATCCCAAACCAATGCTATTCTGTCATGTCTTCGTAAGATGCATTGCAACCACAAGCTGTCTGTGGAACTTATATGGGGTCCGCCTGGTACAGGGAAAACAAGAACCATTGGTACACTGCTTTTTACCCTTCTAAGAGTGGGATGTAGGACTCTTACTTGTGCCCCAACAAATGTCGCAATTAAAGAAGTGGCTTCTCGTGTCTTAAAGCTGGTGAAAGAATCCTCTGAAACAGACATTGGAGGTGATGCTTTGTTTGGCACATTCGGAGATGTTCTCTTATTTGGGAATAAGGAGCGGCTCAAAGTTGGTTCAGACATGAATATGATATATTTGGATTATCGGGTCAAAAAGCTTACTGAGTGCTTGGGGCCTCTGACTGGTTGGAGGCATTGTTTTTCCTCAATGATTGATCTTCTTGAAAAATGTGTTTCTCAGTTTCACATCTTGTTGGAAAATATATTGATCAAAAAGAGCGAACACAACAATGAAAAAGAAATCAAAGAGATAGATAGTAGTGAGAGGGAGTGCAAGTCATTCCTTGATTTTCTGAGAAAAAGATTTGTTGCTACCTCAGAACCACTCAAAAAGTGTCTTGAAGTCTTTTATACACATTTGCCCAAAAATTACGTTCTTGAGCACAATTTCCAAAACATTGTATCTCTTATTCGCCTACTTGAGTCTTTTGAAACCCTGTTGTCAAAAGATAATGTGGAATCAGAAGTACTGGAGGAGCTTTTTTCTCATTCAGAAATAGTTGATGATATTTCTCAGTCATTTACGGATATACCATTCCTGTTGTATGCAAGGAGAAAAGAATGCCTTTCTCTTTTAAAAAAACTTCAGGATTCATTTAATGAACTTGATCTTCCAAGCTATATGAACAAACGGTCAATAATGGATTTTTGTATTAAAGCAGCTTCCTTAATTTTTTGCACTGCTTCAAGTTCTTATAAGCTGCACTCTGTGTCAATGAACCCACTGGACATTCTGGTTATTGATGAAGCTGCACAATTAAAGGAGTGTGAGTCAATCATACCCCTGAAACTTCCAGGTTTAAGGCATGCTATTCTCTTTGGCGATGAGTGCCAATTAGCAGCAATGACTGAAAGCAATGTATGTAATGCTGATTTTTCTTACATTTTCACCCCTTTGCTTACATGCTACTTGGTATTCCTTTTCTTATTTTTATTTAAATATTATTTCAATTTCTATAAATTTTCTTTCGTAGATTTCTCATGAAGCTGGTTTTGGGAGAAGTTTATTTGAGAGGTTGAGCTCATTGGGCCACTCAAAGCATCTTCTCGGTATACAGTACCGAATGCATCCATCCATAAGTTTCTTCCCAAATTCAAATTTTTATTCCAACCAGATTTTAGATGCTCCAAATGTTAAAAGAAAAGGCTATGAAAAACACTATCTTCCCTGGCCAATGTATGGTTCCTATTCTTTCATAAATATAAGAGATGGTAGGGAAGAGAAGGATGATGTTGAGCGTAGTTGGAGAAACATGGTTGAGGTTGCTATTGTGATGAAAATACTGCTGAATTTATACAAAGGTAACTCCACTTGAAGTCTCATTCTTCTGACCAATAGAGGTTGCTACATTTAATCCAGCTTTATGTTGTTAATGGGCTTATTTCAGAATTGGTATTGTCTTTTCTAAAGAAAGATGTTTGTCCTTGAAGCTATAATATTGTTCAATTGCACTTCATTCTTTCTACTCTATGGTAATATTATATGACTTTTTAGCACATTTAAGTCATTGGTTTGATCTCAGCATACTGCATAGATTGATTTGATTGATCTCTAATTCTCTAGAAGATATAAACAGCATGAAATTGTTGAGTTTTCTCATCAGGCAATATACTTTTTGATCCTGTTAGATCAGGTACAATTTTACCAGAGTTAGGACTTGAACATTTAGTGGATTAAAAAAGAAAGTGAAAGTTTAACATTTTAAGAGGCTGTAAAATGCATGTTTTTGTCATTTACGTTTGTCATCTTATGTCTTTATCCAATTATCCTTTTAATTTATGTCTTGTTTTCTAAATCTCTTATGATGGAATTAGTTCTCTTAGAAAAACTATCACTTCAACATGGTTTTATTTATATATTTTTCCCCTTTTGGCTTTTGCTTTGAATACAGCATGGGTTGGCGTTGGCTCAAAGCCGAATCTCAGCATTGGTGTTATATCTCCTTATGCTGCTCAAGTAGTAGCAATTCAAGAGAAACTTGGACGGAAGTATGATGACCTTGGTGGGTTTGCAGTGAAGGTGAAGTCAGTTGATGGGTTCCAGGGTGGGGAGGAGGACATAATAATAATATCAACAGTAAGATCTAATACTCGTTCATCAATTGGGTTCATTTCGAATAGGCAGAGAACTAATGTTGCTCTTACAAGGGCTAGGTAATACTTTATGTAAACTCTTTTGATAAGCTTGCTTTTGCTTTCCATTTTAATAAGTGTGATGACTAACAATTGGCCCTGTAATGCATTTCAGGCACTGCCTATGGATTTTGGGAAATGAAAGAACATTGGTGAATAGTGAATCTGTTTGGGAAAACCTTGGTCCTTGATGCAAAGAATCGTCAATGTTTCTTTAATGCTGATGAGGACAAGGATTTGGCCAAAGCAATATTAGATGTGAAGAAAGAATTTGAACAGTTTGATGATTTGCTTAATGGGGATAGCATACTTTTCAAAAGTGCTAGGTGGAAGGTATTTGGCGAGTTTGGTACCTATACTTTTCATTATAAATTATTCATATTTTTAATAGTCCGATAATGGAAATGTTAAATTTTATTTTCTTTCTTCCTATTTGCAATCTCCCACAGGTTCTTTTCAGTGATAACTTTCTGAAATCATTTCAAAAACTGAAGTCTGTCCAGACAAAGAAGTCAGTTATAAACCTTCTACTTAAACTTTCCAGTGGCTGGAGACCCAAGAAAGAGGAAGCGTTAGATCTAATTTGTGGAAGTTCTTCACAGATCTTAAAGCAATTTAAGGTTGAAGGCCTTTATATTGTTTGTGCAAATGACATAGTAAAGGAAATGGAGTGACATAGTGAAGGAATTTGAGGTACCATCAAGTTTTGAAGATCTGGGATATATTACCTGTAGAGGATATTGAAAAATTAGTCAAACGTCTTGATAGTATGTTATGGAAAATATACGGATGACTTTATTAATCGCTGCCAAGAGAAATGTCTTGAGGGGTATGTATGTTCTTTTGCATTCTAGTAGATCCTTAATGATGTTGCTAATTTTGAAACTTAGGATGATGCCTTATTTGGACCTATTAAATTTACAAGCTTTTTTTTCTTTTCTATATTGAAATCTTTATTTTTCTTGCTTTGTGTCTAGGGATTTGGAAGTTCCGAAGATTTGGTCAATCTCTTCTGATATTGTCCGGATTAAAGAATCTTGATAACAACGAAAATGGGAGTGATCTAAGTGGTTCTGCTTCTGATGGTAGAACTTATGTTGAGAATGCAAAGGTAAGTGAGAGTCTGATGCTGATGAAATTTCTACTCCTTATCATCAGTTGTAGTGGGCCACTTGCTTTCTAACCATAATGGTGGTGAATTGGATCTTCCATTTGAAGTAACTGACCAAGAACTAGAGATAATCCTTTTTCCTAGAAGTACATTTGTACTTGGGCGGTCAGGTACTGGCAAAACAACTGTTTTGACTATGAAGTTATTTCAGAAAGAAAAATTGTACCATATGGCAACAGACTTATTGTATGGTGTCAAGAACAATACACTTGTGCATAGTCAGGAAAAGGAGGTTCAGGATACCACTGCTGAGACAAAGGGAGCTATCTTGCGTCAGCTATTTGTGACAGTGAGTCCTAAACTGTGTTATGCTGTCAAAAGTCATGTTTCTCACTTGAAGAGGTGCGTAGAATATTTGATGAAATTTTTCATAGTTACTCTTTATATTCAAATCAAATAAAGAAAAATCCATATTAGTAAAGTAATTAAAACTGTGCCCATTGATCTTTCAAAGTGAAAATTTTTCCTCACGTGGATTTGTTGTTTCATTTAAAAAATGTGATATTCACCTTTTTTTTTCTTTTTTGGCAGTAAAGTTGTTTAATATCAAATGAAAATCCATTTTGGTAACATTTTTTTTTGTCGTGCAGCTTTGCTTGTAGTGGTAATTCTTCAAAAGGAAGCAGTTCAATTGATATGCATGATTTTGATGATGCATCTCAATTCAAAGATATCCCAGATTCTTTTGTTGATGTTCCTGCCAAGTCATATCCTCTTGTCATAACATTTCACAAATTTCTTATAATGCTTGATGGTACCATGGGTAATTCATACTTTGAAAGATTTAAAGAGGCAAGGAAACTTTCTAATGGTCGAATAAGTGGTAGTTCAGTTGCCTTACAGAGCTTTATAAGGTTGAAAGATGTTAATTATGAAAAGTTTAGTACATCATACTGGCCCCGTTTCAATACCCAGCTAACTAAGAAGCTCGATTCTTCCAGAGTTTTCACAGAGATTATTTCCCATATAAAAGGTGGCCCACAAGCTGTGGAGGCAGGTGATGGTAAACTCAGTCGTGAGGACTATGTTCTACTATCAGATGTCCGAGTTTCCCGTTTAAGTAGACAGGATAGACAGATAATATATGACATCTTTCAAAATTATGAAAAAATGAAGAATGAAAATGGTGAGTTTGATTTTTCTGATCTTGTAATTGATCTACATCGTCGATTCAGAGTTGAAAGATATGAGGGTGATGAAATGGATTTTGTATATGTCGATGAGGTGCAGGATCTTACATTGAGCCAACTTACATTATTCAAATATATTTGTAAAAATGTTGAAGAAGGTTTTGTTTTCTCGGGTGATACTGCTCAGACAATTGCGAAGGGAATTGATTTTAGATTCCAAGATATAAGATCTCTGTTCTACAAGAAGTTTGTATTGGAATCAAAAAGCAGTGGACATGATGGAAGAAAAGAGAAAGGAATAATCTCAGATATCTTCCATTTGAGCCAGAACTTCCGTACTCATGATGGGGTTCTTAAGCTATCACAGAGTGTTATTGAACTTCTTTATCGTTACTTTCCTCAATCTACTGATATTTTGCAGCCTGAGACTAGTCTTATATATGGGGAAGCTCCTATTCTGCTTGAATCAGGGAACAATGAAAATGCAATCATCACTATTTTTGGCAATAGAGGAAATGCTGGAGTGAGTATTGTTGGCTTCGGCGCAGAGCAGGTAATATTGGTACGAGATGATTGTGTTCGGAAGGAAATTGCCAATTATGTTGGGAAGCAAGCTCTTGTTCTAACTATTGTGGAGTGCAAGGGCCTTGAATTTCAGGTGGTTATAATGCATGTTTACTCATTCAATTTATTACTCCACAATTTATTTATATGTTAATAGATTATCTGTGTTTTTGTTCAAATTATGATACATTAACTTTATCAGTAATTTACCGGGGTCATATTTTTCAGCCCATTTGTGACTATCATAATTTCCTTTTGTAGGATGTATTGTTGTACAGATTTTTTGGCTCATCCCCTCTGAAAAATCAATGGAGGGTGATATATGAATATATGAAAGAACAAGATTTGTTTGACCCAACTTTACCCAGCTCCTTCCCATGTTTCAATGAGGCTAAGCACAATGTCTTGTGCTCTGAACTGAAGCAACTATATGTAGCTGTCACTCGTACCAGGCAGAGGTTGTGGATATGTGAGAATATAGAGGACCTGTGCAGACCTATGTTTGACTATTGGAAGAAAAAGTGTCTCGTCCAAGTCAGACAACTGGATTATCTACTTGCTCAGGCAATGCAAGTTGCTAGCAGTACAGAGGAGTGGAGGTCCCGGGGCATTAAGGTTACTACTATGTTATTGATTGTGACCATTTATTATCTAAACAAATTGTTCTCCAATCATGACTGGAAAACACAAGGTTGTTGTATGGCCCTAATCGTGGTGAAGGAACAACCAGATTGTTCATTTTTCTTGCTGTCATTCACTTGCATATGTTTTTTTTTTTTTTTTTCCTAATTAACTGTCTAAAACAATGATAATTAGATACTGTTGTTGTTGATGTTCTGCTACTGTTGTCTTGTACTCATGCTTCTTTTGAATGAGGGCATGAAGGATCTATTGCTATCTTCTCTCTTTTTGTTTCTTTCTCTGGCAAAACCATTACCTCTCTGTAGATGTCCAACTCTTGTAGCTGTTTTCTTGTAGTTGTATCAGGAGCATAACTTTGAAGTGGCAACGATGTGCTTTGAAAGAGCTGGAGATATTTATTGGCAAAGAAGGTCCAAGGCTGCTGGCCTTCGAGCAAAGGCTGACCATATGCGTGGTTCAAATGCTAAAGCGGCAAATGTTATCCTTAGGGAAGCTGCTGAAATATTTGAGGCTATAGGGAATGCTGATTCTGCTGCCCAATGTTTTTCTGATTTGGGGGCCTATAAAAGAGCAGGTATGCTTTGAATTCTCTGACTTTGGTGAAATATAACCTAGGATCTTTAAAGTACATTTTTTTTATTGTTCTATTTTCACAGCTGCTTCATTTTTAAGGAACATAACATCCTCTGAAAGTTTCAATGTTTGAAAATTGGAAAGTTAAAACTTTTTGTGATGTTGGGAGTTTTAATGTAATACAGGTTGGGGAAGATAATTCTATGTTGGAGTTTGTGTTTTAGCTGTGCTTTTTTTTCTTTTTCTTTTTTTTTTTTATTTTTTCACATAAGTTGGGGATAGGGGTTTGATGCGGGAAGCGCAACAAAATATTTATTTTAATTTAGTTTTATTTAATTTTGGAAGTCAATTGTATTTTCTTTCAAGTCTTAATTGCTACTTAGGTTATTTTATTAACTAGTCAGTAACTGCATGCACGGGAAAGTTCAACAAAATACGATATTCTCTCATTGTTTTATTTATTTATTTTTAAATATGAAACTTGATAATTATGGTAGTTATTAATATAAACTAATTATGATTGTGTTTGTATATAGAACTATCTATTCTATTTGGGCTTTCATTTAAAGAAAATATGATATGACAACTACTATTGGAGTTTAACATAATATGGTCTATATATGAAAATTAAATATTAATATTATATATATATATATATATATATATATATCTATATTAGAATAATAACATAATGAAAATATTTGGGCTTTCAGAAGCTTGTGGCAATATGAGATGAAATCAATAAAAAAAGTCAAAGGCTTTCGTTTTATATTATACTACTCAGGTAACCTATGCAACGCACAGAAAAGTTTAACATAATATGACTTTTTCTTTCTTTTATTTTTTGTCTATATATGAAAATTGATAATTATTAAAAGACATCTATTATTATTGTGTTTATATATGAATATATTCTAGTATTAGACATTTATTTTGATTGTGTTTGTATATATGGAGCAATATATTCTTTCTATTAAAGAAAATATGATGTGTCAAGATTGTAATGGAAGGTTTAATTATAGAATAATTTAAATTCAATTAAAAAATATATATTAAAATAATGAGGTGTAAAATTATGAGACCTCAAAAGCTTATGTGGTGCAATATTATGAGGTCAACAAAAAGTCAAACTGCTTTGGTTTTACATATAGTATTATTGATAGGATATAGATTTTCTAGAGTCAAGGTTATTTTTGTAATTCAATAATTAGGGTTTCCCAAATCAACTTGAATTTTCCTATAATAATGAGATAGAGGGTGAGGTTATGGAGTGTCTGTGTAACTTACCAATAAAAAACAATATTCCTTTTTTGGCATCAAGATTAGGAACAGTCTATATAAATACTTTTACATAATTTGTCAAAATTCACATAGATATTGAGTTTAATTAATTTTTCTAGCTTTGTTAAAGCATTGAGATGTAATTGCATGTTCCTTCCAAGGTGTGATTGCTTAGGACATCCTTGTGTGGTTGCTTAAGGGTTTTTTTTTTTTCATTTTTCTTTTTCTCCTTCAATACACTATTTTAATACTCGACAATCACATCAAGTACAAGCAGGGGTAGAGCTAGAATTAAGAGTTTAGAGGGTCATCTATATATCTTTTGAAAATTTTAGTTAAATATTAGGGTACAAATTGTAATTTAGAAAGTTTGTGGAGGCCATGCCCCCCACTCTCTATGTAGTTATGCCCGTGGGAACAAGCATATAACGGAAAGGTTCATGTGTGTTGTTAAACTAATTGGTCTGATTTCGAGAAGTTTTTAAGAACTTTTTTTTTCCTTTGTTCTTCATTTAAATTTTTTTCCAGAAAAAGGACGCTGTGAACATTTAATCCATAATGACTCTAGAGAATACATAAGGATAAGAGAAAGTGTTAGTAGAAAATAGTTTACTCACTAACTAATTTATTTGTGGCTAATATATCTACTCCCTAATTACCACTTTAACTGGATATTTTGTTGTTATTATGCTTTATAGTTGGAGGATTTTTGTTTTTGATGTTGTGAAATTTGGAACTTACTTGTTTGTTTATGGTTTACATTTGAATAGTTATTATTCTTTCAATGTTAATTTGCTAGTTAATGCTTTGTTTTTCTTACCTAACTTGTGAAAATTGATTATATTTTTTAGTTAGATTTTAGTATATTTTGTTAATTTTTACAAATTTATTATTTTAGTTAAGTATTAATTTATAATGTCACTGTCCAACTTAGTTGACCTCCTGATTAGACCATTGAACCTAAAACTTCTCAATTTTCTGGTTCTCTCAATGGTTTGCTTTCTAAAAAAATTGGCTGCTGAAATACACTTATTTTTCATAAAATTTGATTTTTTGTCCCTCAAATGTAAAAAGTTGCAGATTCATCCTTAAAAATTTAAAAGATACAAATTTTGTCCTTCTCTACATCAACAGTTAATTTGAACTTCTTACTGTTGCAGGAAAGCTTTATTTAGAAATATGTGAGCTTCAAAAAGCTGGGGAATGCTTTTCTCTAGCAGGATGCTATGAACGGGCTGCTGATGTGTATGCTAGGGGCAACTATTTCTCAGAATGTTTGAAAGTTTGCACCAAAGCAAAATTATTTGACAAAGGTCTCATGTACATTCAGAATTGGAAAAATCATGCAACTACTGATTTTGGTGTGGCTGGAAGAGGAAAAGAAATAGACAAGATTGAACAGGAGTTTCTAGAGAATTGTGCTCTTCATCGTCATGAGCATAAAGATAACAGATCCATGATGAAATTTGTTAAAGCTTTTCAATCCATAGATTTGATGCGCAATTTTTTGAAGTCTTTGAATTGCCTTGGTGAGCTCTTGTTGTTGGAAGAAGAATTAGGAAACTTCTTGGAGGCTGCAAACATCGCAAAGCTGAGAGGGGAGATTCTACATGAAGCTGATCTCCTAGGGAAGGCAGGGGATTTCATAGAAGCATCAAGGCTATTTCTCATCTATGTTCTGTACAACTCACTTTGGATACCTGTAAGCATAGGTTGGCCATTAAAGCAGTTTACACAGAAGCTGGAGATTTTGGCAAAAGCCAAGTCATTTGCTAAGAATGAGTCAGACAGCTTTTATTCATTTGTTTGTACAGAGGCTGACATTTTATCAAATAAGCAGAGTGACTTGTCCATAACAAACAAGTATTTGAATGCTTCTCAGAGACATAATAGTGTTGGAGGTGAAATAATTTCTGCTCGAAAAATTCTAGAT
The DNA here is from genome assembly GCA_907173295.1 of Fagus sylvatica. Classification (NCBI taxonomy): domain Eukaryota; kingdom Viridiplantae; phylum Streptophyta; class Magnoliopsida; order Fagales; family Fagaceae; genus Fagus; species Fagus sylvatica. The sequence continues at coordinate 9,461,642 of OU015771.1, read as the reverse complement.
GCTCATCTTCAGTCAAACTCCTCAAAGTATGTCTGGATGGATTATTTTGTTTTTGATCTGACAAATCATTCGGAACAGATGATCTCCAGAAATCAGATTTCGGTAGAAACACTGGTTTACTTTTGGACTTTTTGGAAAGATAAGATTGTGAACATTTTCAAGTATCTCAAATGTGTTGACACACAAGATGTTAATGAATATAGAAGATATGGAGATTTCTGTTTGAATTACTTAGGAGTGCGGAAGCAGTTTCATGATCTTAATGCAGTCTATCTATTGCTCAACTCTGATGCATATTGGGTCCAAGAATTGGACAGTAGACTCCTTCGTCAGAATGGAAATTTGGTTTATATTGATGTTCGCCATTTTGTTTCAACTGCTCGAAGTTACTGGTGTTCAGAATTACTTTGTGTTGGCAAGAAGGTTTTGGACAATCTTGAAACCCTTTATAAGCTCTCATTCAAGAATCCCAACTCTATGTTTTGCCAAATCAGATGTCTTACTTATATCTATGAGGTTGCAAAGTTTCTTTTGGAATCCGAATATCTGAACTGTAGTTCCCGCAACAATAAGACATTGCAGAGATTTGTCGAACTTTCCACTAATTCTTTTTTTGGCTACATATTTCCCCTAGATTGGCGGAAATCATTGGCAGAGGACATGTTTTCTCTGAGAGGAACTGAGGTTTCAAGGAATTTTCTAAAACAGGTCATAATTGAAAATATCAGCTTGAAGGGTAAGCTGACTTATGGGCCAAATTCGGAAGAAGTTGTAGTGATAATTCTTGGATTGGGTAAGATAAACAATGATTTATATAAGGAGATTTTGAAAAGGTTTGATGGGATCTATGGAAATACACCGTGGATGACATTCATTCAGGATCCTCTGTGGGAATATGGGCATCAGAATTTCCTTCAAGGTACTTTACCTGACAATATCAGTGAATCTCCAAGAGAATTGTCCATTCTGCTGAATTTCCATAAAGCTTTGAAGGATACTTACAATGCAAACTGGAAAGAAATTGACTATGTTTCACCTAGCTGTTTCTTGTATCTTATTGAGCGGCCTAACTAATCTTGGCATCTTACTTCAAGGGATACTTTATCACTTCGAAGTCTTCTTTTGCTGAATGGTTTATCTATCAAGAGGTAGATACCAACCCAAATTCCACTTTAATGGCTGAAGTGCAACAATTCCCTGTAGAAATCTTCGAGTTTGTTGTCAATGTTGTTCAGCAGCTTCTTGATAATAAGAAGGATACAACAGAATGGATTAGAAGGTCTAATATAAATGTGAAGGACTACTATCCGCTGCTGGTGTTGAGATTGGTTTCTATAATATGTTTAGCTCACCTGAACTCTGGGATGTTTTTAGGTAATCTTTTTACTTTGCTTGGTAGGAGCTATATTACTGAGCAACTTCCAGGGGAATTTAATGATGTCCTTCGGAGAAGACGGAAAGATAATATAAATGTGAACGTGCTTGCTGAAGCATTTAAAAATATTCACAATCCTCTCGTAATTGTGAGTTTGGGAGGAAATTGTTCACATTTTCTATGTCCAGATGCCCTTTTTGTGGACATGACAGAAACACAGTGCAGGGAGGACATGTTAAAAGTCTTGTTTCCGGAGACTGTGAAAGCATCACAAGGTCAAGCTGGTGCTGTTGAAGTGGAAGCAACTAACCCTTGTAGTGAAGTGCTTTCTTCAGTCAGTTATGATCAGGATGGTTGTAAGTTTGCACCTTCAAACTTTGCTTTGGTGGCAGATCAGGAGGACTTGAACAACATGAATGGAAGCAAGCTACAAGTGTGGGAAATATTTGAAGGTTTGAATTCGTTGAAGCATGGTAAAAATCCAAGGATCTCTTGGTCAAATGCCCAAATAATAAAGGTAATGCAAAAAATTCCCACATTATATTTGACTTAAGCGAAAAGCATATGCAGATGAGCATCATACAGAATTTTGCTTATTTTCCTTTGTAAATAGCAGGTAGATGTAGAGAAAAGTATTCACCTTGTAACTACAGTTATGAATGAACACCTTGAGAATGCTATAGTTGAAGAAAACCTATTGGAAGAAGTAGCCAGCATGCTTGATGAACTGAAGCAAATTTCTGCTGCACTGGATGTGAGGTCAGTATGTACATCAGTACATCGAGTTTGATATTCCTTGCCTTCTTTGCCATTTTCCAAAAGGGGTCCTTTTTTCTCCATTTTATGGTGAAATCTGTAAATGGCCTTAATTTTCTAATGTTTCTGAGCGACTCGAGATGATTATATGGGACCAACTTTTACTTTGTTTAAAAGCTTTTGTGTATTTAGTACCCCCATGGAATATCAAAAGATTCAAAACCTTAACATTTTTTTTCCTGACTTTCTTTTTTCTTACCTTTCTTTTACATCACCTTCTCAGTGAACTGGAACTTGGAAACAATATGTCAACAATTGGAGAACTTTCCCAGAGATTGCTGTCAAGAAGGCCAAATGTGGAACCTATCTTAAGTCAGTTATTCTTGCAACCGGGCACAAACCTTGTCGTCGAGACATCTGATGGTTTATCAATTGAGCAGTGTGATGTAAAGGACAGTAATAGCAAAGCTAAGGAAAATAGCAGTGCTGATGTCTCCAAAAGCAAAAACAACCAGGAAACAGAAAATAAGGGGAAGGGTAAAAGGTCCAGGAAAAACAAGAAGGGTAAAAGAGGCAGTAAGAAATAAATAGATGTACATGAGTTGAAAGGTGTAATGTATCAAATCTTTCAGAAATTGTCTTCTATATGCACTTGAAATTTGAAACTATATAGCATTTTACAATTTAACATTGGTGCTAAATATTCAGCATTATTATTGTAACGTACTGATGTAGGCTCTCGGGTAGAGAAGGGTTTGTGTTTAGGAATTGGGTTAGAGTTTGAGTTAATTTGAGTAGTAACTAGACAGCATAAAGCCTCTGCATAGAGAAGTCCATCTCTAAAAGAAATAGCACACTAGGCTAAGTAATTCTCATTCACAAAATATCAAATCTAAAACTACATTTACAAAGGCAAAGCCATGCATTATATAGCATGTCTTGGGTACAATCTGATTGGCTGTTGAATGAAGCCTTGTGATTGGTTAGAATGTGCTAGAAGCCCAATGGCTGACCTAATAACCAACCCCTAACAAACTAACGAACTCAGCCAAGCCTTCCTATTGCCTGCACATGGCTTAATTCTAAGTGATTAACAAGAAAAGACCAAGTACTAGGCTGTGAAGCTTTTGAGACAACAAGTACAAGGTTGTCTCAAAACTAATTACAAGCCTAAAACAGAAATGAAAACACTAGCTTAGATGCTCCTGCATCATGTACCCTTTCTGACAGCATGTGGAAGATCTCACCAACCACCACTGGGAAAGCACAATATAAACCCCTTTAAACTAGATTGATCTTAAAACTGTTGCCATTTTTCTTGAGCTTATTTTGTGATTTACTTCATTGACATGGTTGTCAGAGTGCCTCCGACCGACTCCATCAGTTGGTCTTTGGGCTAGTGAGTAGGTCATTTCATTTTGCAAACTTCCCACTGCAAAATACAGAGGTGAGATACTAAACAGAGAGACTATCTACACCACTTGAATATTGTTAAGAAGGCACTAACTTCTCTTTACTTCCATGTTCTCTAAAGGAGACCATCAGTAGTATCCAAAATCTTGGAGGGTGGAATTCATTGAGAGACTAGTAGCCACTCATCAACGAAGATTTGACGTGAGAACTCAATTCTCTTGAGGTAAGTGAATCTGGTACCCATAAAAAAATTTAACACTTAACAATAATATTTGACATTAATCTTGGAGGATCAATAAAAAATAAAAAACCCAACAGATAACAAGAAAATTTATCCTTATTTCGACAAAGTATTTCAAATCCTTGATTCTCTAATCATCCTTTTTGAAACTTGGAATTCATGATCACTTGTGATAAACCAAAATGAAAAAGTGGAGTAACCATCAAAATTTGACATAGGCATAGCCGTGTAGGTCATATGATTACCCGATCACCTAAAACCCATAGCAATCGTCTTATCATGTCCAAAATGGCTTGCTGCCCCTCCAGTATGCATGAGGAATCATGAAATAGCATAGCACTTCTTCATATTAATATAGAATTTCTCTGGTCGGAGAACTCACATTACTTGAGTGAGATGTGTTCTTCTCTGGTTTTGTTGTACATAAGTATATCATCAAAATAAACAACTAGATTAATTCTTACCAATAAAAGGCTAGAACACTTGTGTCATAACTCTCATAAAGGTACTAGGTGCATTAGAAAGGCCAAATGGCATAATCAACCATTCATAGAGATCATCCTTTGTCTTAAAAGCTATTTTACACTTATTTCCAAGCCTTCTTTGGATTTGGCGGTAGCTTCTCGTCATATTTAACTGTGATATCTCAAAATCTTATTAGTGTTCAGATAAGTGTGTGTGCTGAGTCCCACATCGAGCATATATTGAGTCAAATTGGGCTTTATTAACAATTATAAGGAGCCCCAATTGTAATTTGACTAGTGTTTTTGGGGTATAAGTATAAATATGGCTAGAGCTTTTCTTAAGTTGTTACAAATGGTATTAGAGCCAACTCAGTAATCCCATGTGGATTCAGATAATGGGAGCCCTAACGAGGACGTTAGGGATAGAAGTGGGGAAGGTTGTGATGCCTCAAAATTTGATAAGTGTGTGTGCCTTGTCGAGGTATATGAAACTTGAACTTGATGCTGAACCAGCACCAATGGATTCATACAACATGTTTAAAGGTTAGGTGATTGTAAACCAGGTATCATATCAATGGCATGTTGAATGCTATGCATTAGTGGCAATTCATTGGGCAAATCATCTGGAGCGACATCTGAAGATTCAGACACCAACTTGCACACTTCTAGAAGTGTTTCTTTAGGTGTTGTAGCTGGTGGACCGCTCTTTTCTTTGGGCATAAGAGCAAACAAAACTCCACTTTTATCTACTTTCTCTTCCAATCTTCTTGTTAAGAACAAAGAGATGATTTTTTTTTTTTGGCACTCATAGGCTTTAACACAATTTGCTCATTATTGAACGTACATTTATGGACATCTCGTTTATAGAGCCAAGGGTGACCCAATAATTTATGTGTCACAGTCGCAGGAATAACATCACACCATGAAGAATCATTATATCACCCATGAGAAATAGCAACCGAATATTGTTTTGGTACCAAAATAGAGGTGTTATTTATCCATGCTACCTTGTATGGTTGAGGATGTGGTTTCGTTGGTACTTGGTAGTTCCAACCTCTCAACACTAGCTCCGGAAACAACATTCATGCCGTTGACACCATCAATAATAAGTATCTAAGCTCCAGTTCCATAACGTATTATGGTCTAAAATATTGAAGTACACTTCCAATCCTCCTCTTGCTTAGGTGCACGCAAGCTGCAAGAATGCTCCTAGCAACAGATTGCAAAGACGTATCTTCTACTCCTTGCAGATCATCAGGACCTGATTTCACTGCATGAGTCATTACCCTCTTTATCTTCCCCTAAAGGTGCCTCCTAAGCCTCAACATCAGCATATAAGCTCCTATTTGGACATTACCATGCCATAAGTCCTTTTTCTCTGACTCCTAAAATTATGACGCTTGCTATCTTTTCTCCATTTGTCAACCATGGTAGCTTTTTTTTCTTTTTTTTTTTATTCAATGGCAACATTGGCTTTATAGTGGATACTCTAGAGTCAATTCTATATCCATATATCTATACAATTCCGAATAGACAAGACATGGCATTTAATTCAGACTTCTCTCAAGACATGCCATATCAGACTTTCTATTCCCATAACAATCCACATGAGACTCGTGTCTCTTAAAATAAATCAATTTAATTATGTTTTCCTTCTTCCATGTTTAATTGGACACTTTAACTGCTCTGTGTCTCTCTCTCTCTTGCCACTTTTTCAACTTCTTCTCTCTCCGTCAAAACATAATCAGCTTCAGCTCTTCATCTCCTTTAGTTGCCACATCCCCATTTAATTCCGCTAACTGTTACTGCGCTTCAAATTCTTAGCCTCAAAGCTAGTCAAATTCTTCAGTTATAATCTACCGATTAAATTTTTCTTTTATAAACCCAATTAGCTCTCTCACTTCCGAAACTCATTGGTCTCTCATGCATCATCACAAAGACCCATCGCCGTCGAATTGTTCTATTGAACCACTTAAATTCCTGATTTTTTTGTGTAGTTGTTTTTCTTATTTATTTCTGTTTATTTATTACTACTATTTCGTTGGCTTGGAATAATTTAAATTTCACAATTTCACCTCCTTGGCCCAACATTTCCAATAGTGTCTTGCTAACGTGTACACATCGCTAACCATTTCCACATGTTTCCAAGCTATTTAACATTAAACCAACCAATACTAGATGTCATCAAAGTGATAAATATATGAATAATAAAAACTTTCATCTTTGGATTCAATGATGTACTAATTTGGGAAGTTAACTTCCAAAATCAAAATAGCCTAAAACTCATATTAGTATAATTTCAACACAAACGTCTTCATTTTATTGTTGTGTTAATTAAAAGTGGTCATAACCATCAAAACCTCAAAATCACAATTCACCTATGTAAAAATCATAATTTCAAATGGGTGCCACAAAATTAATATTTTGTAATAAACTTTTATTAACACAAGACACCAAATTCGTGTAATTTATTACTCTAAAAAGCTAAACTAATAGATTCTCAAGACAAATCCAACCATGTACTTCAAATTCTTACCAAAAAGGATATATCACTTTTATACTCATACTACAATTTATAACAAATGTGCGGTTTTCCACTAGTTTTTTTTATAGGTGTCTTCCAGGCTTGGGAAGGAAGCCTTCTAGTTAGGGGAAATTCCAAATGCCTTTTAATCTTTAAAGCCTATGTTTGATGTGTAATCATTTGACTATGAATTTCAGCCCTTCATCCTGACTTAATCCGGGCCAAAGTTTGTTGTGGATCTTCAACTCTTCTGCATCGAATTATCAGCTCTTCAAATTCGTTCATATATTCAACTACCAACATATTACCTTACCTAAGATTAGTTAATTCCTAAAAGAGCTCGTCTTCACAATCACAAGGAAAGTATTTTTGTTTTAGGATTTGCTTCATATCATCATGTCTAACAATTGGATGTTGTCTTAGTCGACTATCTTACTCCACATTTGTCCACCAAATTTGAGTCTTGTCCAATAAGTTTTATAACAGTACATCTCACTCTCTTCTCATCGGACATATCATACCACTCAAATATTTGTCCAAAGAAGCAAGCCAATTTGAAAATACTTGGGGATCAATTTTTTTAGCACAATCTGATACTTGAAGTAGTAAGCTTGGAGTAGTAAGCTACAACCTCAGGAAGTATGGTGCTTGAAGTAATTTCATTAACGGAAAACCATTTTCTGGTTGCTATTCCGGAAAAAATCAAGGATGTCTTTGACAAACTGAGACAACCAAATTGTAAACAATATTACCTAGTTCTAGAAAGTCCTTGCTTTTTGGACCAGCTAGATACAAATTGGAGCAAATATGTGCGCAAAGGTCGCCTTTTGGTAAGCCCCATTCCTGATTTTTACTTAGTAAATTTTACTAGTGTTCAGAGCACCTTTTCAATGTTTCGGCCATATCTTCCTCATGTTACCTCTGTTGTCAGCCCATGAATTATGGATTTGAAGCTCTTCTTATGATCTTTATGATGGAAGGAAATTTGATTTTTTCCATTGGTCAGATTTCAAACTAAATTTAGTCAAAGTCTTGGTCAAACGTGATCACAGTTGATCAAACTTACCTAATTTTAGGGTTTAGCCATAAGTTGATAGAATTTGACATTTTTCAGCTGGCCTTAGGCGTGCCCGGAATGTTTTGGAAAAAGGTTTCTCTTTTCGGGTGTCTTGATTTTTATGAAAAAGTTCCAAATGAAAAAGGTGTCTAAAAATGTAAATTATGTTCTTTTTATCAATAAAAAGGGATTTTGTGCCTCTTTATCAAAGGTTGTAAAAGGTTTTCTCATTTTTCCATTTTAATAAAATGAGTGACAACTCCAAATTTTAAAACCTTCGATTTAAGGGGTTAAGAAGTCATTAGTTGGGTCATCATCTTGAGGCACATTGGACCTTGGAATGCGTGCCGTAGGTTGTGGTTCTCACATATACTTATTATTTAATCTATATGAAATTAATTGATATGTATACATTTTACATTTTCTAAAATTATTGTTATACTCTAATGTCTAATCTTTAATTTAATTACAAAAAAAATCCTTGCTTTAAAATGTTCAAAGAATATTAATTGTAATTAATATAATTTAAAGGATGATTACACATGACCTAATGAAAGAAAATATTTTCTTGAATTATATAAATATAACTTGATGAAATGTTCCTATAATAATAATAATAATAATAATAATAAATCATGTTAAAGACATGCTTTAAGTATATATATATATATATATATATATATGTGTGTGTGTGTGTGTGTGTGTGTGTGTGTGTGTTATTTTGTGGATTTAAAAGTTCACTGATTTATTTAGTTTGGCCCCCTAAAAAACTCTTTGGCACCGCCACTAAGTAGAGTCTCAATGTGTAAGATTGCATACCTCATTCAAAAAAATGGAATAGAATTTATAAGTGTATGTAGACACCTCATTTTGCTACCTTTGTTTAACCCTAAACGGAAGGTAAAATGGTCTTTTCACATCCCAAGGGTAAATTTGTCATTTTGAATGTCAAATTGTTCATGATCATGGGTTAAATCAAATATAGAGATCACCATGATCAAAACGACATGTCATATGTTTGAATCAGACCATTGGATTAAAATTTATCGTTAAATCAAGATTTGATTGTAAATGTGTGCAATTCAAATTGAAACCAAACCCATAAAATTATTTCTTATTAATGTTGATTGGTTCTTAAAAGAATTAGTTAATAATTAAACGTGTTTAATACTCGTTGAGGTTTAGTGAGAACACATGCACCAACTCACATGAGAGCATTTTAATTCAAAATTTCGAAAGGGATCGAATAATTTCATTTAGTTAAATCAAGCCCTACGTATTGTGAGATATTGTAAGGCTAAGAAAGGCTGGAAATCAAGCCTTACAATTGTCAAAGTTGTCCAAAATGCTCCAAAATGAGCTAGACCCTAACCAAAAACGAAATTGGCCAACGCACTTTGATAGTCAAATTCGTGTTTTGGCTCCAAAATTCAAATTTTGCCAATTGGCACCCACATTAAGGGTAGGGCACGATTTTCAGCTAGTTATAGTGGCTGAAAGTCTACCCCCTTGCCCTCTCATTCATTATAAATAGGGGCCTCCCCCTCATTTGCAAAGGGCACTAAGTTTTAAAGAGCAATTCACTCTAAAGTTTTTCTAAGAATTGTGGTAAGTTGGGAACCCCAAGATAAGAGTTAGAAATTGGTTGTTTAGAATCCCCCCTTCTACTCCCTCTTGTCACTTACCTTCCCCATAAGTTCTTAGAAATTCCCAAAGTGCTTGGTGCCACGGTTTGTTTCCTCTTTGTTTTGTAGGTTTCAAGAAGTGAACTCAAAACAAGATTTTCATAAGGGAAATGCTGCCTAAATTTCCTCAAGAACGCGAAGAACACTCGCAAATTTTTGGAACAAAACTCTTAAATTAATGATTGAATGCCATGAATATCGTTATGCTAAATGATAAAATTATCATGTTCACATGCTCTATAAAATGGATTATTTTGGAAATGGTGATTCATATGCTCACACGTATAAATTTTTCAAAAAAAAAAAAAAATGTAATTCTTTGTTTGTATGATATGTTTGGATGCTTGGATTACATGACATGGATATTGGCCACTCTATTCTAGAAGACCAACCTCGGTTACACAAAATGGGTGCCTAACACCTTTTCATTTTGTAAATTAGCCCCCAATCCTAGATTGATGGTTGTAGACTAGGCTTTTCAATGTAATTTGTAATAAATTATAATTAGGAAACAAAAAAATGTAATTCTTATTTAATCCAATTGAAATGACAGTCTCACTCTTTAAGTTTGACATAAAACTATCATTGGACTTTTTGTTACTAATCTTAACGGAATATTTCGTTTTTTTTTTAGATTTCTTTTTTTAAAGACCCTCTCTCTCTCTCTCTCTCTCTCTCTCTCTCTCTCTCTCTCTCTCTCTCTCTCTCTCTCTCTCTCTCACTCATATGGTTAGAGCCTGAGATTTGGTAAAAAGTATCTTAAAAAAGAAAAGAAAAGAATATTCCGTTAAAATTAGTAACAGAAAGACCCATGACAGTTTTATATCAAATTGGAAGAATGTGATTGTCATTTCGATTCAATTTTGAGGTTTATTGTCATTTTATAGCACCTCGAGAGAGGATAATATAATTTACCCTCATTATTCATATCAATACAAAAATGCAATTTTCTCTTTATCAATTATTGTCAAATGTTTTCTCTTTTTTCCTAATTAAATAAAATGAGTGATGACTCTAATTGTTAAAACCCTCAATCTATAGGGTTGAGACATTCATCCATATCAAGTAACCATTTTAAGGCCCATAATAAGGAGGAGACCCTATGAGGTTTCAAGTCATGGCCCTCACAATATAGAAGGGGCTGGTTTTGGCAGGGAAACCCTTCCCCCATGACTTGCCAATTGGTTGTCTCATTTTTGTTGAGGAAACGTGTCAAGGCAACTGTACCTAGTCCGCAAGTCAATTAGAACACTGCTTAGTTAGTAGTATTAAATGTTAATGTGAGAGGAGAGACAACTAACAAACAGCAGGTAGGCACTGCCTTTGAGGATAGTTGGAGGAATTGATCCACGTGTCCGTTACTCAAGCACACTTGTAAGAAGTTCTCGAGGGCATAGCTTAGTCTATCAGAGCAACTGCTTAGTCTATCAGAATATCTCCAAGAGCCTTTTTATTTTTTACCCACATGTAGAGAATTCTCTACTTGTAACTAATATTTTGTTTAAATTCCCTCCAAGAAACTCTTTATTCTTTATCTATTTTATATTTAGATAATTATTTTCCTCATTTATTTTATTTTATTCTCTCTCTCTCTCTCTCTCTCTCTCGGCTTCCCAGTTCCACTTACGAAGTTTCCTCCTCCAACCAACAAAACCCATCAACAACAATACAAAAACTCCAACAACAAATCAACCAGGCCACCCACCAGCACCAGCACAACCCACAGAAACACCTAAACCACCAAAATCAGCACCTACAAACACTCAAAACCCATCAACACCCAAACTGAGATCGGCACCCCGTGACCCAAGAATCATCCAAGACCCAAAAATCACCCAAGACACAAAAATCATCTGACCAAACCCAAAAAATAAAAAATAAAAAATAAAATTCCTTCATTGTCGAGCCAAGAACGGCGCTCAATCATCTTGCCAAACCCAAAAATAAAAATCCTTCGTTGCCGAGCCTTGATTGGCGCTCACCACCCCGTATCGAGATTAGCGCTCCACCAGTCACCATCCTGTGCCGAGATCGACGCTCAAGGTCAGTGTCGGTTGGGTTTCTGAAATGGCCCAAGAAGAAATGAGTTTGTGAGATGGAGAGAGAGTGGTGAAAATATGGGTTTGTGAGATTGAAGGAGAAATGGGTTTGTGAGAGACTCCGGTTTTTGAGATTGAGGGAGAAATGGCTTGGGTGGGAGAGGCAAGAGGGTGAGAGCCAGAAGAGAGAGAAAGGTTCGATCGGATGGAGGTGAGAGAGAGAGAGGGGGGAAAGGAAATAATATAAAACGGAAGTGATATTGTTTTTTTAAGCTGGTAGAGAGCTATAGTGTAGCTCTAGAAATTGTGGAGAGCATAAACAAAGTCTGGTGAAGCTTGATTTTTCTCGTTTGGCTCTCCACAACAAGAGAATAGAGTCAAATAGCAACTCTGACGTGATTGATTGAACCGTTTCTCTTCTGGTTTTTCCTTTTTCTCCTATATACCTAGTAAAGCCTGATCTAGCGAAACTCATCTCTCTTTAGATTTATTTCCAAAATCAATTTTGCAATGGAGGTGATACTGTAGAGAAAAGAAGAACAAGTTGGAATGGCTGTAAAGAAAGAGAGAAGATGAATGACCTTTGTGGTGATTGATGACAGTGATGTACTGTGGAATAAAATGCTAGTTCAATCCATTAGTCTCCTGTTACATATTAATTAAGAATTTAAAAATAGAAAATAAAAGAAAACATGTGTTATATTTTCATTAGTGGAATATAGAGTGGAGCAAATTACGTGGATAAGAAAATTTTCATTTGTGAAGTAAAAGAAAATTTTTTATTAAAAGATTTTTTTTTTTTTTTTAATAAAATATACATAAGTTTAATCCGTCTCTTTTTAAGCACCTTCCATCTCCTTGGTGGATTTAAAACGTCTTTTATTAAAAAAAGAAGAAAAAAAGAAGAAGCAATAAAGTCAACAAGAGTCAAAAGAAGAGAAAACCAAAGGAACCTTAATATTCCTTTGTAACCTTTAGCTTTACCTTTCCATTTCATGAGGGTTCTGAATTGTGTTACTCGTTTCATGATGTGGAACGTCTTTCATCGATTCTCTTACGTTTAAAGCTACCCAAAGTGGCTTCTTTTTTTATTTTGAGATGAAAGATCAAAGAACCCAAAGGCCAAAGGTTTCTAAATGCTAATACATATATTGTATGCCTTTCTTTTGATAACTAGTAGTAATGCTCGTACTAAAGATTCCCAGCTTCCCTTTTTCTTTCTTCTTTCCTTCGTAGAGAAGAACTACCCTTTCTTTCTATCTCTTAAGAATTTATTCAAGTACTGTCAAAGTCACAGATCAGAAATGGGTTTTTAATATAATCATATTATAATCTCACTTGGTTTTAATTTATTAATGAAGAAATTGATGCTTGCTAAAAGTTGACAATTTATCACTCCATTAGATACGGAGAGACAAAAGATACTCATTTTTTTAAAATTTTATGGACTAAAAATGCTTGTTCGAAACTTTAGGCTAGAATCATATAAAAAATAAAATAAAATAAAAAATTGTGGGATTAAAAACACTAATTTTTTAAAGGACACAGTTCGTAGTTATCTTGCTACAACATACTACGTGATAAGACAATTCAGATGTACTTTTAACCATATAACATATTTAATAAATCATGTGATTTGTTTAAATAAAATAACTTTAGACCTGAAAAATGGTCATTTGAAATTTTATGGACTAAAAACGAGAAATAGGAAAACTTTAAAGAGCAGCAATGTATTTTGAAAAAAAAAAAGAAAAAAGAAAAAGGAAAGACCAGAGGACCTCTATTTTGTGGCAAAAGAAGAGAAAAAGAGAAGACAAACAACCTTAAAAATAAATTCTTTTGTAACCTTTTGCCTTTCCATGTCGTTTCTGAATAGTGATATTCGTTTAATTAATGATGTGGGACTTCTTTCATCTATTTTCTTGCGTGGAAAGCTACCCAAAGTAGGTTCTTTTTTTATTTTAGATGAAAGATAGAAGAATCCAAAAGTGAAAGAGGGTTCTTTTTTCATTTTGAGATGAAAGATATAAGAACCCAAAAGTGGGTTCTATATGCTATTACATTGCTTTTGATAACAAGTAGTAATGCATGCTCGTACTAAAGATTCCCAGCTTCCCTTTTTTCCTTCCTAGATAAGAAATTCCCTTCTAAGAATTTATTCAACTAGCACTGTCACAGACTCATAGCACAGAAAGTTAATGGAATTTTTTTTTTTTTTTTTTTTTAAATATAATCATTGATATTGCATGCAGATGAGAAGAAAGAGTTAAGAGTAGTGTGAGAAAGACATTGAAAGTGTGAAAATGATGATGATGGAGGAGGAGATTTCAAACAAGAAGAAACCAGTTCCTAATGATCGTGGCTTCACTGATATTGTGCTTTCTTGGTCCCTTGAACAAATTGAAAATCAAGACCTTTTCAAGAACAAGGTTTGCCTTTGCTTTAATCAAACATTCTCTTTCTTCTTTTGGTTTTAGTTCATTATTATTATCTCACTTGCTTTTAATAATTTATTGCATTAATGAAGAAATTGATGCTTACAAAAGAAGAAATGCATTTTATTATTACAATCTCACTCATATTGTACAGTTTTCCTTTGTGGCCTTGATTATTTCAGGCCCAAGCCCATTTCAGTTTTCTCTTTGTCTCCAAAGCTTTTTTATTTGCATTTCATTTTCTTCCACTTAATAAAATTCTTGAATGATATTAATGGGTTAATAAATTGATCTAGTTTTTATATTATATCAGTGATATTGGTGGTTTGTTAGAGTGCTCTGCCTTTGTTGCTTGTTTGATGTTTTAGATTAGTAATAGTTTGTATAATATGAGATGAAATATATATTGTATAGAATATATTATATATACTATATGAATATTTAAGTGTTTCATTTGTTTTATAAAATTTATTTAAAAGTTTGACATATACAATATTGTCATAACCCTATTTTTACCCCCGAGATTATCTTGGGCGTCGGCACATAAAACGAGGCGGCCTGGGCTAAGCCGGTTTGACCCGAGAGGGGTCCGATTGCACTTAAGAACCCTCAAAACGTGGTCGGGAGCACATTTCTCGAGGTTTGGGGAGGTTTGACCAAGTTTGACCGAGTTTGACCAGAGTTAACCAAGGTTGACCAAGTTTGACCAAGGCCTTGACCGGACCAAAAGCAAGATTTGATTGACTACCCTTTGACCATTGGATGGAACACATCGAGAGCTTCGATTCGATACTTTACGAATAAAAAATGAATGAGAAACGAGGAAGTTATGGGTAAAACCGTAAAAATTGGTCCAACAAAATTTGCTAAGTGTTGTTGACAAAATAGCCCATTTGGGGGGCGAGGTTTGCGCATGGATTCTTTCCGACCCGCAACAATTTGGTCCATAAGTTCGAAACTTTAAGGAAAAGGGTAACTTCAGCTACAACACGCAACTCTCGGATCGTTAAGAGCTTCCCTAGTCAAGACAGAATCTCGATCGGAAAATGACCTCGTGTCATGAAAAAATACTCTGGCAGCCTCTGTTCGCAGGTCCGTATCTGTCAAACTCGAGTTCGCCTTCTCGCAAGTCTGAAACTTTAAGAAAGAAGGTATCGCAAGCTTTCCAGAGACACCAAGATTGTCAAAAACCGACATTGGGAGCTATGATAACCGCGTGTAGGAAAATCGACGGAAGAAAGGAGACTATGTTGAAAATTTCACAGTTTTCCCCCGGAGAGGTTGCCTTCGCGCACAGATTCTTCCCTACTCACTGCAATTTGATTCGCAAGTCCAGAAATTTAAGAAAGAGGACATGCTCAAACATAACATGCAACTCTCAGATCGCCAAGATCTTCCCTGGTTTGGTCGGAATCCAAATCGGAAAATAGCCCTCCGGCAAGGAAAAAACACTCCGGTGGCCTCTGTTCGCGTGGCCGTATCTCTCGGACAAAAGCTTGACTTCTCGCAAGTCTGAAAATTTAAGGAAGAAGATATCGCAAGCTTTCCAGGGACACCAAGATCGTCGAAAACCGACATCGGGAGCTACGTCAACCGTATGCCCAAAAACTGACGAAAATAAGGAAAACCTGCTGAAAATTTGACGCGTTTTTCCTCCCGGACAGCTGCCTTCATGCGTAGATTCCTCCCAACTTGCTGCGAGTTGATCCACAAGTTCGGAACTTTAAGAAAGACTGTAACTCTAGCTATGACATGCAACTCTTGGTTTGCCGGTAACGTCTCCAGTTTGGCCAGAATCCTCGCCGGAAAAATGCAGAAAAACAGCTCTGACCCCCCGACTTCCAGGAGCCATAACTTTTCCTTCCGAGCTCCGATTCGTGCAAAATTTATATATTTGGAAAGTAGACTTCCCAAGATTTCCAACGGTACCACGTATGACCCATTTTGAGCACTAGAAGTCCTGCAAAAGCTGCCTTGAAACCGGGTCAAAAAACGGTACAGACATGCGAATCGAGGAGGAGTTGCTGGAGGTGCCACGTGCCCTGCGCCACGCAGCCTCACCCTGCATGAGGTTCCTCTATAAATTCGACCCCCCTCCCCTCACTTGCAACAAGCTTGGCTCAAGTTCCTACATAGATTTTGGGTGTTTTCTAGGCAGAAACTTGGGAAATGGTCCCCTCTTTGGGTTTTAGACTAGTTTCTAGTTAGAGTTAGGAGACCTTACTTAGGTAATCTCTCTCTACCCCTCCAAGCTCTTCTCATCACTCTCTTCACTTATACACTCTCCCATACCCATTATTTTCTTTCATTTTCATGGAGGTGATTAGTGATGATCCCACAATAGGAAGGGATTCACAATGATCCATGTTTATTATATGCTTTAAATTCATTTATTGCTTTAATTATCCTTTAAATTCATTTATTGCTTTCATTTATGCTTTAAATACATTTATTGCTTTCACTATGCGGATTATTGCTTTTATTTTCTTATTTACTACGTTATTGTGATTATCCCCTTTCCTCTTGTGATTTGGGAATGAAAATCCTTATTGGTCTTGGCGGATTATGTAAGACCTTCAATAAGCATTAACAACCATGTAATCCCATAAGGCATTGGACCCATGAACACCCACTTCGATTTAATTCCGTCATTATTTCCTTATTTACTACGTTGTGATTATTATTCCCTTTTCCCGTTGTGATTTGGGCGTGAAAATCCTAATTGGTTTTGGCGGATTATGTAAGACCTTCAATGGCATTAACAACCATGTAATCCCATAAGGCATTGGACCCATGAACACCCCCTTTGATTTAATTCCATCATTATTTCCTTATTTACTACGTTGTGATTATTATTCCCTTTTCCCCTTGTGATTTGGGCGTGAAAATCCCGATTGGTCTTGGCGGATTATGTAAGACCTTCAATGGCATTAACAACAATGTAATCCCATAGGGCATTGGACCCATGAACACCCCCTTTGATTTAATTCCGTCATTATTTTTGTATTTACTACGTTGTGAATATTATCCCCTCTTCCCTTTGTGATTTGGGCGTGAAAATCCTGATTGGTCGTGGCGGATTATGTAAGACCTTTAATGGCATTAACAACCACGTAATCCCATAAGGCATTGGACCCATGAAAATCTCCCTTGCTTTAAATTCCGTTATTATTATATTGTGAATATTTTCTATTTTTCCCCTTTAATTTGGGTGTGAAAATCCTTACCGGTATTAAAGGTTTAGGTAAGGCTTTTAATAGCACTAAACCCCATGTAATTCCGTAAGATATTGGACCCTCGAGATTCCTGACATCACTTTGATTGATTTTCCCTTTTATTGTTCATATAAGTCATATTTGGTCTCAGAGGATTACGTAAGTCTTTCAATAACACTAATCCCTCGTGTAATCCCGGGAGGTGTTGAACCCTTATCTACGTTGTTTATTTTATTCATGTAAATTCTAAGGTGGTATTGGAAATTAAGGTCTTGACCCTTTTCCTAATCCATCTCGTATTGTCATCTTCATTTCATACTTGTCATTTTGGTCAAGTATTTTAATTACGTCAAGAATTACACCTCGTCATTTTGATTAAGCATCACATTTATGTCATAATCATCCTCCACTTGTCAATCTTGTCATATCATATCCATTCCATACTTGTTACTTGTGATTAAAGCGTTGCAAACATGCCATGATCACTTGCTTGGACATTTACCCGCTTTGATATTTCTGTCATCCCGTACTCGTTCTTTGTGATTAAAGTGCTGCAAACATGCCATGATCACTCATTTGAACATTTACCCGCTTTGATATAAATATCATTCCATACCCACTCCATACTTGTTCTTTGTGATTAAAGTGCTGCAAACATGCCATGATCACTTACTTGAGCATTTACTCACTTTGATATAACGTGGTGCCATATCTATTCTTTGTGATTAAAGTGCTGCAAATATGCCATGATTACTTCTTTGAATATTTACTTTCTTTGATATAAATGTGGTTAAAATACATTTTGCCATGAAAACTTTAAAAAGAGTAAACATGGTAATGTCGGCGTTATAAACGAGACTGGTGCAACCTAAGCTCTATGGCTTGACTTAGTCTTGGGACATCATGGTATGAGTCTTTTATGCGTTGATGTGGCTTGCCGTTGACACGTTATGAGGGATTCTACACGTTATAACATCCATAAGATCAGGACCTAAAATTCCCCAAAGTGTGAATTAATCATCCAAAATCCCGCCATTTGACGGACCACTTTATTCTTGGAAATCAAGGGTGAAGGGATCTTGAATATTGCACCAAAAATATAATTGTTTGTCCCGGCACTCGATGTTAGGATTTCAAGTGCATCCTACCATCGAATTGCCTGAAACCTAAAAAATACAAAGATGAAGGAAGGTGAAACAAATAGTCTAATCAAAACCAAGCGAAGTCAAATTGCATTTGCCATTCTTGGTATATTGTATGACGGAAATTGAGACATTTGTACATAATTTATACCAACAAATCCATGCTAAGCAAATGTGAAGGAACACTGGAAGAAAGGTAACCGTTTCTTAACGGATGTTATGGGATGCCTAACACTTTCCCCACGCATAATCAAACCCTTGAACCCATCTTTGATTCAAGACTATTTTCTTTAATATGTCTAAACAAGATAAAATTTATTAGACATAGGTGCCTAATCACACCTTAAATTTCCCATGATTGGTGGCGACTCCAAATTTGTGCTCACTTGCACACACACACGTGTTCCCTCACACATACACACAACAATTATACACTTCCGAACAAAGACTCGCCAAATGGGGGTCGAGATTAGGAAGACGGAATTTTTCCAAAAAATATGTAAATAGAATTACATATGGGTATATTATAGATTTGAATGAATAATTAATGGCTCTATATATTAAATTATTTCTTTTATTATATTTCAATTTAATAGCATGATTATGGTATTTTAGTATAAATTTGTAAAATGTTATTGAAAACCATCTAATTTAGGACACGAATTAAGCAATTTAATATATTTAGTATGTGGTTTTTAATTTTTAATTTGTTTTCAAGCAAATTAAAAACTTATTACTAGTTTGATTTTTTAATATATATATACATATATATATAATATATATATATTATTATATATATATATATACATATATAATCCAAATTACAGAAAAATTATAATATGCCAAAGAAACAAATTCAAGATTATAAATAAATAAAATGAAAGTGTTGATGCTTAATTTAAAAACCCAAGATTATAAATTAAAAATGAAAAAGAAAACGGGATTTATTTTTTCGGAAAAATATGCATGTACATGTAATACATGTTGTAGTACGCATATTTACTAACTATGGTTTTAGTTGAGCTATCTTTCATGATATAGCACTTTTTTTTCCCCAAAGTACAGTCAAATGTCCATTCAATTGAGAATGTGATACAGAGTTTCTTTTGAGAGATAATAGACAATAATCATGGTGGTGGCTCTTCTAACCAAATATCCAAATGTAGAATATTACATGCATATTCAGCAATCTTATGGGCAGCCTTGCTGCACACTCTGCTTGTAGAGTGAATTTCTGAGCTGATATTTGATTCTACCATAAGAGGATGTCTTCGATGTAGCACTAATTTAATTCATTTTTTAAAATTAAAGAAGGAAAAGAAATTGAAAAGATGATATAGAATGAGAAGGAAAAGTTATATACTTGTTTTTTTTTTTTTTTTTTTTTTTTCATTTTCTTGAAGGAAGAAGTATTCAATATGCTCATTGAAAATCATTATCTTGTAAGAATGAGCTGTTAGCACTTTATCTCCTCCTAGTTGCATGTTTAGTGAAAAGTAATTTATAATGCCCCTCCATTGAATTTATTTGGTACTCTATTTTGAATTAGCCCCTTGTTTCATTCTTTATAGGTAGAAAAGATTCCACAGTCCTTTGAATCAGTTCAGCAGTATCTTAATTCATATAAATATCCTTTATTGGAAGAAACTCGTGCACAACTGTATTCAAGTATGGAGATTATATCAAGAGCACCTTTTGCTGAAGTAATTTCATTCGATGAATCTAAGCCATACGGAGAAAAATTGTATGACCTTAAGGTTGATAACTGGAGAAACCGATTCAGTGATCGTAGCAAGGAGCCTTACAAAACATTTCCAGGAGATATATTTGTTTTAGCAGATGCTAAACCCGAGCAGGTTTCTGACTTACAAAGAATAGGAAGGTCATGGGCTTTTGTAGCGGTCACTAAAATCCCAGAGGATAAGGATGAGGAGAATAGTACATCGACTAGCTTTAAAGTCAAGTTGTTGAAAGACATTGAAGTTGATGCTAGGCAGAAATCTTTGTTTGTGGTTTACTTGGTAAATACAATCCCTAACAGGAGAATATGGAGTGCGCTGCACATGCATGGAAATCTGAACATTATCAAGAAAGTCTTGTGCACTAGTTCTTTGGTAAGTAATAGAATACTCAGCATGGATGATAGTATACTGATTATATTTTTTTAGTAATTATGAGACAAAACATTTTACTTTAGAAGGATTAAAATTAAGATACAATTTTCGTTCTCTTTAAAGTATTTTTAGTTGATCCTGAAGCAACAGTGCTTATGCATTCATAAAGCCAATTGGAGATCCTACTTTGTGCCTTTTGTAATAAACTAATAATGTGGTTTGAGTTTATTAACCCTCTCACTATCTCCAGTCCCCCCTTTACCTAATTCTGGTAATGCAATGTCATGCACATGTATTTCCTTATTTTATCTACAAGTCAATTGCAATAAGAGGGTTTTCTGAATTCATACTTGTTTTACTGATATTTGTTGCTTAGACTTTCATTGATTATTTTCCTTTTCTCATGTTGAACAACAGATTGAGGAGAATTGTGATCTCTGTTCTTCACAGAGTGATGAAAGCTTGGATGATAAATTGTCAATGAGTATCCCTTCTAATCTGAATGAATCCCAAACCAATGCTATTCTGTCATGTCTTCGTAAGATGCATTGCAACCACAAGCTGTCTGTGGAACTTATATGGGGTCCGCCTGGTACAGGGAAAACAAGAACCATTGGTACACTGCTTTTTACCCTTCTAAGAGTGGGATGTAGGACTCTTACTTGTGCCCCAACAAATGTCGCAATTAAAGAAGTGGCTTCTCGTGTCCTAAATCTGGTGAAGGAATCCTTTGAAACAGACATTGGAGTTGATGCTTTGTTTTGCTCATTTGGAGATATTCTCTTATTTGGGAATAAGGAGCGGCTCAAAGTTGGTTCAGACATGAATATGATATATTTGGATTATCGGGTCAAAAAGCTTACTGAGTGCTTGGGGCCTCTGACTGGTTGGAGGCATTGTTTTTCCTCAATGATTGATCTTCTTGAAAAATGTGTTTCTCAGTTTCACATCTTGTTGGAAAATATATTGATCAAAAAGAGCGAACACAACAATGAAAAAGAAATCAAAGAGATAGATAGTAGTGAGAGGGAGTGCAAGTCATTCCTTGATTTTCTGAGAAAAAGATTTGTTGCTACCTCAGAACCACTCAAAAAGTGTCTTGAAGTCTTTTATACACATTTGCCCAAAAATTACGTTCTTGAGCACAATTTCCAAAACATTGTATCTCTTATTCGCCTACTTGAGTCTTTTGAAACCCTGTTGTCAAAAGATAATGTAGAATCAGAAGTACTGGAGGAGCTTTTTTCTCATTCAGAAATAGTTGATGATATTTCTCAGTCATTTACGGATATACCATTCCTGTTGTATGCAAGGAGAAAAGAATGCCTTTCTCTTTTAAAAAAACTTCAGGATTCATTTAATGAACTTGATCTTCCAAGCTATATGAACAAACGGTCAATAATGGATTTTTGTATTAAAGCAGCTTCCTTAATTTTTTGCACTGCTTCAAGTTCTTATA
>OU015771.1:9236897-9434623 GCA_907173295.1 Fagus sylvatica | reverse complement strand
GAGAACAATTTGTTTAGATAATAAATGGTCACAATCAATAACATAGTAGTAACCTTAATGCCCCGGGACCTCCACTCCTCTGGACTGCTAGCAACTTGCATTTCCTGAGCAAGTAGATCATCCAGTTGTCTCACTTGGACAAGACACTTTTTCTTCCAATAGTCAAACATAGGTCTGCAACAGTCCTCTTTCTCACATATCCACAACCTCTGCCTGGTACGAGTTACAGCCACATAAAGTTGCTTCAGTTCAGAGCACAAGCCATTGTGTTTTGACTCATTGAAACTTGATCTGGGTAAAGTTTGGTCGAGCAAATCTTGTTCTTTCATATATTCATATATCACCCTCCATTGATTTTTCAGAGGAGATGAGCCAAAATAGTTGTACAACAATACATCCTACACAAGGAAATTATGAGAGTTACAAATCGGCTGAAAAATATGACTCAATAAATTACTGATAAAGTTAAAGTACCACATTTTGAACAAAAGAAACGATAATCTTTAAACATATAAATAAATTGTGGAATATTAAATTGAATGAGTAAATATGCATTATAACCACCTGAAATTCAAGGCCCTTGCACTCCACAATAGTTAGAACAAGAGCTTGCTTCCCAACAACTTTTTTAACTTCCTTCCGAACACAATCATCTCGTACCAATATTACCTGCTCTGCACCGAAGCCAACAATACTCACTCCAGCATTTACTCTATTGCCAAAAATAGTGGTGATTGCATTTTTGTTGTTCCCTGATTCAAGCAGAATAGGAGCTTCGCCGTTTATAGGACTAGTCTCAGGCTGCAAAATATCAGTAGATTGAGGAAAGTAACGATAAAGAAGTTCAATAACACTCTGTGATAGCTTAAGAACCCCATCATGAGTACGGAAATTCTGGCTCAAATGGAAGATATCTGAGATTATTCCCTTCTCTTTTCTTCCATCATGTCCACTGCCTTTTGATTCCAATACAAACTTCTTGTAGAACAGAGATCTTATATCTTGGAATCTAAAATCAATTCCCTTCGCAATTGTCTGAGCAGTATCACCAGAGAAAACAAAACCTTCTTCAACATTTTTACAAATATATTTGAATAATGTAATTTGGCTCAATGTAAGATCCTGCACCTCATCGACATATACAAAATTCATTTCATCACCCTTGTATCTTTCAACTCTGAATCGATGATGAAGATCAATTACAAGATCAGAAAAATCAAACTCACCATTTTTCATTCTTCATTTTTTCATAATTTTGAAAGATGTCATATATTATCTCTCTATCCTGTCTTACTTAAACGGGAAACTCGGACATTCTGATAATAGAACATAGTCCTCACGACTGAGTTTACCATCACCTGCCTCCACAGCTTGTGAGCCACCTTTTATATGGGAAATAATCTCTGTGAAAACTCTGGAAGAATCGAAGCTTCTTAGTTAGCTGGGTATTGAAACGGGGCCAGTATGATGTACTAAACTTTTCATAATTAACTTCTTTCAACCTTATAAAGCTCTGTAAGGCAACTGAACTACCACTTATTCGACCATTAGAAAGTTTCCTTGCCTCATGAAATCTTTCAAAGTATGAATTACCCACAGTTGCATCAAGCATTATCAGAAATTTGTTAAATGTTATGACAAGAGGATATGACTTGGCAGGAACATCAACAAAAGAATCAGGGATATCCTTGAAATGAGATGGCATCATCAAAATCATGCCATATCAATTGAACTGCTTCCTTTTGAAGAATTACCACTACAAGGCAAAGCTGCACGACAAAAAAAAATGTTACCAAAAAGGATTTTCATTTGTTTCTAGTCAGAAATCAAGCTTTAACTAATTCAAAAAAGAAAAAACTTTCCCAAAGGTGAATATCACATTTTTTAAATGAAACTCCCTCCTTCAACAAGTTTGTCTTATATTCCACGTTGAGGAAAATATTTTCACTTTGGAAGATCAATGGGCACAGTTTTTAATTAATTTTGTAATATGGACTTTTCTTTATTTGATTTGAAATTATAAAGCGTAACTATGAAAAATTTCATCAAATATTCTACGCACCTCTTCAAGTGAGAAACATGACTTTTGACAGCATAACACAGTTTAGGACTCACTGTCACAAATAGCTGACGCAAGATAGCTCCCTTTGTCTCAGCAGTGGTATCCTGAACCTCCTTTTCCTGACTATGCACAAGTGTATTGTTCTTGACACCATACAATAAGTCCGTTGCCATATGGTACAATTTTTCTTTCTGAAATAACTTCATAGTCAAAACAGTTGTTTTGCCAGTACCTGACCGCCCAAGTACAAATGTACTTCTAGGAAAATGGATTATCTCTAGTTCTTGGTCACTTACTTCAAATGGAAGATCCAATTCACCACCATTATGGTTAGAAAGCAAGTGGCCTACTACAACTGATGATAAGGAGTAGAATTTCATCAGCATCAGACTCTCACTTACCTTTGCATTCTCAACATAAGTTCTACCATCAGAAGCAGAACCACTTAGATCACTCCCATTTTCGTTGTTATCAAGATTCTTAATCCGGACAATATCAGAAGAGATTGACCAAATCTTCGGAACTTCCAAATCCCTAGACACGAAGCACGAAAAATAAAGATTCAATATAGAAAAGAAAAAATGCTTGTAAAATTAACAGGTCCAGATAAGGCATCATCCTAAGTTTCAAAATTAGCAACATCATTAAGGATCTACTAGAATGCAAAAGAACATACATACCCCTCAAGACATTTCTCTTGGCAGCGATTAATAAAGTCATCCGTATATTTTCCATACATACTATCAAGACGTTTGACTAATTTTTGAATATCCTCTACAGGTAATATATCCCAGATCTTCAGAACTTGATGGTACCTCAATTCCTTCACTATGTCACTCATTTCCTTTACTATGTCATTTGCACAAACAATATAAAGGCCTTCAACCTTAAATTGCTTTAAGATCTGTGAAGAATTTTCCACAAATTAGATCTACCTTCCTCTTTCTGGGTCTCCAACCACTGGAAAGTTTAAGTAGAAGGTGTATAACTGACTTCTTTGTCTGGACAGACTTCAGTTTTTGAAATGATTTCAGAAAGTTGTCACTGAAAAGAACCTGTGGAGATTGCAAATAGGAAGAAAGAATATTAACATTTCCATTATCGGAAATTAAAATATGAATAATTTATAATGAAAAGTATAGGTACCAAACGCGCCAAATACCTTCCACCTAGCACTTTTGAAAAGTATGCTATCCCCATTAAGCAAATCATCAAACTGTTCAAGTTCTTTCTTCACATCTAATATTGCTTTGGCCAAATCCTTGTCCTCATCAGCATTAAAGAAACATTGACGATTCTTCGCATCAAGGACCAAGGTTTCCCAAACAGATTCACTATTCACTAGTGTTCTTTCATTTCCCAAAATCCATAGACAGTGCCTGAAATGCATTACAGGGCCAATTGTTAGTCATCACACTTATTAAAATGGAAAGCAAAAGCAAGCTTATCAAAAGAGTTTACATAAAGTATTACCTAGCCCTTGTAAGAGCAACATTAGTTCTCTGCCTATTCGAAATGAACCCAATTGATGAACGAGTATTAGATCTTACTGTTGATATTATTATTATGTCCTCCTCCCCACCCTGGAACCCATCAACTGACTTCACCTTCACTGCAAACCCACCAAGGTCATCATACTTTGAGAAAAATTTAGAATATACCTCTAAATTTTTCCTTCTCTCAAAGAAGAAATCCAAAATTGGAGACACAACAAAAGACTTTATTAAACTGAAAATATTACAAAGAAAGCTTCAACTTTCACAAACACTCAACACTCAAGAATTACAAGCTACTCCTCACTCAAGACTAACACTACATATAGACTTTCACTCCTTGATTAGTACACTACTTCACTCTACGCATAAGGAGATTCTAGGACATTCTTGCAACACCTCTTCTCCAATGCTTCTTGTGTGTGGAGTCTCTAGATAGTCTTGTAGAGACTTTGAGAGATAGAGAAATTTCTAGAGAGGGTTCAAAATTTCGAGAGAAGGAGAAACCAACCTAGAGAGAAGCTTCTAGAGACTTATAGCTTTCTAGTATTCAAAAACTCTAGAAGATTCAAAAGAGAGAGGCCATTTTTAAACTCCCCCTCAACACTGACTCTCTCTCAATTCCGGGGTCGAAAAATTGCTTTCTGAAACTATGTGTTGAAATAAATGTCTGCACTTGGTCCTCTGTATGTTTGAAGTGATAGTTTTGATGTCTATCGTCCTTCTAGTTGTGGTTCTAGACTTTCTTCTCCTTCTTGAACTTCTTCTAGCCTTATTCCTCCCCTGGTGTCCTGTGGTGAACACCCATCTGCCAAGGACTAGTTATTTCTCTAGAGATTTTTTTCAATAATTTTTATTTCTTCCATCGCCTTGGAAGTGGAACAGTGGCTCCTTGGCACTAAACTTTGACTCCTGATACGGTAGTTGATTGCCTTCCCAATTGAAGCACAAACTGATCTTCAACACTCCAATGGAAACCTTTGAAAGACTTGTTCATAACCTTCAGATGATAGTTGACGTGCCCCAATCTTGCATGCCAAAGTAAGTTTCATTCTTTCGTGTCTTACAAATGCTGACTCTGCTGACATCACGTAGACTGATTCCAATCGTTGCCCCTCCACCGGTGTTTCTGAGATTTTGAGGTCCGATCACCTTCAATCTTGGGAATAGTGACCTGAAATGTCAATTGAGCGACAGATAGCAAATTTTTCTTCATTCTGGGACATGATAAACATTTGAAGTCCACGAGGCGTAAATGTTCCGATGTGAGTCGGTAACCTAGTTGTCGGCTGTTACCACCACACGGCCTCTGTACTCAGATAGGTTTTGTAAATTTTATCACCCGTATATGATTTGAGCAGCCAGAATCTACGATCCAGTATTCTTGTACATCTGTTCTGGTGTTGTTATCAAAAAGTATATTGCCTGAACTGGAGTAAAACTCAACAGGCTTTTTCTTGGTCCAACAATTTCGCCATGCTTTTCCCGTTTATTGCCATCGAACTTTCTACTATTACCTCGATTCTTCGAATCCCCCTAGAGATCCCTTTCCTTGGTGACTTTTCATTGTCAATCCTTTTTATCAACCGGTCTATGCCTCTAGTTTTGCTATGTAGAGCTTCCTCCTCACCCTTCAGAGATCCTCCCATTTGCTTAACCCTGATCTGCAAGCAAATTTTCAAACTCAACAAGATGGTTGTGTCTCCCTAAATGTGCTAAAAAGTAATATAATATTACCATAGAGTAGAAAGAATGAAGTGCAATTGAACAATATTATAGCTTCAAGGACAAACATCTTTCTTTAGAAAAGACAATACCAATTCTGAAATAAGCCCATTAACAACATAAAGCTGGATTAAATGTAGCAACCTCTATTGGTCAGAAGAATGAGACTTCAAGTGGAGTTACCTTTGTATAAATTCAGCAGTATTTTCATCACAATAGCAACCTCAACCATGTTTCTCCAACTACGCTCAACATCATCCTTCTCTTCCCTACCATCTCTTATATTTATGAAAGAATAGGAACCATACATTGGCCAGGGAAGATAGTGTTTTTCATAGCCTTTTCTTTTAACATTTGGAGCATCTAAAATCTGGTTGGAATAAAAATTTGAATTTGGGAAGAAACTTATGGATGGATGCATTCGGTACTCACAATAGCAACCTATGTTTCTCCACCGAACATCATCCTTCTCTTCCCTACCATCTCTTATATTTATGAAGATGCTTTGAGGGAAGATGGTTTTTCCCTTTTCTTTCAATGAGCTCAACTGGTTGGAATAAAAATTTGAATTTGGGAAGAAACTCTCAAATAAACTTCTCCCAAAACCAGCTTCATGAGAAATCTACGAAAGAAAATTTATAGAAATTGAAATAATATTTAAATAAAAATAAGAAAAGGAATACCAAGTAGCATGTAAGCAAAGGGGTGAAAATGTAAGAAAAATCAGCATTACATACATTGCTTTCAGTCATTGCTGCTAATTGGCACTCATCGCCAAAGAGAATAGCATGCCTTAAACCTGGAAGTTTCAGGGGTATGATTGACTCACACTCCTTTAATTGTGCAGCTTCATCAATAACCAGAATGTCCAGTGGGTTCATTGACACAGAGTGCAGCTTATAAGAACTTGAAGCAGTGCAAAAAATTAAGGAAGCTGCTTTAATACAAAAATCCATTATTGACCGTTTGTTCATATAGCTTGGAAGATCAAGTTCATTAAATGAATCCTGAAGTTTTTTTAAAAGAGAAAGGCATTCTTTTCTCCTTGCATACAACAGGAATGGTATATCCGTAAATGACTGAGAAATATCATCAACTATTTCTGAATGAGAAAAAAGCTCCTCCAGTACTTCTGATTCTACATTATCTTTTGACAACAGGGTTTCAAAAGACTCAAGTAGGCGAATAAGAGATACAATGTTTTGGAAATTGTGCTCAAGAACGTAATTTTTGGGCAAATGTGTATAAAAGACTTCAAGACACTTTTTGAGTGGTTCTGAGGTAGCAACAAATCTTTTTCTCAGAAAATCAAGGAATGACTTGCACTCCCTCTCACTACTATCTATCTCTTTGATTTCTTTTTCATTGTTGTGTTCGCTCTTTTTGATCAATATATTTTCCAACAAGATGTGAAACTGAGAAACACATTTTTCAAGAAGATCAATCATTGAGGAAAAACAATGCCTCCAACCAGTCAGAGGCCCCAAGCACTCAGTAAGCTTTTTGACCCGATAATCCAAATATATCATATTCATGTCTGAACCAACTTTGAGCCGCTCCTTATTCCCAAATAAGAGAACATCTCCGAAATGTGCCAAAACAAAGCATCACCTCCAATGTCTGTTTCAGAAGGATTCTTTCACCAGCTTTAAGGACACGAGAAGCCACTTCTTTAATTGCGACATTTGTTGGGGCACAAGTAAGAGTCCTACATCCCACTCTTAGAAGGGTAAAAAGCAGTGTACCAATGGTTCTTGTTTTCCCTGTACCAGGCGGACCCCATATAAGTTCCACAGACAGCTTGTGGTTGCAATGCATCTTACGAAGACATGACAGAATAGCATTGGTTTGGGATTCATTCAGATTAGAAGGGATACTCATTGACAATTTATCATCCAAGCTTTCATCACTCTGTGAAGAACAGAGATCACAATTCTCCTCAATCTGTTGTTCAACATGAGAAAAGGAAAATAATCAATGAAAGTCTAAGCAACAAATATCAGTAAAACAAGTATGAATTCAGAAAACCCTCTTATTGCAATTGACTTGTAGATAAAATAAGGAAATACATGTGCATGACATTGCATTACCAGAATTAGGTAAAGGGGGGACTGGAGATAGTGAGAGGGTTAATAAACTCAAACCACATTATTAGTTTATTACAAAAGGCACAAAGTAGGATCTCCAATTGGCTTTATGAATGCATAAGCACTGTTGCTTCAGGATCAACTAAAAATACTTTACGAAAATTGTATCTTAATTTTAATCCTTCTAAAGTAAAATGTTTTGTCTCATAATTACTAAAAAAATATAATCAGTATACTATCATCCATGCTGAGTATTCTATTACTTACCAAAGAACTAGTGCACAAGACTTTCTTGATAATGTTCAGATTTCCATGCATGTGCAGCGCACTCCATATTCTCCTGTTAGGGATTGTATTTACCAAGTAAACCACAAACAAAGATTTCTGCCTAGCATCAACTTCAATGTCTTTCAACAACTTGACTTTAAAGCTAGTCGATGTACTATTCTCCTCATCCTTATCCTCTGGGATTTTAGTGACCGCTACAAAAGCCCATGACCTTCCTATTCTTTGTAAGTCAGAAACCTGCTCGGGTTTAGCATCTGCTAAAACAAATATATCTCCTGGCAATGTTTTGTAAGGCTCCTTGCTACGATCACCGAATCGGTTTCTCCAGTTATCAACCTTAAGGTCATACAATTTTTCTCCGTATGGCTTAGATTCATCGAATGAAATTACTTCAGCAAAAGGTGCTCTTGATATAATCTCCATACTTGAATACAGTTGTGCACGAGTTTCTTCCAATAAAGGATATTTATATGAATTAAGATACTGCTGAACTGATTCAAAGGACTGTGGAATCTTTTCTACCTATAAAGAATGAAACAAGGGGCTAATTCAAAATAGAGTACCAAATAAATTCAATGGAGGGGCATTATAAATTACTTTTCACTAAACATGCAACTAGGAGGAGATAAAGTGCTAACAGCTCATTCTTACAAGATAATGATTTTCAATGAGCATATTGAATACTTCTTCCTTCAAGAAAATGATTAAAAAAAAAACAAGTACATAACTTTTCCTTCTCATTCTATATCATCTTTTCATTTCTTTTCCTTCTTTAATTTTAAAAAATGAATTAAATTAGTGCTACATCGAAGACATCCTCTTATGGTAGAATCAAATATCAGCTCAGAAATTCACTCTACAAGCAGAGTGTGCAGCAAGGCTGCCCATAAGATTGCTGAATATGCATGTAATATTCTACATTTGGATATTTGGTTAGAAGAGCCACCACCATGATTATTGTCTATTATCTCTCAAAAGAAACTCTGTATCACATTCTCAATTGAATGGACATTTGACTGTACTTTGGGGAAAAAAAAGTGCTATATCATGAAAGATAGCTCAACTAAAACCATAGTTAGTAAATATGCGTACTACAACATGTATTACATGTACATGCATATTTTTCCGAAAAAATAAATCCCGTTTTCTTTTTCATTTTTAATTTATAATCTTGGGTTTTTAAATTAAGCATCAACACTTTCATTTTATTTATTTATAATCTTGAATTTGTTTCTTTGGCATATTATAATTTTTCTGTAATTTGGATTATATATGTATATATATATTAAAAAATCAAACTAGTAATAAGTTTTTAATTTGCTTGAAAACAAATTAAAAATTAAAAACCACATACTAAATATATTAAATTGCTTAATTCGTGTCCTAAATTAGATGGTTTTCAATAACATTTTACAAATTTATACTAAAATACCATAATCATGCTATTAAATTGAAATATAATAAAAGAAATAATTTAATATATAGAGCCATTAATTATTCATTCAAATCTATAATATACCCATATTTAATTCTATTTACATATCTTTTGGAAAAATTCCTTCTTCCTAATCTCGACCCCCATTTGGCGAGTCTTTGTTCGGAAGTGTATAATTGTTGTGTGTATGTGTGAGGGAACACGTGTGTGTGTGCAAGTGAGCACAAATTTGGAGTCGCCACCAATCATGGGAAATTTAAGGTGTGATTAGGCACCTATGTCTAATAAATTTTATCTTGTTTAGACATATTAAAGAAAATGGTCTTGAACCAAAGATGGGTTCAGGGGTTTGATTATGCGTGGGGAAGGTATTAGGCACCCCATGACAACCGTTAAGAAACGGTTACCTCTCTTCCAGTGTTCCTTCACATTTGCTTAGCATGGATTTGTTGGTTTAAATTATGTACAAATGTCCCAATTTCCGTCATACAATATACCAAGAATGGCAAATGCAATTTGACTTCGCTTGGTTTTGATTAGACTCTTTGTTTCACTTTCCCTCATCTTTGTATTTTTTAGGTTTCGGGCAATTCGATGGTAGGATGCACTTGAAATCTTAACATCGAGTGCCGGGACAAACAATTATATTTTTGGTGCAATATTCAGGATCCCTTCACCCTTGATTTCCAAGAATAAAGTGGTCCGTCAAATGGCGGGGTTTTGGATGATTAATTTACACTTTGGGGAATTTTAGGCCATGATCTTATGGGTGTTATAACGTGTAGAATCCCTCATAACGTGTCAACAACAAGCCACATCAACGCATAAAAGACTCATACCATGATGTCCCAAGACTAAGTCAAGCCATAGAGCTTAGGTTGCACCAGTCTCGTTTATAATGCCCACATTACCATGTTTACTCTTTTTAAAGTTTTCATGGCAAAATGTATTTTAACCACATTTATATCAAAGAAAGTAAATATTCAAAGAAGTGATCATGGCATGTTTGCAGCACTTTAATCACAAAAAATAGATATGGCAACACGTTATATCAAAGCGAGTAAATGCTCAAGTAAGTGATCATGGCATGTTTGCAGCACTTTAATCACAAATAAAAAGTATGGAGTGGGTATGGAATGATATTTATATCAAAGCGGGTAAATGTTCAAATGAGTGATCATGGCATGTTTGCAGCACTTTAATCACAAAGAACGAGTACGGGATGACAGAAATATCAAAGCGGGTAAATGTCCAAGCAAATGATCATGGCATGTTTGCAATGCTTTAATCACAAGTAACAAGTATGGAATGGATATGATATGACAGGATTGACAAGTGGAGGATGATTATGACATAAATGTGATGCTTAATCAAAATGACGAGGTGTAATTCTTGACGTAATTAAAATACTTAACCAAAATGACAAGTATGAAATGAAGATGACAATACGAGATGGATTAGGAAAAGGGTCAAGACCTTAATTTCCAATACTACCTTAGGATTTACATGAATAAAATAAACAACGTAGATAAGGGTTCAACGCCACCCGGGATTACACGAGGGATTAGTGCTATTGAAAGACTTACCTAATCCTCCGAGACCAAATAGGACTTATATGAACAATAAAAGGGAAAATCAATCAAAGTGATGTCAGGAATCTCGAGGGTCCAATACCTTATGGAATTACATGGGGTTTAGTGCTATTGAAAGCCTTATCTAAACCTCTAATACTGGTAAGGATTTTCACACCCAAATTAAAGGGGAAAAATAGACAATATTCACAATGTAATAATAACGGAATTTAAAGCAAGGGAGATTTTCATGGGTCCAATGCCTTATGGGATTACGTGGTTGTTAATGCCATTGAAGGTCTTACATAATCCGCCACGACTAATCGGGATTTTCACGCCCAAATCACAAAGGGAAGAGGGGATAATATTCACAACGTAGTAAATACGGAAATAATGATGGAATTAAATCAAAGGGAGTGTTCATGGGTTTAATGCCTTATGGGATTACATGGTTGTTAATGCCATTAAAGGTCTTACATAATCCGCCAAGACCAATCGGGATTTTCACGCTCAAATCACAAGGGGAAAAAGGGAATAATAATCACAACATAGTAAATAAGGAAATAATTACAGAATTAAATCAAAGGGGGTGTTCATGGGTCCAATGCCTTATGGGATTACATGGTTGTTAATGCCATTGAAGGTCTTACATAATCCGCCAAGACCAATTGGGATTTTCACGCCCAAATCACAAGGGGAAAAGGGAATAATAATCACAACATACTAAATAAGGAAATAATGACGGAATTAAATCGAAGGGGGTGTTCATGGGTCCAATGTCTTATGGGATTACATGGTTGTTAATGCCTATTGAAAGTCTTACATAATCCGCCAAGACCAATAAGGATTTTCATTCCCAAATCACAAGGGGAAAGAGGATAATCACAATAACGTAGTAAATACGAAAATAAAAGCAATAATCCGCATAGTGAAAGCAATAAATGTATTTAAAGCAATGAAAGTAATAAATGTATTTAAAGCATAAATGAAAGCAATAAATGAATTTAAAGGATAATTAAAGCAATAAATGAATTTAAAGCATATAATAAACATGGATCATTGTGAATCCCTTCCTATTGTGGGATCATCACTAATCACCTCCATGAAAATGAAAGAAAATAATGGGTTTGGGAGAGTGTATAAGTGAAGAGAGTGATGAGAAGAGCTTGGAGGGGTAGAGAGAGATTACCTAAGTAAGGTCTCTTAACTCTAACTAGAAACTAGTCTAAGACCCAAAGAGAGGACCATTTCTCGAGTTTCTGCCCAGAAAACACCCAAAATCTATGTAGGAACTCGAGCCAAGCTTGCTGCAAGTGAGGGGAGGGGGGTCAAATTTATAGAGGAACCTCATGCAGGGTGAGGTTGCGTGGCGCAGGGCACGTGGCACCTCCAGCAACTCCTTCTCGATTCGCATGTCTGTACCGTTTTTTGACCCGGTTTCGAGGCAGCTTTTACGGGACTTCTGGTGCTCAAAATGGGTCATACGTGGTACCGTTGGAAATCTTGGGAAGTCTACTTTCCAAATATATAAATTTTGCACGAATCGGAGCACGGACAAAAAAGTTATGGCTCTTGGAAGTCGGGGGGTCAGAGCTGTTTTTCTGCTTTTTTCCGGCGAAGATTCTAGCCAAACTGGAGACGTTACTGGCAAACCGAGAGTTGCATGTCGTAGCCAGAGTTACAGTCTTTCTTAAAGTTCCAAACTTGTGGATCAACTCCCAGCAAGTTGGGAGGAATCTACGCACGAAGGCAGCTGTCCGGGAGGAAAAGCGCGTCAGATTTTCAACACGTTTTCCTTATTTTCGTCAGTTTTTGGACGTACAATTGACGTAGCTCCCGATGTCGGTTTTCGACGATCTTGGTGTCCCTGGAAAGCTTGCGATATCTTATTCCTTAAAGTTTCAGACTTGGGAGAAGTCGAGCTTTGGTTCGAGAGATACGGCCACACGAATAGAGGCCACCGGAGTGTTTTTTCCTCACCGGAGGGCTGTTTTCCGATTTGGATTCCGATCAAACCAGGGAAGATCTTGGTGATCCGAGAGTTGCACGTTATGTCTGAGCATGTCTTCTTTCTTAAATTTCTGGACTTGCGGATCAAATCGCAGTGAGTAGGGAAGAATCTATACGCGAAGGCAACCTCTCCAGGGGAAAACTGTGAAATTTTCAACATAGTCTCCTTTCTTCTGTCGATTTTCCCGCGCACGGTTATCATAGCTCCCGATGTCGGTTTTTGACAATCTTGGTGTCCCTGGAAAGCTTGCGATACCTTCTTTCTTAAAGTTTTGGAATTGCGAGAAGGCGAACTCGAGTTTGACAAATACGGACCCGCGAACAGAGGCTGCCAGAGTGTTTTTTCATGACAGGGGGTTATTTTCCGATCGAGATTCTGTCTTGACTAGGAAAGCTCTTGACGATCCGAGAGTTGAGTGTTGTAGCTGAAGTTACCCTTTTCCTTAAATTTTTGAACTTACAGACCAAATTGTTGCGGGTCGAAAAGAATCCATACGCAAACATCTCCCCTCAAATAGGCTATTTTGTCAACAACACTTAGCAAAAATTTTTAAGTATTGGACCAATTTTTACGGTTTTGCCCATAACTTCCTCGTTTCTCGTTCGTTTTCGATTGGTAAAGTATCGAATCGAAGCTCTCAATGTGCTCCATCCAATGGTCAAAGGGTAGTCAATCAAATCTTGCTTTTGGTCCAGTCAAGGCCTTAGTCAAACTTGGTCAACTCTGGTCAAACTTGGTCAAACCTCCCCAAACCTCGAGAAATGCGCTCTCGACCACGTTTTGAGGGTTCTTAAGTGCAATCGGACCCCTCTCGGATCAAACCAGCTTAGCCCAAGCTGCCTCATTTTGCGTGCCAATGCCCAAGATAATCCCAAGAGTAAAAATAGGGTTATGACAATATTGTATATGTCAAACTTTTAAATAAATTTTATAAAACAAATGAAACACTTAAATATTCATATAGTATATATAATATATTATATACAATATATATTTCATCTCATATTATACAAACTATTACTAATCTAAAACATCAAACAAGCAACAAAGGCAGAGCACTCTAACAAACCACCAATATCATTGATATAATATAAAAACTAGATCAATTTATTAACCCATTAATATCATTCAAGAATTTTATTAAGTGGAAGAAAATGAAATGCAAATAAAAAAGCTTTGGAGACAAAGAGAAAACTGAAATGGGCTTGGGCCTGAAATAATCAAGCCCACAAAGGAAAACTGTACAATATGAGTGAGATTGTAATAATAAAATGCATTTCTTCTTTTGTAAGCATCAATTTCTTCATTAATGCAATAAATTATTAAAAGCAAGTGAGATAATAATAATGAACTAAAACCAAAAGAAGAAAGAGAATGTTTGATTAAAGCAAAGGCAAACCTTGTTCGTGAAAAGGTCTTGATTTTCAATTTGTTCAAGGGACCAAGAAAGCACAATATCAGTGAAGCCACGATCATTAGGAACTGGTTTCTTCTTGTTTGAAATCTCCTCCTCCATCATCATCATTTTCACACTTTCAATGTCTTTCTCACACTACTCTTAACTCTTTCTTCTCATCTGCATGCAATATCAATGATTATATTTAAAAAAAAAAAAAAAAAAAAACCCATTAACTTTCTGTGCTATGAGTCTGTGACAGTGCTAGTTGAATAAATTCTTAGAAGGGAATTTCTTATCTAGGAAGGAAAAAAGGGAAGCTGGGAATCTTTAGTACGAGCATTACTACTTGTTATCAAAAGCAATGTAATAGCATATAGAACCCACTTTTGGGTTCTTATATCTTTCATCTCAAAATGAAAAAAGAACCCACTTTCACTTTTGGATTCTTCTATCTTTCATCTAAAAAAAAAAAAACCCCACTTTGGGTACCTTTCCACGCAAGAAAATAGATGAAAGAAGTCCCACATCATTAATTAAACGAATATCACTATTCAGAAACGACATGGAAAGGCAAAAGGTTACAAAAGAATTTATTTTAAAGGTTGTTTGTCTTCTCTTTTTCTCTTCTTTTGCCACAAAATAGAGGTCCTCTGGTCTTTTTTTTCTTTTTCTTTTTTTCAAAATACATTGTTGCTCTTTAAAGTTTTCCTATTTCTCATTTTTAGTCCATATAATTTTAAACAACCATTTTTCAGGTCTAAAGTTATTTTATTTAAACAAGTCACATGATTTATTAAATATGTTATGTGGTTAAAAGTGCATCTGAATTATCTTATCACGTAGTATGTTATAGCAAGATAACTACAAACTGTGTCCTTTAAAAAATTAGCGGTTTTAATCCTACAATTTTTTATTTTATTTTATTTTGTATATGATTTTAGCCTAAAGTTTCGAACGAGCATTTTTAGTCCATAAGGTTTTAAAAAAATGAGTATCTTTTGTCTCTCCGTATCTAATGGAGTGATAAATTGTCAACTTTTAGTAAGCATCAATTTCTTCATTAATAAATTAAAACCAAGTGAGATTATAATATGATTATATTAAAAACCCATTTCTGATATGTGACTTTGACAGTACTTGAATAAATTCTTAAGAGATAGAAAGAAAGGGAAATTCTTCTCTACAAAGGAAAGAAGAAAGAAAAAGGGAAGCTGGGAATCTTTAGTACGAGCATTACTACTAGTTATCAAAAGAAGGCAAACAAAGGATTAGCATTTAGAACCCTTTGCTTTTGGGTTCTTTTATCTTTCATCTCAAAATAAAAAAAGAAGCCACTTTGGGTCGCTTTAAACGTAAGAGAATCGATGAAAGACGTTTCACATCATTAAACGAGTAACACAATTCAGAACCCTCATGAAATGGAAAGGTAAAGCTAAAGGTTACAAAGGAATATTAAGGATCCTTTCGTTTTCTCTTCTCTTGACTCTTGTTGACTTTATTGCTTCTTCTTTTTTTCTTCTTTTTTTAATAAAAGACGTTTTAAATCCACCAAGGAGATGGAAGGTGCTTAAAAAGAGACGGATTAAACTTATGTATATTTTATTAAAAAAAAAAAGGGTAATTCTTCTCTACGAAGGAAAGAAGAAAGAAAAAGGGAAGCTGGGAATCTTTAGTACGAGCATTACTACTAGTTATCAAAAGCAAGGCAGACAATGTATTAGCATTTAGAACCCTTTGGCTTTTGGGTTCTTCTATCTTTCATCTCAAAATAAAAAAAGAAGTCACTTTGGGTAGCTTTAAACGTAAGAGAATCGATGAAAGACGTTCCACATCATTAAAGGAGTAACACGATTCAGAACCCTCATGAAATGGAAAGGTAAAGCTAAAGGTTACAAAGGAATATTAAGGTTCCTTTGGTTTTCTCTTCTTTGACTCTTGTAGACTTTTTTTTTTTTTTTTTTTAATGCTTTGTGGTGAAAGTTATTTATTTTTTCTTTTTGAATGAAAGACGTTTCAAATCCACCAAATGGTATGACTTTATTTTTACTCTGATAGACTAAGCAGTTGCTCTAACTGATAGACTAAGCAGTGCCCTGGAGAACCTTTTACAAGTGTGCTTGAGTAACGGACATGTGGATCATTCCTCCAACTATCCTCAAAGGCAGTGCTTACCTACTGTTTGTTAGTTGTCTCTCCCCTCACATTAACATTTAATACTATTAACTAAACTGTGTTCTAATTGACTTTCGGACTAGGTACAGTTGCCCTGACACGTTTTCTCAACAAAAATGGGACAACCAATTGGCAAGTCATGGGGGAAGGGTTTCCTTGCCAAAACCAGCCCCTTCTACATTGTGAGGGCCACGACCTGAAACCTCATAGGGTCTTCTCCTTATTATGGCCTTTAAAATGGTTACTTGATATGGATGAATGTCAAAACCCTATAGATTGAGGGTTTTAACAATTGGAGTCATCACTCTTTTTATTTAATTAGGAAAAATGAGAAAACATTTGACAATTAATGATAAAGAGAAAATTGCATTTTTGTATTGATATGAATAATGAGGGTAAATTATATTATCCTTTCTCGAGGTGCTGTAAAATGACAATAAACTTCAAAATTGGGTCGAAATGATAATCACATCCTTCCAGTTTCATATAACACTATCATGGGTATTTTTGTTACTAATTTTAATGGAATATTCTTTTTTTTTTTTTAAAGATTCTTTTTACCAAACTCTAAGGCTCTAACCATATGAGAGAGAGAGAGAGAGAGAGAGAGAGAGAGAGAGAGAGAGAGAGAGTCTTTAAAAAAAGAAATCTTAAAAAAAAAAAAACGAAATATTCCGTTAAGATTAGTAACAAAAAGTCCAATGATAGTTTTATGTCAAACTTAAAGAGTGAGACTGTCATTTCAATTGGATTAAATAAGAATTACATTTTTTTGTTTCCTAATTACAATTTATTACAAATTACATTGAAAAGCCTAGTCTACAACCATCAATCTAGGATTGGGGGCTAATTTACAAAATGAAAAGGTGTTAGGCACCCATTTTGTGTAACCGAGGTTGGTCTTCTAGAATAGAGTGGCCAATATCCATGTCATGTAATCCAAGCATCCAAACATATCATACAAACAAAGAATTACATTTTTTTTTTTTTGAAAAATTTATACGTGTGAGCATATGAATCACCATTTCCAAAATAATCCATTTTATAGAGCATGTGAACATGATAATTTTATCATTTAGCATAACGATATTCATGGTATTCAATCATTAATTTAAGAGTTTTGTTCCAAAAATTTTCGAGTGTCTTCGCATTCTTGAGGAAATTTAGGCAGCATTTCCCCTATGAAAATCTTGTTTTGAGTTCACTTCTTGAAACCTACAAAACAAAGAGGAAACAAACCGTGGCACCAAGCACTTTGGGAATTTCTAAGAACTTATGGGGAAGGTAAGTGACAAGAGGGAGTAGAAGGGGGGATTCTAAACAACCAATTTCTAACTCTTATCTTGGGGTTCCCAACTTACCACAATTCTTAGAAAAACTTTAGAGTGAATTGCTCTTTAAAACTTAGTGCCCTTTGCAAATGAGGGGGAGGCCCCTATTTATAATGAATGAGAGGGCGAGGGGGTAGACTTTCAGCCACTATAACTAGCTGAAAATCGTGCCCTACCCTTAATGTGGGTGCCAATTGGCAAAATTTGAATTTTGGAGCCAAAACACGAATTTGACTATCAGAGTGCGTTGGCCAATTTCGTTTTTGGTTAGGGTCTAGCTCATTTTGGAGCATTTTGGACAACTTTGACAATTGTAAGGCTTGATTTCCAGCCTTTCTTAGCCTTACAATATCTCACAATACGTAGGGCTTGATTTAACTAAATAAAATTATTCGATCCCTTTCGAAATTTTGAATTAAAATGCTCTCATGTGAGTTGGTGCATGTGTTCTCACTAAACCTCAACGAGTATTAAACACGTTTAATTATTAACTAATTCTTTTAAGAACCAATCAACATTAATAAGAAATAATTTTATGGGTTTGGTTTCAATTTGAATTGCACACATTTACAATCAAATCTTGATTTAACGATAAATTTTAATCCAATGGTCTGATTCAAACATATGACATGTCGTTTTGATCATGGTGATCTCTATATTTGATTTAACCCATGATCATAACAATTTGACATTCAAAATGACAAATTTACCCTTGGGATGTGAAAAGACCATTTTACCTTCCGTTTAGGGTTAAACAAAGGTAGCAAAATGAGGTGTCTACATACACTTATAAATTCTATTCCATTTTTTTGAATGAGGTATGCAATCTTACACATTGAGACTCTACTTAGTGGCGGTGCCAAAGAGTTTTTTAGGGGGCCAAACTAAATAAATCAGTGAACTTTTAAATCCACAAAATAACACACACACACACACACACACACACACACACACACACACATATATATATATATATATATATATAATTATACTTAAAGCATGTCTTTAACATGATTTTATTATTATTATTATTATTATTATTATTATTATTAATATAGGAACATTTCATCAAGTTATATTTATATAATTCAAGAAAATATTTTCTTTCATTAGGTCATGTGTAATCATCCTTTAAATTATATTAATTACAATTAATATTCTTTGAACATTTTAAAGCAAGGATTTTTTTTGTAATTAAATTAAAGATTAGACATTAGAGTATAACAATAATTTTAGAAAATGTAAAATGTAGACATATCAATTAATTTCATATAGATTAAATAATAAGTATATGTGAGAACCACAACCTACGGCACGCATTCCAAGGTCCAATGTGCCTCAAGATGATGACCCAACTAATGACTTCTTAACCCCTTAAATCGAAGGTTTTAAAATTTGGAGTTGTCACTCATTTTATTAAAATGGAAAAATGAGAAAACCTTTTACAACCTTTGATAAAGAGGCACAAAATCCCTTTTTATTGATAAAAAGAACATAATTTACATTTTTAGACACCTTTTTCATTTGGAACTTTTTCATAAAAATCAAGACACCCGAAAAGAGAAACCTTTTTGCAAAACATTCCGGGGACGCCTAAGGCCAGCTGAAAAATGTCAAATTCTATCAACTTATGGCTAAACCCTAAAATTAGGTAAGTTTGATCAACTGTGATCACGTTTGACCAAGACTTTGACTAAATTTAGTTTGAAATCTGACCAATGGAAAAAATCAAATTTCCTTCCATCATAAAGATCATAAGAAGAGCTTCAAATCCATAATTCATGGGCTGACAACAGAGCTAACATGAGGAAGATATGGCCGAAACATTGAAAAGGTGCTCTGAACACTAGTAAAATTTACTTAAGTAAAAATCAGGAATGGGGCTTACCAAAAGGCGACCTTTGCGCACATATTTGCTCCAATTTGTATCTAGCTGGTCCAAAAAGCAAGGACTTTCTAGAACTAGGTAATATTGTTTACAATTTGGTTGTCTCAGTTTGTCAAAGACATCCTCGATTTTTCCGGAATAGCAACCAGAAAATGGTTTTCCGTTAATGAAATTACTTCAAGCACCATACT
This sequence comes from Fagus sylvatica, assembly GCA_907173295.1. NCBI lineage: Eukaryota > Viridiplantae > Streptophyta > Magnoliopsida > Fagales > Fagaceae > Fagus > Fagus sylvatica. Next base: position 9,414,970 of record OU015771.1, on the reverse strand, counting down.
TCCTGAGGTTGTAGCTTACTACTCCAAGCTTACTACTTCAAGTATCAGATTGTGCTAAAAAAATTGATCCCCAAGTATTTTCAAATTGGCTTGCTTCTTTGGACAAATATTTGAGTGGTATGATATGTCCGATGAGAAGAGAGTGAGATTTACTGTTACAAAACTTATTAGACAAGACTCAAATTTGGTGGACAAATGTGGAGTAAGATAGTCGACTAAGACAACATCCAATTGTTAGACATGATGATATGAAGCAAATCCTAAAACAAAAATACTTTCCTTGTGATTATGAAGACGAGCTCTTTGAGGAATTAACTAATCTTAGGTAAGGTAATATGTTGGTAGTTGAATATATGAACGAATTTGAAGAGCTGATAATTCGATGCAGAAGAGTTGAAGATCCACAACAAACTTTGGCCCGGATTAAGTCAGGATGAAGGGCTGAACTTCATAGTCAAATGATTACACATCAAACATAGGCTTTAAAGATTAAAAGGCATTTGGAATTTCCCCTTATGTAGGAGGTCAAAATAGCTCCTCCCAATTTATTTCTAGGGTCGGAACCGCAAGTTCGGGCTTTGGCGTGGTTGGGGGCAAAATGGGAAAATGACACAAGATTTACCGTGGTTCGGCCAATGGGGCCTACGTCCACCTAGTCTTTTTCTTACTCATCATTCGCCATCCTTTACAATAGAGTGGGGAGGCCTTTATATAGGCTACATGGGAAATAGGGAGAGAGATATACAAACAATTGGGCCTAACTTAAATGCGTTAGGCCTAAAAATACAATGAATTGGGCTTTTGGACCCTAATATAATATGACACCCCACAATAGCTCCTCAATCTTCGCTTGTCGAATGTAGAGAGGGAAGTGGAGACTGGATCTGATTGGATGCAAGGTGAGGCCTTGCAAGTTGAGCTTAGGTCCTTGGGACCAAAAGTGGCCCTTGAGGCCGAGCTTGGGTCCTAGAGACCGAGTGAGGCCATGAAGGCCGAAGGCGAATTATAGAGACCGAACAAGGCACAATTTTTTGTTCGAGGCTGTTGGAGCCATTCGGTTCGAGGCCATTGGAGCCATATTCAATATGCTTGGTTTCTCATTCAGCGTTTTGCTTATTTCGTATTCGTACTTATTTCACGCTCATTCTTTTGTTTCAATTTTGTTAGCTAAGTGGCTTTTCATAGTCTATGCTTGGATAGAACTATATCTATCACTTGTCAGTCATCTTGGTCCTCAGCGCTTGGTAACCTCAGAGATTGACCGAAGCCTGAGTCAAGATAAATTTTGAGTTTTCGCTTGCCAGTCCTCCTGGACCTCAGCACTCGGTAACCTCAAAGGTTGAACCAAAGCCTGAGTCAAGCTAGATTTTGAGCTTTTGCTTGCCAATCATCCTGGACCTCAGCACTTGGTAACCCTTGGGTTGACCGAAGCCTAAGTCAAGTTTGATTTTTAACTTGCCAGTCATCCTGGACCTTAGCACTTGGGAACCCTTGGGTTGACCGAAGCCTAAGTCAAGTTTGATTTTGAGTTTTCGCTTGCCAGTCATCCTGGACCTCAACACTTGGTAACCTCAGAGGTTAAACCGAAGCTTGAGTCAAGCTAGATTTTTAACTTGCCAGTCATCCTGGACCTTAATACTTGGGAACCCTTGGGTTAACCAAAGCCTAAGTCGAGTTTGATTTTGAGTTTTCGCTTGCTAGTCATCCTGGACCTCAACACTTGGTAACCTCGGAGGTTGAACCGAAGCTTAAGTCAAGCTAGATTTTGATTTTTAACTTGCCAATCTTCCTGGACCTTAGCACTTGGGAACCCTTTGGTTGACCGAAGCCTAAGTCAAGCTAGATTTTGATTTTTAACTTGCCAGTCTTCCTGGACCTTAGCACTTAGGAACTCTTAGGTTGACCGAAGCCTAAGTCAAGCTAGATCTTGATTTTTAACTTGCCAGTCTTTTTGGACCTTAGCACTTGGGAACCCTTGGGTTGACCGAAGCCTAAGTCAAGCTAGATCTTGATTTTTAACTTGCCAGTCTTCCTGGACCTTAGCATTTGGGAACCCTTGGGTTGACCGAAGCCTAAGTCAAGCTAGATCTTGATTTTTAACTTGTCAGTCTTCCTGGACCTTAGCACTTGGGAACCCTTGGGTTGACCGAAGCGTAAGTCAAGCTAGATCTTGATTTTTAACTTTCCAGTCTTCCTGGACCTTAGCACTTAGGAACCCTTGGGTTGACCGAAGCCTAAGTCAAGCTAGATCTTGATTTTTAACTTGCCAGTCTTCCTGGACCTTAGCACTTGGGAACCCTTGGGTTGACCGAAGCCTAAGTCAAGCTAGATCTTGATTTTTAACTTGCCAGTCATCCTGGACCTTAGCACTTGGGAACCCTTGGGTTGACCGAAGCCTAAGTAAAGCTAGATCTTGATTTTTAACTTGCTAGTCTTCCTGGACCTTAGCACTTAGGAACCCTTGGGTTGACCGAAGTCTAAGTCAAGTTTGGTTTTTAACTCGCCAGTCATCCTGGACCTTAGCACTAGGGAACCTTTAGGTTGACCGAAGCCTAAGTCGAGTTGGATTTTTAACTTGCCAGTCATCCTGGACCCTGGCACTTAGGAACCGTTTAGGTTGACCGAAGCCCAAGTCAAGTTTCTTCAAGCTTTAAATCATTTCAAACTTTAAATCTTTCAAATTCTGAGTGTATTCGCAACTGTGTTGGCCCTGCGAAGCATTTTCAAGAAAATAGGACCACCCCAATGAAAGATGCAGTTAGATAGACAAATGAATCACTACATTCATCAATAAAGTGCTGCATTAACTAACACATAGTCGTTGAATCCAAGCAAGTATCCAGGCAAATACATGTGCATTCTAGCAGGCATGTTAAGTCATGTGATATGGTCCATGTTCCATGTATAAACTATTATGCTATATACAAAAAATGCATCAAAGCCTGTAAAGTAGGACTCCAAAGAAGTAGCAAATATCATGACAGGACAAATCAAAACATTGATCTGAACAAATGTCTTACAGTTCAGGAGATCCAAATTTGTGCTTTGCAAGTAGAGTTTGATAGTCGTAATATCAATTTAAAACCTCTAGGTTGTCGCAATAAATGGCAAGAGCATATTAATACTACAACACAACTTGTTAACAATTTCCAGGTCCATATTAAAATATGTTATAAGCATCGAGACTTCGGTGGAAAATATTAGACTTAATCAGTCTACCATAATGGGCACGCATCTAAAGACAAAGTCAAGTCTAGAATGTACATAAACAATTTGAGTAGAATTTGTCATTTTTAGCATGTAATCTCATAGATTCGACGTGCTAAATAAACACTTTGCATGGAATGCATGTCAATGCAAACACACATAATAATAGCTATTTGCAAAAAATATTTGCATGGGGAGTTGTGCGTAAATGGCACGTCCGTGTGTAATGAGAATGTAAATGTTAACATATTTGAGCAAATATAACTACACGTTATAAAAATCACATGTATTCCCATCATCTATCATGTCATAATAATGATTGTGTTTATATAAAAATAATTGGGTGGTTAATCATTAAGAATTAACCACCTCCCACCGCCAACAAAAAATGAAAACAATTTCATTTTAATTTTGAAAGCCTTAGCAAGATTGTGGTTTAAATTCCACAATATTTATATTTCATTCCAAAATATAAATATTAAGACTATGCTCTCATGCTCGTGAACGTAAAACCATGATATAGATCATGCATTTATGATGACATTTTATGAAACAATTATAGCAAATCAGTAATTAAGGAAATTGCATAAAAAGAAAGTTAAGAAAACTTAGCTTCGAGGTGAGGCCATAAAGGCCTTGAGGATGAATTTGGACCGTAGAGGAGCCCCGTTCTGTCTCACCAAATTTTTCCTCTTTTTTTTTTTTTTTTTTTTTTTTTTGCCACGTGGCATGCTGACGTGGCATGATGATGTGGCACGCTGACATGGCGATAAGGGCTGACGCAGTGGCACAGCGAAGCGACACGTGTCCTGGGCGTGTGCCAGAAGCGTGGTCGCTTGTGCCTTACACACGTTGCTGCGTGCCCGCGCGTGCTGGGGCATGGAGAACTCCGCCGGAGCCTCGACAGCGCGTGGAGGCGCGTGAAGACTCCGATGGCCGCGATTCCAATGCCAAACGACAGATCGGCCAGAGAGAACTCTGATGATGGTGCGGCTTTCTTAATCGGAGCTCGGAAGACTCCGTTATTGAGTTTGCAAGCCGCGGCGGCGCGTGAACGGAGTGCCGGAGTTCCCATCGGCGCGTTCCACCTCTGATGGCTGTTTTTCCACCGTACAACGATAGATCGGGAGACGATCTATCCATTGGTGGTGGTCTTGATCTGAGTAGATTCCTAGAACGATGATTTCGGAGATCGTGGTGGCTCGGTCGCACGTGGTGGCGCGTGGGCAGCCCAGCCGAGTATTCTAACGGCGCGTGAGAGCGCGTGAAGGATCTAATGACCATAATCTCATAGGGATTTCTAGATCAAGCCACTATCTACCCAATGGTTAAGTTGGTTGCTTGATTGGATGCTTAGAAGCTCGAGTTCCGAGGCTTGCAGTGCTTGGCGGAGCTTGGATGCTCAGAAATAGCCCCCGTTCATGCAAAAACTCCGGGAAATGCAATTCCCACAAACGGCGCCAATTGTAGTGGGTAAATTCTAGAGCTATAATTAATTTCTTAAAGTAGTAAGAAGTACTTTTGTCAGACTTTCCAAAAAAAAGCGATCATTTTCATTAATGATTGATTTTGACTTTATATTACATTATGCATTGTATTCTGTTCCCCTCTTCTGATGTGGGACAGTTCTTTACATTTATATAAAAAGTACAAGACTTTTACAAAGAAGTACAACGTTCTATTTTGTTCTCATTATTCTTTATCCCTCAACCTCTGGTACGGACTTGGGCCGAGCTTTACATCTCAACTTCTGGTATGGGCTTGGGCCGAGCTTTATGTCTCAACTTCTGGTATGGGCTCAGGCCGAGCTTTATGTCTCAACTTCTGGTATGGGCTTGGGTCGAGCTTTATCTTCCCTTTTTACAAAAAGGGATGGGCTATGCTTTTTGTGGGCCTATTTCATATTTTAATTTCACCACCTCCAATTACCCCTCAAATCTTCACTCTTTGTCGAAGAGAGAGATTTGACCGAAACAGTGGAGAAATATGTGTCATCATTCAAAGTTCTGATCGAAATGTAGTTGTGAATAGTATGGTCAGTCACTCTATCAGGGAATATGGTTCGGTTCGTTATTACCGATTTCGAACGAGAACAAATCGTTCGGTTCTATGGGTCGTAGATTCGGTCATTAATTCTGAAAAGTCTGAACCAGAACGTTGCGGCGATAAAATAAATTCTTCCAACTTAATGTTTTATTGTGCATTGGATGATAAAATGAGTTGGTGACAATTTAAGTCAGTTTCAGCTTGGAAACAGCTGTCTATCTTAATTAATACGCCGTTTGGCGTTCTCAAAGACATCCCATCTCTAAGGATTTATTGCGAACTAAAAAATAATTTTTTTTTTTTTTACAGGTTCTTTTTTACCGGCCCATGACCGGCTGGGTCCCGGTTGCCTGTGTTCCTATTGGCGGTATATAAGAAAAGGGGGAGACCCCACATTATGTTTTTACCTTTACATTTATTCTTTACCTCAAATTGTGAACTTTCTCACTGATTAGAATCTTGTTTCTTACTCCGAGCATAAGTGAAAAAATGCCTATACAAAGGAGGACCATTAACATAGGATCGGTGCTCGGGACGCTTGCCCCAGAGCCGTCCGAAACTTCTAATGTTCCTCTTGCTTCCGAGTTCCTCGAGGGGGAATCTGTTATGAAAAAGAGGAAAAAGGGAGAGGAAGAAGCTGAAGCAACAAAAGAACAACAAGCCTTGATCCAAGCCGAACCTTCCGTGACCAAGTCCCCATCTAAAAAAGGGAAAGGTAAAGATAACCGAAATCTCCAAAAGGCCGCTGGTCACATTTCACATAAACGCAAACATCAGAAAGAGCTACCAGCGCCTTGGAAGTGCGAGTTTTATGTAGACGGTCGACCAGTGAACAAGGATGATTCGGTCTGGAAAAGCAAGGGTGTCAGGGGTGGACAAATAGCTGATGCCGTTGGGAGTGCTCTTCTCCTTCCCAAGGACATGAAGGCTTGGAAAGGAAACGACTCAACGCAGATGATTGAAAATCTAAAGCGTGACTCGGTCGTGGTGAGTTTTGTCTTCTATCCTCTCTTTTATTATAATAACCTAACATTTTAACCATTTACTCTGATGATTTTTTCTAGGCTGTCCAAGGGGTTTTTGAAGCCGGGTATCGGTTGATCGAGACCGAACGTCTTCTTAATGAGTCTCTCGTTGAAAATGATAGATTGCGTGAAGTTGAGAATACGGTGTCCGCTAAAATTCGGGAGGTCGAGAGCCAACACAAAACTGCCGAGGAGGGGCTTCAAACAACCGAATGCCAATTGGTGGAGATCTCGGCCAAATTAGAACAAGAGCGTGACCGTTCCAGCGGATTTCAGGCGGAAATTGATAAACTTAGGGCCGAGCTGGCTGAAGCCCGACAGGTATCAAGCAACGCTGAGAATGCAGCTCAGGCTTTCTATGACCAAGGTTTTAAAGAGGCTGCTGGATCTTTGAGGCTTCAACTACGTCAGGAGTGTAACATCTATTTTCTAAAAGGGTGGGTTTCGGCTCTTAAGCAAGCTGTGGTTGATGACAGCTCTGAGCTTTATGTTTTGGGCCGGGATTATCGGCCTTTCAATTCAGGAACCCCCAAGAATCTTGAAGAAGCGTATGTGGATGTTTTGGAAGACCGCGAAGCCGTTGATGACCTTACGGCTCTTGAGACCGCTGAAGCTTTAGGTCATCAAGAGCGAGCACAAACCGAAGAAGTTCAAGATGTGGAGAAAGATGTCTCTGATAAAGAAGACAATGTGAATGTTGATGATTGAGGAGAGTTTACCGATGTAACAGACCATATTTAGTTTTATTTTCCTTTTTTCCCCGTTTCCTTCATAAGAAAGGGGGAACTGATAACATTTACACTTTGTTTTCCCTGTTTCCTCCATAAGAAGGGGGGAAGTGCTACATTTTGATCTATTGTTCTGTTTTGTTTTATGGATAGAAGTTTTTTTTTCTTCCTTGTTTTTATTTAATTTAACATTTTCATGCATTGACCGATCTTTAGTCTTTTTATCTTTTCATAACTTCAAATGGGTTTGTCACGTTCCTAATTTGACTGTCATTCTTCATCTTTAGTATCTGGGAATCATTTTAAGATTTTTCATCAACAATCTCTCAAAAGGATGGACCAATCACTTTGTTTATGGATTTGGACCGAGTTATGTGTGGGTTTGATTAATCTTTGCTTTGACTCTCTGAGATAAAAAACTTCTTCCTTATCTTCTGAGTTAGTCTTTTCTCTAATTCTCCTATGCCATCTTCACATCAGTAAGTCCCTTTTTACTCTTGTATTTACCTTCCTTTATCCTTGCTGTGCTCTTCGGCCTATTAGGTTTTCTAGCCATGGGTAAATTTGCCAAACTTGTAGATACCGAAGAAAAAATTGTACAATTTAAAAAACCGCTATGGTTTTCCCGAGGACGTACATATTCGGTACGTTCCTTATGGCGATCTTGCACTTCTCCAACGTTAAGATCTCGTGCTTCCAATAGTAGCAATAGTTGAGGGAGGGGTTAGAATACCCATGCATGCTTTCCTAGTTCGGTTTTTAACTCATTTTAAGCTAAATCCTCTCCAGTGTGCCCCCAATGTTTTTAGGATAGTAATGGGGACGGCCGTTCTAATGGAAAAGCTCGGCCTAAACCTCACTGTACATGATATAACATACGTGTATAGCCTTCAAACGACTGGTAGGGATCAATATACTTTAGTTGCCCGAAATGTCGATAGAAAACTGGTGACCGAGCTTCCGGACTCCAGCAAGGGCCGAGACAAAGATTTTTTGGTAATCACGGGGAACTGGCAAAACCCCCATATTTATTGCCCTTTGAACCCCGGTGTACCAGGTTTTCACCGTTTCATGTCTTTTATACAATGCATTTTTGTTTCTTTTTATCTGTTTTGATTGGGTGTTTTCCTTCTCTCTTTTCAGACAAGGAGTTTACCGCTAAGAAGGTAGAGCTTATGGAAAGGAGGACAGTCGAATATCTTTTAAAAAACCCATGTTTCATTGATTCAGGTGGTCGTCCACGTGCGGCGTCCGTTTTGTTGGATTACGTGCCTTCATACAAATCCTTCCAAAAAGGACCGACTGTGAAGAACTTCAACCAGGCGGAGGTCACAGTTTCTCGGCCCGGAAAAAGTCAGGAGGAGATTATTGAGGCGGTCCCTCTAACAGCCAAAAAAGGGGTGCAAGTGCCTCAGCTTGTTGCGCCTCTTAGTGATCCTGAATTCGTTCCCTCCCTCGAATCTTCAGAGGTCGGTCTTCCGATTATTCGGTTTCCATCTATTTTTGACCCCAACCCGAATCCAGCCGAAGAGATGCCGATCCAGAAGCGGTCAATTAACATATCAGCCGTGCTTGGGACGTCTGCCCTAGAGACGTCCGGGACCTCTCCTCCCGGATTTTCTCAAGGAGAGGATGTTATGAGAAGGAAAAGAAAGAGAGGGGAGGGGCAGAGTGATGATGCTAACGGCCAGGAGGGATCATCTCCACCTCAACCTCCAAAGGCTAAGGCTTCTAAAAAAGGGAAGAGTAAACCTGACCGAGCTCTCCAGAAGGCTGCAGGTCTAGCTCCCCTAAGGCATAAGCATCAAGATGACCCGAAGCAGCCATGGAGTTTTTCTTTTCTCCTTGAGAACCGAGCTGTAGATGAAGGGGACTCGGTCCTAAAGAGTGGGAAGAACATTCGGGGCGGACAAGTGGCCGAAGCTGTTGGAAAGGCTCTTCTCCTTCCAAAAGACATGAAGGTCTGGCAGGAGAAGAGGTCTAAACACATGCTGGAGAACTTGAAGCGCGACTCCATTCTGGTGAGTTTTGAGGCCTTTCAATTCAAACGTTTTTACTGTACACAGATATATGTTGAATGATTTCTTTATTTTATTTTATTTCCTTTAGGCCGTTCAAGGTATATTCGAGGCTGGCAACCGACTTTTGGAAACCAAACGCCGCTTCAACCAGTCTCAAGAAGAAATTAAATGTCTACTGGATTTTGAGAAGTCAGCCTTGGCAAAAATCCATGCTGTCGAGAGTGCTCAAAAAAGTGCCGAGGCCTGATTGCTGAATATGGAGAATCAGGTTGTCGAGCTAAGGAAAAAGCTAGACTGGGAGTATACGTCTAGTTCTCAACTTCGGACGGAGAATGGCCAACTTAAAGACGCTCTAACCAAGGCTGAGGCGAAAGTTCAGAAGGCTGAAGAAGAGGCTCAGGCTTATTATGATCAAGGCTTTACTGAGGCCGCCGACTCTTTACAGTCACAGCTCAAAGGTGAGTGCAATAAGTTTTTCATCCAAGGATGGCACAAGGCCCTTGACAAGGCCGGGGTTGATGATGCGTCCGAATTGTATGATTTGGCGCATAGACATCGACCTTTTATGCCAGAAGAGCATGACGGGGAGGCCGGAGAGGAAGCAGCCGAGGACTCATTGGCCCCTGGGTCCCATGAAGTCTGTAATGAGCCCGTATTAGCTGACAATCTTGAAATGACCGAAGATCAGGCTGACGATCAAATCCAGACGGTTGAGTTTCGAGAAGGCGAAGATGGTTCGGATGTTGAAGAAAACATTGATGTAATCAATTAGCTTAGATACAATATAACTCTCTTACTGACTTATTTTACATTCCCTGTTTCCTTCATAAGAAGGGGGGGATGACACAATCTTTTTATTTTTGTTCCCTGTTTCCTTCATAAGAAGGGGGGAAAGTATATATTTTGATATTTTATATCTTAATGGCTGGTGCCTTTATTTGAGTTTTGATATTTATGTGATTATGCTTTTGATTTAAGTCATATCTGGACCTTAGTATGTATGAACCGTCTAGGTTTATTGAAGTCCAAGTTTGTTTGTTTGTGGTTGTTGTTGTTGTTGTTGTTGTTGTTTTTTTTTTTTTTTTTTTTTTTTTTAACTTGCCAGTCTTTCTAGACCTTAGCACTTAGGAACCCTTAGGTTGACCGAAGCCTAAGTCAAGTTGGTTTCTTAACTTGCCAGTCTTTCTGGACCTTAGTACTGAGGAACCCTTAGGGTGACCGAAGCCTAAGTCAAGTTGGTTTCTTAACTTGCCAGTCTTCCTGGACCTTAGCACTTAGGAACCCTTAGGTTGACCGAAGCCTAAGTCAAGTTTTTTTTTTTCTTAACTTGCCAGTCTTCCTGGACCTTAGCACTTAGGAACCCTTAGGTTGACCGAAACCTAAGTCAAGTTGTATTTTTAACTTTTTTAACTTGCCAGTCTTCCTGGACCTTAGCACTTAGGAACCCTTAGGTTGACCGAAGCCTAAATCAAGTTGGTTTCTTAACTTGCCAGTCTTCCTGGACCTTAGCACTTAAGAGCCCTTAGGTTGACCGAACCCTAAGTCAAGTTTTTTTTTTTTTTTTTAACTTGCCAGTCTTTCTGGACCTTAGCACTTAGGAACCCTTAGGTTGACCGAAGCCTAAGTCAAGTTGTATTTTTAACTTTTTTAACTTGCCAGTCTTCCTGGACCTTAGCACTTAGGAACCCTTAGGTTGACCGAAGCCTAAGTCAAGTTTTTTTTTTTTTTAACTTGCCAGTCTTCTTGGACCTGTGAGATTTCTAGATCAAGCCACTATCTACCCAATGGTTAAGGTGGTTGCTTGATTGGATGCTTGGAAGCTCGAGTTCCGAGGCTTGCCGTGCTTGGCGGAGCTTGGATGCTCGTAAATAGCCCCCGTTCTTGCCAAAACTCCGGGAAATGCGGCTCCCACAGACGGCGCCAATGTAGGAGGTTAAAATAGCTCCTCCCAATTTATTTCTAGGGTCAGAACCGCAAGTTCGGGCTTTGGCGTGGTTGGGGGCAAAATGGGAAAATGACACAAGATTTACCGTGGTTCGGCCAATGGGGCCTACGTCCACCTAGTCTTTTTCTTACTCATCATTCGCCATCCTTTACAATAGAGTGGGGAGGCCTTTATATAGGCTACATGGGAAATAGGGAGAGAGATATACAAACAATTGGGCCTAACTTAAATGCGTTAGGCCTAAAAATACAATGAATTGGGCTTTTGGGTCCTAATATAATATGACACCCCACACCTTACTAGAAGGTTTCCTTCCCAAGCCTGGAAGACACCTATAAAAAAACTAGTGGAAAACTGTGCAATGTGCGGTAAATGTTATAAATTGTAGTATGAGTATAAAATTTGTTAAGTCGGTGACTTGTTGGTCCATATAGGTGACCAAGTCCTATTAGATTTAGGACTCTCAAAGGTAGCCGACCCAAGTGGTATTAGTGTTGCGGCAAACCAATGTCCTATTCTAGTGGTATTAGAAGACCTTTAGTCTTATGCTTGTGCACCACACAAGCTAACCGACTATGTTAAGGGTGAGTTTGGGTTAGCTGTTTGAAAAAGTGCGTTTTTAAAAAGTGCGGTTTTAAAATCACGATTTTGAAAATCACAATTAAGCGTTTGGCAAAACTAATGAAAAAGTGTTGTTTCTGTCAATTGAGCGTTCGGTTAATTTTAATCTAAAATTGTTGTTTCGGGTACAAATGACCAAAAAGGACTTGATTATACTCTTAAGTTATAGTATAATTTTTCAAATGCTTACAAACCCTTCAAATGTGTGATCCAAATCTCTTGCCCTTGAAGTAAGGTTTTCAATACTGTACTAAATGTTGTTCCAATTTAATCACTAAATTTATCGCTATTATATATATATATATATATATATATATATATATATATATATATATATATATTTGTTTATTGTCAGGCTAATATAATTTGTTAATAGCCCTTCAAAATGATAAGCTCATATCTCATTATTTTTACTACCAATCATTTTTTTGCTAATCATTTTAATGTCTATCTTAGTTAATTTGTCAATTTGACTACAAAATATATATAATTTGTCATTGTACTTCATAGCTGGCAATGACTTACATTGAAAATTGAAAAAGTATTTGTAAACGTGGAGGGACCAAAGGCCACACAAAACAAATATTTAGTACAGTGTTAACACATAAAAAATGCTTGTTCCTTTTTTTTTAAGTTGGAAGATTCTCTTTTGTCAGTTAGCTTAGTGTTAAACAATAAATTATAAACTCTAGTTGGGTTACACCGGTACTACTTAGTTGATTTTCACCCAAAACAAAAATATCTGTTCAGTTGAGCAACCACATCCACACATTTTTTTTTTTTTTACTTTACTCTTTTTCGTTCGTCTAGAACACTCTCTTCTGTTCGTTCTTTTCTTCTTCGGTCTCAGCTTAGGTAAATTCTGTTTGCACGATTCGGTCCCAAGTAAAATCTATCACCATCTTTGTGATTTCTTTTTTAAAGCTTCAAGTTTGTTACTCAATTGACTACGAGCTGAGCCTTTTGGTGATTTCATTTGCACGATTATGTCCCAGTTGCAACCCGATGAGAGAAGAACACGACAGAAAAAATGGGAAAAAATCACAAAGATGTGCAGCTCACTGTGTGCAATGATCTACTTTTGCTCCTTGTCTTCTTCTTCTTCTTCTTCACCTCATTACCGATCTGGTACCTCTGCTATTTTTAAGTTTGGTTGGGGGTATTTTTGGTAAAGAACACACAAAAAATGCATTCCGTATTTGGTCAAAATTGCTTTAAAAAGTGTGTTTTCAGAATTGCAGGGGTAGGCTCCAGTTTGATACCGCGCGATTTAGACTCACAAATTTTAAAAAATGCAGTGCCAAACAATTGGCTTTCTGCGTTTTCATTCAAAAACGCACGTTTCTAGCATGAAAACGGGGGGCCAAACTCACCCTAAGTATATATATAGACTAGTTCTCTTGCTCTCAAGTGTGCCACAATATAAAATAATTAGAGAAGGGTTTTTTCTCTAGGTTTATTCTTGGTGAGAGAGAGGTTAGGGTGTAATTGGGGTTTGGTTTCTTTGAGAGAGTCCAGGTGCCACTATTGTAATCTCCCTATTTTCTTAGTGAAACTTTCTCCCTGTCGCCGCCGGTGAATGTAGGCATATTGCCGAACCACGTAAATTCTTGTGTTCTTTATTTGTGTGTTTGATCTCTTTCTCTTTTCTTTAATCTTGCGCAAACAGTTAATTTTCACAACAATTGGTATCAAATCCAGGTTGGTCGAAACAATGGCAATTAATGCTTCTATTGCGACGGTAGGCCTAGTTAAGTTTGACGGAACTGGTAACTTTGGGCTATGGCAAAGAAGGGTGAAGGATCTGTTAGTGCAACAAAGTTTGGTGAAGGCTTTGTACGGGAAGACAAAGAAACCAGAGAAGATGACAGACGAGGAATGGGAAGAACTAGATATGAAGGCGGTGAGTACAATTCGGCTATTACTGGCAGACGAAGTCATATACGATGTCATGGAGGAGAACTCAACTGCAGGGATTTGGTTGAATCTAGAGAAAAGATATATGTCCAAATCCCTCACGAACAAACTGCATCTATAGCAAAAGTTGTATGGGCTTAAGATGACAGAGGGTGTGGACCTGAGGCAGCACATCAATACCTTCAAACAAATCATTAATGATATGTTACGAATTGATATAAAATTCGAGGATGAAGATAAGACGATGATGCTCCTAACCTCCCTCTCGGCTTCCTACGAACACCTGGTGATGACCCTACTCTATGGAAAAGAAACTCTGGAATTAGAAGAAATTTTAGGAGCCCTGTTGGATCACTACCAACGGAAACATAAGGATTCAGCTGAGACTTCTGGTGAAGGGCTAGTAGTAAAGGGTTATCAAGATCGTGAAAGGAAGAAAGACAAGGATGACAAATCTATTAGGGGAAGATCTAAATCCAAGAGCAAAACAGTAAAGTGCTACAAATGCCAAAAGAAGGGGCATATCAAGCGAAACTGTCTAGAATGGAATAAGCGGAAGGAAGAGTCCTCTACATTTGCCAACGTAGTAGCAGACTCAGAATCTGATGGCGACATGCTTTCTGTTTCATCAAGCACTGACAGTTTGAACAATTCTTAGCTTCTGGATTCCGTAAGTTCTTTTCATGTGACTCCCCACAGGAACTGGTTTGACACTTATAGGTTAATTAATTGTGATTCTGTTCGAATGGGTAATGATGCTACATGCACAATTATTGGAATGGGAACAATTAAAATTAAGATGTCCGATGGTGTGGTGAGAACATTAGAAGAGGTTAGACATATCCTAGATATGGGAAAGAATTTGATTTCAATAGGAACCCTAGACTCAAAAGGCTATAGCTATAAGTCTGAGAATGGGATAATGAAAGTTTCAAAGGGTGCTATGGTTGTGATGACAGGTTAGAAAATAAGTAGCAGTGTTTATAAATTGCTAGGTAATACCATTCTAGGTCGAGTTATTGCAGTAGTTGAGTCTGAGGATGATGATACACTTTTGTGGCATATGCGGCTAGGGCATATGAGTGGGCATGGTATGAGGGAATTGCACAAAAGAAATCTGTTGACTAGGATTAAGTCATGCAAATTAGATTTCTGCAAATACTGTATTATGGGAAAGCAGTGTAGGGTGCGATTTAAAACTGCCACACACAAGACAAAGGGTATATTGGACTACGTGCATTCAGATATTTGGGGGCCAATGAAAACTCCTTCGAAAGGAGGAGCTCAATATTTTATGAGCTTCATTGATGATTATTCTAGAAAAGCTTGGGTTTATTTCTTGAAGAACAAGTCTGAGGCTTTTGCTAAATTTAAGATTTGGAAAGCAGAAGTGGAAAATTAGACTGGAAGGAAGATAAAGTGCCTTAGGACTGATAATGGCACTGAGTATAGGGATAGTGATTTCTTGAAGTTCTGCGAAGAGCATGGTATCAAAAGACGCTTCACAATACGGAAAACTCCTCAACAAAATGGGGTGGCTGAGAGACTTAACAGGACCATCATAAAGACAGCTAAATGTTTAAGGTTGAATGCTGAGCTTCCTAAAATTTTTTGGGCAGAAGCAGTGGATATGGCTTGTTATATCATCAATCGATCACCTAGAGTTGCACTTGATGGGAAATTCGCTGAAGAAGTATGGACAGGATAAGAAGTTGATTGCTCTTTCATGAGAATATTCGGATGTCCCGCATATGTTCATATCTCAGGTGAAGACAGGTCAAAACTCAATCCAAAATCAAAGAAGTGCATCTTTCTTGGTTTTAAGAAAGGGGTAAAAGGGTACAAGCTTTGGGATCCAGTTGTGCAGAAGGTGGTGATCAGTAGGAATGTAGTGTTTGATGAGAAGTCAATGACAAAAGCATTCAAGGAAGAGAAGTCTCAAGCAGTGAAAAGTAGTAATAACATTGGTAGATCAACAGTGCAGGTGGAGCTTGATGAATTGGAGTCTCAGTCAAATGAGGAACCTCACAGTAATGATTAAGAACAGGATAGCACCAGATCAGATAGGCCTAAATGCAACAAAAGACCATCGGTCAGGTATAGTTTCTAGGATCTTGTCTCTTATGCTCTACTTACCAGTAGCGAGGATCCTTCTACATTTCAGGAAGCAATTGAAAGCTCTGAAAAGGATAAGTGGATGGAAGCAATGGTGGAGGAGAATGAGTCTTTGAGCAAGAACAAAACTTGGGAGTTAACGGAACTTCCAAAAGGAAAGAAACCTATAGGTTGCAAGTGGGTATTCAAAAATAAGGAAGCAGTATCAGAAAAAGAAGAGGAAAGATTCAAGGCACGATTGGTAGCAAAGGGATATTCACAGAGACATGGGATTGACTACGATGAGGTATTTTCACCTGTAGTCAGGCATACATCTATTAGAGCAGTATTGGCTTTGGTAGCAGATCAGGATCTGGAATTGGAACAACTGGATGTGAAGACGGCTTTCCTTCATGGGAATTTGGAGGAAGAGATTTTCATGGTACAACCAGAGGGGTTCAAGCAACCTGGTACAGAGAATCTTGTCTGCAGATTGAAGAAGTCACTTTATGGGCTCAAGCAGTCTCCTAGACAGTGGTACAAAAGGTTTGATTCATATATGATCCAAATTGGTTATACCCGTTGTGAATATGATTGCTGCGTATATGTTCGTATACTTGAAGACGGTTCTTATATTTTTCTGCTACTGTATGTGGACGATATGTTAATTGCTGCTAAGAGCATGTGTGAGGTTAACAGGTTAAAATCTTTGCTACACAAAGAGTTTGAAATGAAAGACCTAGGTTCTGCTAAGAAAATTCTGGGTATGGAGATTCGCAGAGACAGAGAGGCAAGAAAGCTATGGTTGTCTCAGAAAAACTACATCAGGAAGGTGCTTGAAAAATTTAGCATGTTGGATGCTAAGCCTGTGAGCACACCATTGGCGAATCACTTCAGATTATCTAGTAGCCAGTGTCCAAAGAATGAGGAAGAAATTGAAAATATGTCAAAGGTTCCATATGCTAGTGTAGTGGGGTGCTTAATGTATATAATGGTTTGCACCAGGCCGGATTTAGCTCATGCAGTGAGTACTGTTAGCAGGTACATGGTGAACCCAGGGAGAGAACACTGGAATGCAGTGAAGTGGATTTTCAGATACTTGAAAGGCACTGCGGAACATGAGATCTTATTTTCAAGACAGCTGGGGACTAATTCAATTGTAGGATACTTGGATGCAGACTACGCAGGTGAGGTGGATGACAGGAGGTCTACTACAAGTTATGTGTTTACACTATTAGGAGGACGTATTTGTTGGAAATCTATATTACAATCCATAGTAGCCATGTCCACTACAGAAGCTGAATACATGGCTGTAGCTGAAGCTGCAAAGGAAGCATTGTGGTTAAAGGGGCTAGTCAAAGAGCTTGGTTTGAATCAAGGTGGAGTTCAAATGCATTGTGATAGTCAGAGTGCCATTTACTTGGCAAAGAATCAGGTTTATCATGCCAGGACGAAACACATCGATGTTAGGTTCCACAAGATAAGAGAGTTGATTGTTACATGAGATATTATTCTGGAGAAAGTGAACACTTCATAGAATGCAGCTGATATGTTGACGAAGCCGGTTACCACAGCCAAGTTCAAGCATTGCTTGGACTTGGTCAATGTTAGCAGCTTGTGATAGCCTTTTGGGGCTATGGTGGCGGCGATGGAGGAGTTTGTTTGTGAGGCTTGACCAATTCAAGTCAAGGTAGAGATTTTTTAAGTCGGTGACTTATTGGTCCATATAGGTGACCAAGTCCTATTAGAGTTAGGACTCTCAAAGGTAGCCAACCCAAATGGTATTAGTGTTGCAGCAAACCAATGTCCTATTCTAGTGGTATTAGAAGACCTTTAGTCTTATGCTTGTGCACCACACAAGCTAACCGACTATGTTAAGTATATATATAGACTAGTTCTCTTGCTCTCAAGTGTGCCACAATATAGAATAATTAGAGAAGGGTTTTTTCTCTAGGTTTATTCTTGGTGAGAGAGAGGTTAGGGTGTAATTGGGGTTTGGGTTCTTTGAGAGAGTCCAGGTGCCACTGTTGTAATCTCCCTATTTTCTTAGTGAAACTTTCTCCCTGTCGTCGCCGGTGGATGTAGGCATATTGCCGAACCACGTAAATTCTTGTGTTCTTTATTTGTGTGTTTGATCTCTTTCTTTTTTCTTTAATCTTGCGCAAACAGTTAATTTTCACAACAAAGTGATATATCCTTTTTGGTAAGAATTTGAAGTACATGGTTGGATTTGTCTTGAGAATCTATTAGTTTTAGTTTTTAGGGTAATAATTTACACGAATTTGGTGTCTTGTGTTAGTAAAAGTTTATTACAAAATATTAATTTTGTGGCACCCATTTGAAATTATGATTTTTACATAGGTGAATTGTGATTTTGAGGTTTTGATGGTTATGACCACTTTTAATTAACACAACAATAAAATGAAGACGTTTGTGTTGAAATTATACTAATATGAGTTTTAGGCTATTTTGATTTTGAAAGTTAACTTCCCAAATTAGTACATCATTGAATCCAAAGATGAAAGTTTTTATTATTGATATATTTATCTCTTTGATGACATCTAGTATTGGTTGTGTTAACATATGTATATACCATTGTTATTATATTAGTCTAGGGTTTCCTATGTATTTACTATATTGTCCCTAGTTTAGGCCTATATATATTCTCTTAGCTGTACATGTTTAATCAGAATACACAATACACAGTTTATTCTCTCTGTCTCTCTGTGTTTCCCTCCCTAAAAGTTAACATGGTATCAGAGCCAAATTAATCTTTTGGCATTGTATTCTTAAAAGCACCTGTAGCACTATCTGAAAACAATTTTTTTTTCTCCAAAAACAGCCGTGCCTCTCCTCTCCTGCCATTGCCTCCAAAGACCTCCGTTCATCCTATACTACCTACTGCTCTGATTGTCAGAACTCGATATACAAAACCTGAAAATTTCATTGCTGGAAACTTCCACACACGCCACCACGCGCCTCATCTGTCTCCAGCAAACGCCCTGGTTTCTCTCCCCGCTGCCGCCATTAGGCTGCTCCGTCTGTCTCGTGCAAGCCACCACTTCATTCGTCTCTTTAAGACGAATCTCCACCCGAAATCTCGCTGCCAGATACCTCCCCACGCGCCGGTGAAGTTTCCAACGTGCTTTTTAGTTCCCAGCTCCACGCAACCAGACTCGTGACCCACGACCCGCCCCGCTCCGCGCCCGCATTCACAGCTGACATCAGCCCTAGCTGCAAAAAAAAAAAAAGAGTAAAAGAAAGAAAAGCTTACCCATTATTTGTTTTTTCTCATTTGTTCTTTTCAGGTATTTTCCGATGGATAAAAATGAACTTCCCAAGACTTTTACCACCATTATCAATGGGCAAAATTATGTTCTGTGGTCCCAAGACATGCACAGCTTCCTCAAAGGCCATCGTTTATGGAGCTATATCACAGGTGAAATCCAAGATCCTGTTCATTCTAAGGATGAAGAACACACGAAATTTGCCGATCGTCTTGAAGATTGGGATTGTAAGAATCACCAAATCATCACTTGATTTCGCCACTCTACTGTACCTTCCATTCATCAACAATTTGGTTGCTATGAAAATGCTAAGGATGTTTGAGATCTTCTGAGTCGTCATTATACCACTGCTGGCCTCTCTCACAAGTATCAACTTTGGGGTCTTCTTGTCAATATGAAGCAAACGCCTAGGCAACCGATCAATGAGTTCCTTTCTAGTATGCAGTCTATTTGGGATCAGATGGAGCAGTCTACCCATATTGTCAAGGATCCTGCACATGCAGCAATCTTAGCTACCAAACGAGATCAGTTTCATCTTATCCAATTCCTGATGGCCTTGACATCTGAGTTTGAACCAATTCGTGCTGCTTTGCTTCAGTAGGTCCCTCTCCTTACTCTGGAATTTGCTATGAGTCAACTTCTCTCTCATGAGACCCGTCTTCGCACTCTTCAACCCCATCACTCTAATGTGGTCCTTGCTACTATTGCACGTCCTTCAAGCTTTTCCTCACCTAGGAATAGTCTGAAATACTGCAAGAACTGTCATAAGCAGGGACATCTTTTGTCTAAATGCCCGACCATCCAATGTCGGTATTGTCACAAGATTGGTCACATTGTCTACAACTGCCCTACTAAGCCTCCCAAGCCAGGTCAATCAGGCATTCTTCCAAGGCCTGTTAATTACTCTATTGCTGCTGCTGCTGTTGAAGACTCACCCTCTGATCCCTCTCTCTTATCTATCCCGGTTAGTGAGTTAGGACCAATGGTCTTTACCATGGTCAAACAATTTTTGTCCTCCTATGATAAGGTTTCCTTTGCTGCCTCAGGTAATACTTAGTATTTTGATTCTGCCTGTTGTAATCATATGTCTCCCGATTCTCAGCTATTTTCTTCTGTTATTCCTACTACTCATGCTCCTTTTATTCAAACTACTAATGGCTCGCGCATTGCGGCTAGTCATACTGGTTCTGTTTCCACCCCTACACTGTCTCTATCTAACATATATCTTATTCCCAACCTCACTCTTAATCTCATCTCTGTTGGTAAATTATGTGAACTTGGTTTTGACTTGTGGTTTGGTTCTTCTAGTTGTCGTATGCAGGATCCTCGAATGAATCAGGTTCTTGGGACAGGTCGTAAAGTGGGACAGATGTTCGAGCTCACTTCACTTCACCTACCTTCCACATCGACACCCCCCCCGTCTCATGTTGCTCATACTGCTTCTGTTTTTCCTTTGAGTCTTTGGCATTTACGTTTAGGTCATGTGTCAGTTCAAAAACTTCGCACTTTAATTTCTAGTGGTTTCTTAGGTCAAGTCAAACATGATTCAGTTGACTGTGTATTCTATCAATTGGCCAAACAACCAGCTTTATCTTTTAATAATAGTGACTATTTTTCTCATGTCTCTTTTGACTTGATTCACTCTAATATTTGGGGACCTAGCCCTACTGCTACTGTAGGTGGATCTAAATACTTTGTCATATTTGTTGATGATTTCTCTCGATATACATGGATCTACCTTATGCACAATCGCTTTGAATTAGCTCAAATCTATCGCACCTTTGCCCAAATGATCTCCACACAGTTTTCAAAAACCATTAAAATCTTCTACACTGATAATGCCATGGAATATAGAGACTCTCAATTCCTTGATTTCATTCACACACAAGGCACCATTATTCAGCGTTCTTGTGCAGGAACATCTCAGCAAAATGGTAGGGCTGAACGCAAACACCGCCACATACTTGACTCTATTAGGGCTTTCCTCATTTCTGCTTTATGTCCTGAATGTTTTTTGGGGGAAGCCGCCCTCACTGCTGTCTACACCATCAACCGTCTTCCATCCTCAGCTCTCCAAAATGTAACTCCCTTTAAACGTCTCTATGGTACTCCAACTTCATATTCTTCTCTTCGCGTCTTTGGTTGTGCATGCTTTGTTTTACTTCAGCTGCACGAACATTCCAAATTAGAACCTTGATCTCTTCTATGTTGTTTTCTTGGGTATGGGATTAAACACAAAGGTTATCGTTGTTGGGACCCTATCTCTCAACGTCTTCGCATTTCTCGTCACGTTGTTTTCTAGGAACATACCACGTTTAATTCTCTTTCCAAGTTTACAACTTGTTCCACCCTTTCCTTTTTTACTAATCCATCACTACCTTTGTTTCCTCACGCTACCTCTCCAGACCCTTCTGCAATTCTTCCTATATCTCCTGCTGATTCTCCGGTTTCTCCTATAGCACCTCCACTAGCTGTGGATCCTGTCCTTGATCAGACTCCTAACCTCCCTCTTGCTACTCCTCCTGCTGACTCTCCGGCTTCGCCCCAAGAACCTGCACCGCCCGTGGATCCTGTCACTGATTAGACTCTTCTCCTCCCCCTTCGTCACTCTGACCGGGTAAGAGCACCTCCTGCTCATTTGCGTGATTATTCTTGTTTTTCAGCTATACTTTCTCTTCATGAGCCTCACACCTATCGTGAGGCCTGTACTAACTCTCTTTGGCAGCAAGTAATGACAGAGGAACTTCAGGCTTTGGAGAAGACTCATACTTAAGACTTGGTTGATTTGCCTCATGGTAAATCTACCATTGGTTGCAAATGGGTTTACAAGATCAAGACCAAATTTGATGGCTCTATTGAATGGTATAAGGCTCGTCTTGTTGCCAAGGGATATGCTCAAGAATATGGGATTGACTATGAGGAGACTTTTGCCCCTGTTGCTCGTATTACCTCGATTCGCAGTCTTCTTGCTATTGCTGCAATTCATCAGTGGCCTCTTTTTCAGATGGATGTTAAGAATGCTTTTTTAAATGGTGATCTCACTGAAGAAGTCTATATGCAGGCACCTCCAGGTTATTCTGACTATCCTGACAAAGTTTGCCTTGTTCGTCGCGCTCTTTACAGGTCTTAAGCAAGCTCCTCAAGCCTAGTTTGCCAAGTTTAGCAGTATTGTACATCAATTTAGCTTCTCATCTAGTTCCCATGATACAGCATTATTTATCCACCAATCTGATAAGGGTATGATTCTTCTTCTACTATATGTTGATGACATGATCATTACTGGGGATGATCACTCTGGCATTTCTGATTTCAAGCTATTTCTCCACCAACAATTTGAAATGAAGGATCTTGGTCATCTGAGCTACTTCCTAGGCCTTGAGGTCTCTTCTGATTCCACTGGTTATTATCTCTCTCAGGCTAAGTATGCCTCTGACTTGTTATCTCGTGCTGGCCTTACTGACACTAAAGTTGTCTCTACACCCCTTGAGATGAATGCTCGCCTTACTCCCTTAGATGGCACACCTCTTAGTGATGCCACTCTCTATCGTCAGCTTGTTGGCAGCTTAGTCTATCTCACTATAACCTGCCCTGATATTGCTCATGCTGTTCATTTGGTGAGTCAATTCTTGTCTGCTCCCCACTCTACATATTATGTTGCAGTGATTCACATTCTTCGCTATATCAAGGGTACTATATTTCATGGACTTCACTTCTCTGCTCACTCCACCCTTGACTTCTATGCTTATTCTGATGCTGATTAAGCCGGGAATCCTACTAACCGCCACTCTACTACTGGATTTTGTTTCTTTTTGGGAGACTCTTATTTCTTGGCGTAGTAAAAAACAACATATTGTGTCTCGCTCTAGCACTGAGGCAGAGTACCGTGCTCTGGCTGATACTACTTCTGAACTTCTTGCTCTTTGCTGGCTATTGGAAGATATAGGTCTTACACATTCTTCACCAACTGTCATACATTTTGACAACTGTAGTGCTATTCAGATTGCGCATAATGATGTTTTCCATGAGCGCACCAAGCATATTGAGATTGATTGTCATCTTGTGTGTCATCATCTGTCTACTGGCATCCTGCATCTTCTTCCAGTTAGCTCTTCTGATCAGACTGCTGATATCTTTACGAAGACTTTTCCTCTTGGTCATTTTCGTGATCTTGTTTCCAAACTCAAGATGGCTTCTGTCAGACCACCTCGAGTTTAAGGGGGATGTTAGCATATGTATATACCATTATTATTATACTAGTCTAGGGTTTCCTATGTATTTACTATACTGTACCTAGTCTAGGCCTATATATATTCTCTTAGCTGTACATGTTTAATCAGAATACACAATACAAAGTTTATTCTCTCTGTCTCTCTGTGTTTCCCTCCCTAAAAGTTAACAAGTTGGTTTAATGTTAAATAGCTTGGAAACATGTGGAAATGGTTAGCGATGTGTACACGTTAGCAAGACACTATTGGAAATGTTGGGCCAAGGAGGTGAAATTGTGAAATTTAAATTATTCCAAGCCAACGAAATAGTAGTAATAAATAAACGAAAATAAATAAGAAAAACAACTACACAAAAAAATCAGGAATTTAAGTGGTTCAATAGAGCAATTCGACAGTGATGGGTCTTTGTGATGATGCATGAGAGACCAATGAGTTTCGGAAGTGAGAGAGCTAATTGGGTTTATAAAAGAAAAATTTAATCGGTAGATTATAACTGAAGATGACTAGCTTTGAGGCTAAAAATTTGAAGCGCAGTAATAGTTAGTAGAATTAAATGGGGATGTGGCAACTAAAGGAGATGAAGAGCTGAAGATGATTATGTTTTGACGGAGAGAGAAGAAGTTGAAGAAGTGGCAAGAGAGAGAGAGAGAGAGACACGGAGTAGTTACAGTGTCCAATTAAACATGGAAGAAGGAAAACATAATTAAATTGATTTATTTTAAGAGACACGAGTCTGATGTGGATTGTTATGGGAATAGAAAGTCTGATGTGGCATGTCTTGAGAGAAGTTTGAATTAAATACCATGTCTTGCCTATTCGGAATTGTATAGATATATAGATATAGATTTGACTCTAGAGTATCCACTATGCAGCCAAGCTATAAAGCCAATGTCGCTATTGAATCAAAAAAAAGAAAAAAAAGCTACCATGGTTGACTAATGGAGAAAAGATCGCAAGCATCATAATTTTAAGTGTAAGAGAAAAAGGACTTATGGCATGGTAATGTCCAAATAGGAGCTTATATGCTGATGTTGAGGGTTAGGAGGCACCTTTAGGGGAAGATAAAGAGGGTAATGACTCATGCAGTGAAATCAGGTCCTGATGATCTTCAAGGAGTAGAAGATACGTCTTTGCAATCTGTTGTTAGGAGCATTCTTGCAGCTTGCGTGCACCCAAGCAAGAGGAGGATTGGAAGTGTACTTCAATATTTTAGACCATAATACGTTATGGAACTGGAGCTTAGATACTTATTATTGATGGTGTCAACGGCATGAAAGATGTTTCCGGAGCTAGTGTCGAGAGGTTGGAACTACCAAGTACCAACGAAACCACATCCTCAACCATACAAGGTAGCATGGATAAATAACACCTCTATTTTGGTAACAAAACCATGTTCGGTTGCTATTTCTCATGGGTGATATAATGATTCTTCATGGTGTGATGTTATTCCTACGTCCATAAATGTATGTTTAATAATGAGCAAATCTATAATCTATAATCTATACTATAATGTAAAACTGAAGCTTTTTGACTTTTGGTTGTCCTCATCATGTTGCGCCACATAAGCTTTTGAAATCTCACAATTTTACACCTCATTATTTTAATATATATTTTCTAATTAAATTTAAATTTTATTCTATTATTAAACTTTCCATTAGAAGTTTGACACATCATATTTTCTTTAATATAAGAATATATTATTCCATATATAAAACAAAATCATAATTAATGTCTAATACTAAAATATATTTCATATATAAACACAATATAAATATCTTTTAATAATAATCATAATTATCAATTTTCATCAAGATTTTTAGAGTTCCTTTTTTTTTTTCTTATGTATTTCATTTAATTTTGTTGCTGGCAATGGAGAAAGATGAATGGATTTGTTATAATGAAACCATGTGAGCTTGAAATGAGTTATGAATTTTTTTTTAAGTTTGATCATATAATCATGTGCCCATGTATTTATTTGTCCTTATTTTTATTTTGAGTATCTTTTATTTTATTTTTGGATGGAAACATGATCCATATGGTAAATATAAACATGAATCGTGTTTTATAAAAATTGGACTATATTCAACTTATGCCAAAAGAAAAATTACATTATATTAAATTAAATTTTAATTATTCTATGGTAAATACTTTCTTAGTTATTTTTTTAAACCAAAAAGAAGGATTTATCCTAAATCTGATTCGTAAAGTCTCTTTATCGATCTTGCCTACAACATTTTGAACTACAAAAAAAAATTAAAAAAAAAAAATTAAGTAAAAGGAATCAAAATTAATTTAGATTTTATTTTCAATAATTTTTCTGTGCATCGCACAGGTTTGCGACTAGTATAAATTAAAACTCAAAGCAGAGAGAATTTTTTCCCTCCTCCAAACATTATCACGTCATAATCCATACACTCACGGACATCCATGTCATCCTTTATTCTATTTAATTTCATCCTTACCTCTATTTAAGTCATTATCTCTCATATTTAACTCACATATTTAACTTTCTCTCTCACACCTCTTAGCCTCCCCTCTCCCTCAAACGGTTTGGTTTTAACGTTCACCTCTTCATCTAATCATGGTTGTTCCTCTACCTCATCTCTTCATCTACCACTCTATCTTCATCTCCTATAATCTATATACTAAATTAATAGCTAAATCTTCATATTTATTACAACGCTTAATACTTTGCCAGACCATTAAATCCAACCTCTCTTCATCTCCTTCTTGAATCTTCTTGTTATTCCTATATATTGATTTCTAATTGTTGTCTCTCCAGAATTGCAGAGCCCCCTTTGAGGTTAGTTTTCCCTTTTCTTTTTCAATCTTTTACGGGTTTTTCATTTGGAATTTTGATGTGATCATAATTTGGTGGCCTACCGGTGCTCTGGGTGTCTTGGATTTTGTATGCTATGCAGTTTCTATTCAGGCTTTACAATTTAAATTTAAAGCTTCGAAAGGCGCAATGGAATTGTTTGTGGATTTTTCAAATGGGAATACAATTAGATTTTGATTGTTCCTACTAGGTATGCTATGTACTATTCCTTAAATCAATGTATTTCTTTATTTTTCAATTTTAATTTCATATGGAATTGTTTATGGAATGCTCAAATGGGAATATAATTAGATTTTGATTTGATTAAAAAAATAAATAAATAAATTGTTCCTTATATACCGGATATGCTCTGTACTATTCCTTATATCAATGTATTTCTTTGTTTCATCTTCTATATAAACATCAATCTGTATTCAGGCGTTAGATTAGATTGTGGTTGCATATAGGGATTTGTCAGAGATTATGGAGGACGAGTTTTTAGAACCTCCAATGAATGTGAGTATTTTTTACTTTTTTAATTAAGAGTTTGCTTTATTTTGGTGAGTTGATGATTTGTTTTCCTTGGGGGTTTGATACCACCCTTGGTAACAATGTTCTTAACAGGTCAAATTATTCTTTCGGTTAAGCAATGGAATCAAAAGAAGTTCCTCAAGGTGCTGCTTTGAAAATTTGCATGTGAGCTGGTCCCCATTTCCCCCAATTTGAAATAGATTAATAGATAAATGAATGGATAAACAATAAGTAGAAACTTTGCTGGTTTAATTTGCTATATTCTTTTTGTAAATTATGTAAATTTTTATTGTAAATAGAAGCAATTAACAATTTCTGATTTGCTTTGCTATATTGTTTTGTCAAGTGAGTGCTAAACTGTGTTTCTAGACTTAGTCACTCTCTGTAAAGTTTCTCAATACAAGTTTTGGAATGTATCAGCCTTACTTAATTTGTGCGCAATATATAATTTGATTGAATACAAGAGTACTAGATGGATACAACTTCTACAAGAGTACTACACGAATACAAAGTCTATCCAATCTCCACATCTATCTGATATTGCCTAAAAATCAGTGGGCTCGCGCACTGATCAACTCGACTGGACGATGCTCTCACTGACGAGTAAATACCTGCAAAACAGAGAAACAAGTAAAAGGATGCACCGGCGGTGGTCCGGTGGGGGGAGCCTCCGATGCTTAAGTTAGCAAAGAATGCAATGATTTAGAGTGAGAACACGGATTCAGAGAGTCTAGAGGTGAGAAAAAAAAAGAGTGAATACCTTTGTCTGAGAATCCCCTGGATTTATATAGGGAAGCTTCGGTCTTCTAGCCGTTTGTGGTCATTAAATGGTTTTAATGTCCGGATTTGTAACCGTCTGGTCCTGATTTGTAACCGTGTTGGTCCTTGATTCTAGTCCTTAAATTGTGCTTTTGACTTTTTCAGTGGGGTGTAAAAGCTGGCACGTTTGTCACGTGGGCCTAAGGCTGTATATAGCTGTGTATTTTAATACTATCGTCCATGCCGAGTTACTCGTCGTTAGGGTTTAATGTCGTCGGTATCAGATGCCCCCCACTCCGTATCGTCGTCATAAAGTGACGACGTGCGGGGTGTTGAGTTGGAGAGAGGGTTTTTAAGTAATTTTATGCGTATCTCGGGGAGTGGACTTCATTTAATGGGGACTCGTCACTTCGGGTGGTGGGTGACACGTGTCGTCGCACGACTGGTCGATATGTTCGAGGTGACATTTCGTCAGTTTTTGGCTTTTAATGAAGAGACGTCGCTTCAGCGGCGAGTGCCACGTGTCGTCGCACGACTGGTCGATGCGTTCGAGGCGTTGGTTCGTCTTTAATGAAGAGGTGTCGCTTCAGGCGGCGAGTGCCACGTGTCATCATGCGACTGATTGACGCGATCGAGGCGTTGCTTCGTCAGATCTTGCATTAATGTAAAGGTGTCGTTACAGACGGAGCTATACTCTATAGTTTATCCGGCTCTCTCTACTTGGGAAACGGTTAGGAGTAGGATGGCGGCGAATGAGACTGAGTGGTCTCTATCGCTGTCGGAGGAGCTGCCGGAGGGGCTCTCCGATGAGTCTGCCGGGGGAGCGGTGGAGGGAGCCTCGTCTGACGCGGTCCCTAGCACGTCGGGTTCTCGTCAACCGCCTAGGGCGGATAGGTCTTGGAAGGCCCTGTCCTTCTTTAGCAAAATAAGGCGGGACGAGGATATAGATAGGATAAGGCGTCGTTATCAGATACCTGATGACGTCGTCTTAAGAATTCCTGACTCCGACGAGAGAGCGTGTTGCCCTAAATATGAGGGTGACGTAGCTTTTTACGAAGCCGACCTTAGGGCCGGTCTTCGTTTTCCCATACAGCCCTTTGTTAGGGAGCTTCTAGATTACCTCTCCTTGGCGCCGGGGCAAATAAACCCAAACGGCTGGCGAACGATCATCTCCTGCATGGTCATGTGGAGGGTCAATAGTAACGGGGAGGAGGATCTAACAGTGGACGAGTTCCTCTTCTGTTACGAGCCCGTCCAAATTGCACTCTCTCGGGGCTTCTGGACGTTCAAAAATCGGGATGCAAATTCTAGGGTCGTCCAAGGACTACCTTCGTCCGACAGAATCTGGAAGGACGGGTATTTCTTCGTGTGCGGCGACAACTGGGAAAGGCTGCCGCAAG
Organism: Fagus sylvatica; assembly: GCA_907173295.1. Taxonomy (NCBI): domain Eukaryota; kingdom Viridiplantae; phylum Streptophyta; class Magnoliopsida; order Fagales; family Fagaceae; genus Fagus; species Fagus sylvatica. The sequence continues at coordinate 9,386,345 of OU015771.1, read as the reverse complement.
AAGACCCTAGGGACTTCGTAGGAGTCCGTAGGTCTTGGGGGACACCTTCGCCGTCTGGTGTGTGTCTTTTCCTTCGGTTTGCTATCTTTTTTTTTTTTTTTGTTTTTTTTTTTTTTTTGGTATCGTCAGTGCGTGATTTGTTTTTCTCGTTCCCTGCAGCTTTGAATCGTCCGTTGTTGAATTCCGTCTGGCAAGAGAGGATTTGGAGGATATTGGATATCGAAGACCGTCGATACAATATCTTCATTGAGCCGGACCTCCTCGCTACTTTCTCCCTTGGACACGTCCCCAGCTCCTCCGTCAGAGCGTTGGTGAAAGCCAATAAGAAGCGTAAGTCGTTATGCTAGAGGCTGAGCTTTTTATTTGTTTATTATTATATATGTATATATATATATATATATATTTTAACTTGGGTATGTTTCTTGCTTGTAGGCGTGAACACCATGAAGCTTAACAAGAACCAACTCAAGCAACTTGCTCAATCAGGGGAGGTGGCGATCGCTCCCGTCAGTCTGAAGCGGAAGAAGCCGGACGAGGGGTCTTCGAAGCGGGCTGAGGAGGCGCCCCCTCGTCCCTCTGTTCCGGTCGTTACTCCTCCCGTCATCCCGACTGCCGTCCCTTCAGGCCAAGAAGCCCCGTCCGTCATCCTGGTGGATTCTGACTTCACTCCTCCATCTGCGGCCTCCACAATAAATCAGAGTCCTCTCGTCGCAATGGACAGAGCAAAAGGTGCCATAACTTCTCAGGATATGGACGATTATGCTGTGGCCCACACTGAAGACCTCTCGCTGCTTATGGTTCACTCTTTGATGCGGGTACGGTCCTCTTTCCTTTTATTATTTTACGTATTTTGCTCTGTTGTTTTATTTTTGGCTTCTGACCTAGCCGTGTATGTAGGGTCTGACGGAGGCCATAGTGATGGCCCGGAGGTGCGCTTCAGTTGAGGAGGATCTGGCTATGCTTAGAGCAAAGTCCATTGCAGACGAGGCGGAGATGAAGAATACCAAGAGAGCCGTCGTGGAGCTGACGAGGGATAGGAAAGAAGCTCTAGCTGAGGCGGAGAAGTTGAGGAAGGAACTCAAGGCCAGAGATGACGACGTTAAGGCGGCGGTTGATGCCAAGGACAAAGCTGTCGCCGATCTCAAACATCTCGTTGGCCAAATTGAGGGAGCCAAGGAGGCGGCGGTGTCTGAGTTCAGAGCGTCTGAGGCTTTTGAAGACATCAACACTCGCTATTTTCTGTCTGGCTTCGAAGCCTTCAAAAAGCAAGCCGTCCAGCGCTTCCCCGGTTTAGATTTCTCCGCTCTTCAACCCTATGATGATGAGGACTCCGTGGCTGGCGTTTCTCAGGACCAGGCTGGCGACGAAGACGTGTCGTCGAAATAGGGATGTTCGATTTTTCTTTTTTGAATGTGTTGGGATTTTTGGACAACTTTGGGGCCCGTGTTTAGGGCGTTTTTCTTTAAGATCTTTAAACAATTTGTTGGGGCCCGTGTTTAGGGCGTTTTAACTGTCTTTGATATTTGTTTGACTTAATATTGTTTTGTGCATGTTTCGTCGTTTTCAGATGGTGCACAGAACTTAGGTTTTTATTTTGATGAGAATTCTTTATGTGTGCTTAAATGACATGGTGTAAGTGTTAAAGTGTTGCTTTTAGACGATCCATCCTAACTTTTGAATGATCATAGTATGTTGTGATGCGTCCTAATCTTGTCTGAGTTTAGGGGATTGTTTTTAGACGTAGGTTGGCATTGATTATCAGCCCAAGTTACAAGATTATGTTTGGACGATACGCTTTTAACGCTGGATTTTTGCCTAAGTTTAAAAGATCGTGTCAGACGATGCAGTTTAAATTTAGCTTCGAGTTAGAAGATCGCGTTGGACGATGTAGTCTAACTCTTAGGTCTTTAGTTAAAAGATCGTGTTTGGACGATTCAGTTTAACTAAGTCTAAGTTTAAAAGATCGTGTTGGACGATGCAGTTTAAATTTAGTTTCGAGTTAGAAGATCGTGTTGGACGATATAGTCTAGCTCTTAGGTTTTTGGTTAAAAGATCGTGTTTGGACGATTCAGTTTAACTAAGTCTAAGTTAAAAGATCGTGTTGGACGATGCAGTTTAACTGTTGGGTTGTTTGCCTGATATGTGGGTATGAGCTGAGACACATGATTTACCGTGGTTCGGCAATAGTGCCTACGTCCACCCTTATTCCTTTATTCGAAGTGTTACATTTTTACAAGATTGGTCCCTCTTCAGGGATAGTATTTTCTGAGGTGCTCGGCGTTCCACGGGTGAGGTAGCCGTTGTCCGTCCATGTCCTCCAAGTGTCCCTGGTCGTCGTATCTCTATGACTTTATAAGGTCCTTCCCAGTTCGGACCTAGCTTCCCTTCAGAGGGATTTTTGGTGGCTAAAGTAACCTTCCGCAGGACGAGGTCACCGACCGATAGCTGCCTGGGTTTGACTCTTGAGTTGTAGTGTCGCGCCATTTTTTCCTGGTATCTTTTCATTCTGGTTTCCGCTGTTTCCCTAACTTCATCGATCAGGTCAAGGTTGAGGCGGAGTTGCTCTTCATTTCGTTGCTCGTCATACACCGAAGTTCGTAATGTCGTCAGCCCTATTTCAACGGGCACTACTGCTTCGCTTCTGAATGTCATTCGAAATGGTGTTTCGCCTGTTGGTATCCTGACTGTTGTTCGGTAGGCCCAGAGTATGCTCGGGAGTTCTTCTGGCCATAGTCCCTTTGCCTCCTCAAGTCGGGTTTTGATGAGTTTGAGTAGTGAACGGTTCGTGACCTCGACTTGTCCGTTAGCTTGTGGGTGGCCAGGAGATGAATAATGGTTGTGGATGCCTAATTCTTGGGAGAACTGTCTGAATTTGGGATTGTCGAATTGCTTCCCGTTGTCCGACATGAGCACTCGCGGAATCCCGAATCTGCAGATCACTGCCTTCCATACGAAGTTTTGAACGTTCTTCTCTGTGATGGTTGCTAGTGGTTCTGCCTCCACCCATTTGGTGAAGTAGTCGATCGCCACGACGAGGAACTTGAGTTGGCGTCTTCCAATGGGGAATGGCCCCATGATATCTAGTCCCCATTGCGCGAATGGCCAGGGTGCCGTCATTGGCACTAGCATTTCCGGAGGCGAGTGTACCAGATTGGCGAACCGTTGGCACTTGTCGCAGTGTTGGACGAATCTGCTGGCGTCAGCTTGCATGGATGGCCAATAATAACCGGCTCTGACAACCTTCTTTTGTAAGGCTCGTGCACCTGAGTGGTTGCCGCAGATACCTTCGTGTATCTCCCTCATAACATAGTTAGCCTCATCTGGTGCCAGGCATCTGAGGTAGGGGAGGGAGAAGCCTCTCTTGTATAGTGTCCCCTGCAACATGAGAAAGCGTGAAGCGCGTACCTTTAATCGTCTGGCCTCGTGTCGGTCGTCAGGTAGTGTCCCTCCCTGTAAGTATGAGATTATTGGTGTCATCCAAGAAATTTCAGTGTGGATGGGGTTCACCTCAGTTGTTTGAAGGCTTGATTGGTGGACGGTCTTGATTTTGTCGTCGGCCGTCGACGACGGGGCAGATTTGGCCAGTTGGTCTGCCTCTGTATTTTGTTCTCGTGGTACGCGACAGAGCCTTACTTCACAGAATTGGCTTATTTGATGTCGGACTAGTTGTAAGTACTGCTGCATACGCCCTTCTTTTGCTTCATAGTCTCCGTTTACTTGTCCTACGACGAGCTGCGAATCACTGCGCACATCTAGTTCTGTGGCTCCCAGTATCTTGGCCGTTTTGAGCCCCACCAAAAGAGCTTCATATTCAGCTTCGTTGTTGGTGGTTGGGTACTGCAATCGTATTGCTTGTTTGATGATGTCACCTTCTGGGGATCTTAAGACTATGCCCACTCCGCCTGAATCCTTTGTCAACGATCCATCTATGTTCACCGTCCACTTCGATGCCTGTTCGACGTCCTCCGTTGGCTCGTCATCTCCCGAGGTGAATTCTGCTATGAAGTCTGCCAGGGCTTGAGCCTTCATCGCTGTTCGGGGTCGGTAGTCGATGTCGAATTCGCTGAGTTCAATTGACCACTGGATAAGTCGTCCAGCTGCGTCGGGCTTGTTCATCGCTTTCCGCAGTGGGTGGTTGGTGAGCAGTATTATCGTGTGGGCTTAGAAGTACGGGCAGAGTTTCCTTGCTGCCGTCACTAGGGCGAATGCTAGCTTTTCCATAGGTGGATATCTTTCCTCGGCCCCTCTGAGCACTCTACTTGTGTAATAGACGGGCAATTGTCGTCTTTCTTCTTCTCGGACCAGTGCGGAGCTGACGGCAGTTGGTGAAACAGCCAGGTAGAGGTAGAGTTCTTCACCTTGTTTAGACGGGCTAAGTAAGGGTGGTTTTGCCAGATACCTCTTGAGCTCTTCAAATGCTTGTTGACACTCGTCAGTCCACTCGAACGCCTTTTTCAATGTTTTGAAGAAGGGTAGGCATTTGTCTGTGGATCGAGACATGAACCGATTCAATGCTGCTACTCTTCCCGTCAGTCTTTGGACTTCTTTGGTGGCTGCATTTCTAAGATTGCCTTGATCTTGTCTGGGTTAGCTTCTATGCCTCTCTGTGAAACCATGAAGCCAAGAAATTTTCTTAGTAAACACCAAATGCACACTTACTTGGGTTCAGCTTCATCTGGTATTTGCGGAGTGTTTGGAAAGTCTCTCTGAGGTCGTCCAGGTGGCCGTCTTCCTCCTTTGACTTTACTAGCATGTCGTCGACGTAAACTTCGACATTCCTGCCAATTTGGTCGTGGAACATCCTGTTCATCAGTCGCTGGTAGGTGGCTCCGGCGTTCTTCAGTCCGAAGGGCATCACTTTGTAGCAGAAGAGTCCTCTGCTGGTGATGAAGGACGTCTTTTCCTGATCGCTCTCATCCATCACTATTTGGTTGTAACCTGAAAATGCATCCATAAACGTTAGTAGTTTATGACCAGCTATCGAGTCGACTAGCTGGTCTATTCTTGGGAGAGGGAAGCTATCTTTAGGACATGTTTTGTTTAGGTCGGTGAAGTCGACGCACATTCGCCACTTCCCGGTACTTTTCTTCACCATGACTACGTTGGCAAGCCAGTCGGGGTAGAATACTTCCCTGATGAAGCCCGCTGCCAGGAGTTTGTCCACCTCTTCCATGATGGCATTGTTCCGTTCTGGTGCGAAGACTCTTCGTTTCTGTTTTATTGGGCGGAGAGAGGGGTCAACATTTAATTTATGTGAAATGATGGAAGGGTTGATACCTGGCATGTCTTCGTGACTCCATGCGAAAACATCCTTGTTATCTTTCAAGAACTGGACGAGTGATTCTTTCATTTTTGGGGGGAGGTCAGCTCCGATTTTGGTCGTCCTTTCTGGTCGTCCATCTTCTAGCTCGATGGTGTCCAGCTCCCCAGAAGGCTTCACTAGAACCTTCTGCTCCTCTATGGTCATTGTCTGATTGTGTCCTCCTGATCCGAGGGAGGCAAGGTAGCACTCTCTAGCTGCTATTTGATCTCCTCTGACTTTCCTATCCCGTGCTCAGTGGGGAATTTGAGGAGGAGGTGGTATGTGGAGGTCACAGGCTCGGAGTCGGTTGAGGGTTGGTCGTCCGATTATTGCGTTATATGCCGAGGGACAGTTGACGACGAGGAAGTCGACCGTCTTAGAGACCGTCTTTGGGTGAGTACCGACCGTGATTGGTAAAGTCACAATGCCGACTGGGCAAACCTTGTCACCTGTAAATCCCACGAGTGGTGCATCCATGGGGCGCAATTTGTCCTTGTCAAGCTGCATTTGCTGGTAAGCTGGGAGGTAGAGTATGTCAGCCGAACTACCGTTGTCCACCATTACTCGTCTTCTAGTGAAGCCTGCAATGTTAATTGTTATTACGAGGGCATCGTCATGTGGTTGATGTGTACCTCTGGCGTCCTCTTCACTGAAGGATATTATCTGGTCATCGAGGCGGACGTTCTTTGGTGGCCGTTGGACGACCATGATGTTGTGCACTTGTCGTGCATATGCTTTCCTTGAAGCTCGTGAGGTTCCTCCTGACGCTGGTCCTCCAATGATGGTTCTAATTTCTCTCACAGGCCCGGGCCTATTGGGTTCCGCCTGTTCCCTTTGTGCTGGGGGCTTTGCTGGACGGGCATTTGCTGGGTGGCTGACGTACTTCTGCAGTTTACCCTGTCGGATGAGTGTTTCTACTTGTTCCTTTAGGGCTACACAATCTTTAGTGAGGTGCCCATGATCCCTGTGGAACCTGCAATACAAGTTTTTAGGTCGGTTGTTAGGATCCGAGTGTATCTTACCTGGCCACCGAAGTGAAGGGTCGTCTTGTATCTGCAAGAGGAGTTTGTCGATAGGTGTGTTCAGAGGTGTGAAACTGCTGAATTTCACGGGGGGTGCGGTCGTCCGTTTGCGTTCCGGGGTTTCGGTGAATTTCGGGACCTTTTGCTTGGCGGGTTCGGGCTTACGATCTTCAGTTTCCTTACGCCTTTTTGGTGGCGGGTCGTCCATAGCCTCTAGGGCATCCTCTGCGTTCATGTGTTTCGTGGCTTCGTACATAAGTTCCGACATTGTCTCTGGGGGGTCCTTGCAGAGTTCGTAAAGGAAGTCCCCTTTTCGCAGACCTGCCATGAAGGCTGTCACCGTGACGTCTTCTTTTGGACGATCTATCTTCATCGCTTCTTCGTTGAAGCGGTGTACAAATGCCCTTAGTGATTCTCCCTCCATTTGCTTGACGCTGAGCAAGTGAGTTGGCGGTCGTCCCCTCCGTTGGCTGCCAATGAAGTGGTCGATGAATACACGACTGAGCTGGACGAATGAACCGATCAACTCTGACTCGAGTTTGTTGAACCATACCCTTGCAGATCCCCTCAGTCCCAGGGGGAATGCTCGGCACATTACTTCTTCAGGGACGGCTTGCAGCTGCATAATTGTTTTAAAGGCTTCTAGGTAGTCAAATGGGTCTTTGGTTCCATCGAAGTTTTCTAGCAATGGTACCTTAAATCTGGACGGGAGCGGGAAGTCGGCAATACTTGGGATAAACGGAGAATCAGCCCGGTGTACGAGGTTGTCTAGGTTGCGAGCAGCTTTCGCTCTTAGGCTGTTCTTCATGTCTCCCATTTGTTTCCTCATTTCTCGCAATTCTTTCTCCAAACGTGCCGTTTTATCAACCGGGTCTCTTGAGGATCGGTCTGGATGATCAGGTTGTCTGGATGAGTTTCCCCGTCGTTCTTCTCGTTCAGGCTGTTTGGACGACCTATCTGGTCGTTCTGGCTGTTTGGACGACCTCGTTGTTTTAGCTGTCTTATGTTGGCTAGGTGGAGCGGAACTTCCTGCGCTTTCCGCTCTGTGCTTGCTGCGGGGCGGAGTTCTCTCAACTTCACCGCCCCTACGACGAGTGACTTGATGGCTGTCAGCTTCCTGGTCATTCGACCTGTTTCCACCCCGCGGAGGAGGTTGGTTGTCGTCATGGGGGGTTGGGGGCCCCTTCCTGATGGCCTGCCATAACTCTTGATTCTGACGAGATGTTTCTCGAGCGAGGTCCTGAATACTGGTGGCGATGACCTGCATTTGCCTCTCAATCGGGGTCATGGCGGGGTCAGCACTGGTTCCGTCGTTGGGAGCTCCTTCCATGATCGCTATCGACCTGTGTGCGGCCCTTTTTGCTCTAAGAACGACAGTGGCTTATTAAGTCGTTCCCACAGACGGCGCCAACTGATATTGCCTAAAAATCAGTGGGCTCGCGCACTCGACTGGACGATGCTCTCACTGACGAGTAAATACCTGCAAAATAGAGAAACAAGTAAAAGGATGCACCAGGCGGTGGTCCGGTGGGGGGAGCCTCCGATGCTTAAGTTAGCAAAGAATGCAATGATTTAGAGTGAGAACACGGATTCAGAGAGTCTAGAGGTGAGAAAAAAAAAGAGTGAATACCTTTGTCTGAGAATCCCCTGGATTTATATAGGGAAGCTCCTCGGTCTTCTAGCCGTTTGTGGTCATTAAATGGTTTTAATGTCCGGATTTGTAACCGTCTGGTCCTGATTTGTAACCGTGTTGGTCCTTGATTCTAGTCCTTAAATTGTGCTTTTGACTTTTTTAGTGGGGTGTAAAAGCTGGCACGATTGTCACGTGGGCCTAAGGCTGTATACAGCTGTGTATTTTAATACTATCGTCCATGCCGAGTTACTCGTCGTTAGGGTTTAATGTCGTCGGTATCACTATCTATATCAATAACTATACAACCACACTATTATTCAACAATATCAACACTAGATGTTATCTTGATCAACTAAGGTGCATGTTTATCCTTGGTACCTTTATCAGGTTATATTGTTGAATGTAGATGAGGATTATCTTTATGATGTAGATGAGGATTATCCTTAACACTCTTTTTAGTGTTTTGGCTGCTTTTAGTTCAGATTCAATAGTGTTTGGATCTATAGGTTTTCTTTCATGCTTTCTTAGGAATTAAATAAAGCTGTATAATTCGTGATGTTTCTTTTGGTGGATTTTAAATGTTTGTGGTTTTGGGAAATGGGTCCATGAGTAAACAATCTATAGTTGCTTTTGTTCTCTGTGTGTGTTTTTTTATGTGCTATAAGTTTTCCGATTTTTTGTATTATTCAATTATGAGAGATGGGTGTTAAATGATGTTAATGTTATAGAAGTCTAGCACTGATCATCTTGAATGCCATATGATATTCTATAGAAATTGAACAACCTAAAGGATAAATACTCATTCACTGAAAGTTAAATGTGAAACAGGAGACTAAGGGATTCTAGAGGCAAAAGCTTAAAATTATCATTTTGTTTCTGTTATAAAATCATTTTGTTTCTGTTATAAAATCATTTTGTTTCTTTGAATTATATTGAGGGTTTTGGATTTGGCTCAATGCAATTAACTAAAGCATAAATATGACATTGGAATCTGTTATCATAAACTATATATACGAACTGATTTTACTGCATTGGATTGTAGAATGAGTCAATAAATCTTGGGCCTGTTACTATGCCACTCCACTCCTATGTGGTTTAGTAAGTTACAACAATTACAAGATTTATGAGTTGGCTATTTTGTTTTGACTTTTAAAGGCCTACTTGCCTTTACTGCTTGGTATATCATTCGATGTAAAGGAATCAATATCTATAAGAGTTTAAGCTCTCAACTGTTTTTTAATAACTATTATTAAAAGGTTATGATTAATGTTCAAAGTTAAGTTGTTTGGTATATCAATTTGTTAAAAAAACCTTTCATCTATCACCTGAAAACTTTCCAATACATTCTATAAATTCAAAACACAAATGAATGATAATATACTATTATTCTTTTCAAAAAAAAAAGGGGAGAAGATAATATACTACAATATGCACACATTTTAACACTACTATGTAAAATCATGCACATAAAAAATGAATTACCAGAAGAAATCCTATTCCACAATATTTTTTGCTACTCTTTGAAAATAATTGCCAAAATACCTACAACTTTTACGAATAATATATATATATATATATATATATATATATATATATATATATATATATGAAAAGGTTAAAGCTTTTCAATTTCAAAATACAATATGAAAAGGTTGTATCATATGCAACAACATCGATTAAGTTTAGAACAAAGTGATTTGTTATTCTGCGCATTGCACGGGTCCACGACTAGTATAAATTAAAACTCGAAGTAGAGAGAAATTTTTTTTCCTCCTCCGAACACCGCCACGTCAGATTTGCTGTTCCATGGCAAATCCATGTCATCCTTCCCTCTTTTTGATTCATTCTCTCTCACATGTCATCCAATTAATTATCTCTTTGATTCAATCCTCTTTTCTCTCTCTTTCGCCTCCTCAACTCCTCAATCCCCATTAAACACAAACGGCTAATGTTTTCCCTTTAATTCAGCAATCAATTCAATCATCTCAACAATTTATAACATATGAAATTATATCCCTTATCTCCAACCTTTCCCCTTTCCACTCTCTCGACTCCTCCTTCAATAATGCTCCTCTTCGGCCTCTTTCTCTTCCCATCAAAACCTTCAATAACCCATTGATTTATTGTTTTCCTATATATTTCCAACTGCTCTCTCTCAACCTCCACAGAAGTCACCAACCTCAATGTAGGGGGCAACGGGCTTGCCTCAATATCAGTACAAATAGAGGGCTAGGAAACTACTTTCTAATAGAGAGGCGGAACACAATCAACACCCTGCCATACGAAACCGGTTTAAAGCAACGTACTTCCTCAACCAAGCTCCTACTTTTTGGATTTGGGAAGGTTTTTTTTTTTTTTTTTTTTTTTTTTTTTTTTTTTTTTTTTTTTTTTTCTTTTTCTGCTATATAGTTTGTGTTCTTTCCCTTTTTTAATCACTGATTAAGATTGATTGCTACAGTTGGTCACCGGATTACAAGCATAATCGGAAATTCCCTTTGAGGTAATAAGTGTATTATTTTGATTTTAAAATGCAATAGAATATCTTAATTACATGTACATAAGTTATGATAATATTCTTGAGTAATCTTTGGTTTTTCTTTTCTTATTTTTAGAACTCAAACACATGCAAAGTGATTAGGAGGAATAGAAATGAGGGTGGTTCGGGTGGTTCTTTTTTAATTTGGTATTATGGAGGGTGGGTTGCTTTTGTTTGATTGTTGTAATGAGTGTATAATTGACAAAGCTACAACGAAGATTTCAAGGTTGCTAAATCATATAGTGAAAATTCTTGCATAAGAGCATTTTGTTTGAGGATATGGCAATTGATGGAGCTTGCATATGTTCTTTTTGAAAAAGAAAGGGCTGACAATTTTTGGTTTTAAAAAATTTGTAGATTTTTGTGAATGGTTAAAAAGCTAAATAAATTTTGTGGAGGTATTCCTTTGAATTCCAATATTCTTTTTTTGGATTTGGTAATTTTTGGAATAGAAATTAAGGAGGGTGGTGTGGGTGGTTCTTTTTTAATTTGGAATTATGGAAGGTGGGCTGTTTTTGTTTGATTGTTGTAATCAGTGTATAATTGACAAAGCTATAACGAAGGTTTCAGAGCTGTTGAATCATATAGTGAAAATTCTTGCACAAGAGCATTTTGTTTGAGGATCTAGCAATTGATGGAGCTTCATATGTTCTTTTTGAAAAAAAAAAAAAAAAAAGCCAGTCAATTTTTGGTTTTGAAAAATTTGTAGAGTTTTTTGAATGGTTAAAAAGCTAAACAAATTTTGTGGAGGTATTCATTTGAATTCCAATATTCTTCTTTTGGATTTTAGTTTTTTCTTTGAGTGATTTTAATATCGTATTCAATAGCTTTTCGGTGCATTGCACGGACTTTGACTAATTGTGTTAAAGCCTATGAGTGCCAAAAAAAAAAAATCATCTCTTTGTTCTTAACAAGAAGATTGGAAGAGAAAGTAGATAAAAGTGGAGTTTTGTTTGCTCTTATGCCCAAAGAAAAGAGCGGTCCACCAACCAATTCAAAGCTTCAAATATTTCCCACACTTGTAGCTTGCTTCCATTCATGTTGTTCAAGTCCTCCTGATCTGCCACCAAAGCAAAGTTTGAAGGTGCAAACTCAGGGCTGGCCCTGGGGTAAGCCCAGCAAGCCCCTGGGCTAGGGCAACCCCCCACCCTAGGGCAACCAAAATGGAAAAAAAAAAAAATTTTATACATATACATATTATATATATATAAACAAGGGCAAAAAAAATATTTAGAGGGCAAAAAAAAATTCAAGGGCAAAAATAAAAAATAATCATAACTCATAAACCAAATACCAATACATGGGAGGGCAAAAAAAAAATTCAAGGGCAAAAATAAAAAATAATCAGAACTCATCAACCAATTACCAATGCATGGGAGGACAAAAAAAATATTCAAGGGAAAAAATAAAAAATAATCAGAACTCATCAACCAATTAACAATACACGGGTGGGCAAAAAAAATATTCAAAGGGCAAAAATAAAATATAATCATGAAACACCCACCAGACCAACAGATCTAAGCTATAATCCAACAGATCTAAGCAAAACTAAAACCAAAAATAAAATACAAATAAAACAATACAACACACTTACACACGTTTCCGGCAAAACACAACTTTACCAAATGTGAGAAAAAAAAAAAAAAAAAAAAAAAAAAAAAAAAAATCCCTAAATCACAATCCAGAAAAATCCCAAAGCACCTTGAAACCATCGGTCCACCACCACGATCAGCCACTAGAAGTCTAGATCCCATAACCACCGGCCCAAACAATTGAAGGAGGTGCAACCGAGCGGCCCGAGCAGCAACTAGCCACCGGCCCACCGCCACGCGCAAGGCATGCCGCACATAGATCGGCAAAGGCACGGCGGCACGCAGAACGACGGACGCACGGTGGCATCTCACGCCGTCATGCGGCACACGCACGCCTGGACTCCGGTATTTCTCTCTCTCTCTCTCTCTCTCAGAGATGCTGTTTTTGAAATTTAAGTTTGCTTTAATGCTTTTAGACTTTTGGTTTTACTGGCTGGCTCGATTTTGTTTTTATGCAGCACAATTTTTTTTTTGTGGATAAGTGATGCACAGATGCCATCACTTTAATGGCTTTTAGGCTGGGGACAGCGGTGGGTCAGTGCATGTTTTCTTCTTCTTTTTTCCTTTTTTTTTTTTTTTAAGCACAGATGCCATCATTTTAATGGCTTTTACTGGGGGACTGGGGACAGCAGTGGGTCAGTGCACATGCACTGACCTATTTGCTTTTATTTTTTTTTTATATTTTGACCGAATATATTGTGATTTGTATAAGTATTATAGACTTATAGTGTTTGTGTTTGTGAGTATTTATTTTATATTTATTTGAGATTTTGAATGTTGTGTTGTTGAATTATTTAAGATTTTAAATGTTGTGTTGTTGAGTATTTATTTGAAACCTTAAATGTTATGTTGTTGTATGTGAATGTTGTGTGGTTGAGTATTTATTTAAGACTTTAAATGTTGGCATGTGTGGTGTGGTTGTGTTTGTATTGACCGAATATTGTAGTGTTATTTTTATTCTTTGAATGGGAGTGTTGCGCATTAAATTTATTTGTCTGTGTTGTGTTTTTATTTTTATTTTTTTATGAGAGCGAACCACGGTATCTTTTTGTTTCCACTCTCTCTACTCTCTACTATTATTGCTTTCTATTTTCCTACACACCATAATTGGTTAAAAGTACAATGTAACCTTGATTTTGTATAAAAAAAAATTTTGGACTTTATATTATTTTTTTAATATTAAACATGAAGCAAATAGGCCAACCAAAATTAGGACGGAGCTAGGCCAACCAAAATTACAACCATCCTGATCATAACTGACTGAAGAAAGCACTTCACTACAAGGGTTAACTGTTTCCACTTCAACAGCACTGCTATTTTCCTTAGCTTTGCTATTACTGTCCTTTACATCACACTGCTCAATTGATAAACCATCAGATGACTCGACCACAAGGTTTGTGCCCGGTTGCAAGAATAACTGACTTAAGATAGGTTCCACATTTGGCCTTCTTGACAGCAATCTCTGGGAAAGTTCTCCAATTGTTGACATATTGTTTCCAAGTTCCGGTTCACTGAGAAGGTGATGTAAAAGAGAGGTAAGAAAAAAGAGAGTCAAGAAAATAAATGGGAAGGTTTTGAATCTTTTGATATTCCATGGGTACTAAATACACAAAAGCTTTTAAACAAAGTAAAAGTTGGTCCCATATAATCATCAAAAATGTATTGAGTCGCTCAGAAACATTAGAAAATTAAGGCCATTCACAGATTTCACCATAAAATGGAGAAAAAAGGACCCCTTTTGGAAAATGGCAAAGAAGGCAAGGAATATCAAACTCGATGTACTGATGTACATACTGACCTCACATCCAGTGCAGCAGAAATTTGCTTCAGTTCATCAAGCATGCTGGCTACTTCTTCCAATAGGTTTTCTTCAACTATAGCATTCTCAAGGTGTTCATTCATAACTGTAGTTACAAGGTGAATACTTTTCTCTACATCTACCTGCTATTTACAAAGGAAAAGAAGCAAAATTCTGTATGATGCTCATCTGCATATGTTTTTTGCTTAAGTCAAATATAATGTGGGATTTTTTGCATTACCTTTATTATTTGGGCATTTGACAAAGAGATCCTTGGATTTTTGCCATGCTTCAACGAATTCAAAGCTTCAAATATTTCCCACACTTGTAGCTTGCTTCCATTCATGTTGTTCAAGTCCTCCTGATCTGCCACCAAAGCAAAGTTTGAAGGTGCAAACTTACAACCATCCTGATCATAACTGACTGAAGAAAGCACTTCACTACAAGGGTTAGTTGCTTCCACTTCAACAGCACTGCTATTTTCCTTAGCTTTGCTATTACTGTCCTTTACATCACACTGCTCAATTGATAAACCATCAGATGTCTCGACCACAAGGTTTGTGCCCGGTTGCAAGAATAACTGACTTAAGATAGGTTCCACATTTGGCCTTCTTGACAGCAATCTCTGGGAAAGTTCTCCAATTGTTGACATATTGTTTCCAAGTTCTGGTTCACTGAGAAGGTGATGTAAAAGAGAGGAGGTAAGAAAAAAGAAAGTCAAGAAAACAAATGGGAAGGTTTTGAATCTTTTGATTTTCCATGGGTACTAAATACACGAGCTTTTAAACAAAGTAAAAGTTGGTCCCATATAATCATCAACAATGTATTGAGTCGCTCAGAAACATTAGAAAATTAAGGCCATTTACAGATTTCACCATAAAATGGAGAAAAAAGGACCCCTTTTGGAAAATGGCAAAGAAGGCAAGGAATATCAAACTCGATGTACTGATGTACATACTGACCTCACATCCAGTGCAGCAGAAATTTGCTTCAGTTCATCAAGCATGCTGGCTACTTCTTCCAATAGGTTTTCTTCAACTATAGCATTCTCAAGGTGTTCATTCATAACTGTAGTTACAAGGTGAATACTTTTCTCTACATCTACCTGCTATTTACAAAGGAAAAGAAGCAAAATTCTGTATGATGCTCATCTGCATATGTTTTTCGCTTAAGTCAAATACAATGTGGGATTTTTTTGCATTACCTTTATTATTTGAGCATTTGACAAAGAGATCCTTGGATTTTTACCATGCTTCAACGAATTCAAAGCTTCAAATATTTCCCACACTTGTAGCTTGCTTCCATTCATGTTGTTCAAGTCCTCCTGATCTGCCACCAAAGCAAAGTTTGAAGGTGCAAACTTACAACCATCCTGATCATAACTGACTGAAGAAAGCACTTCACTACAAGGGTTAGTTGCTTCCACTTCAACAGCCCTGCTATTTTCCTTAGCTTTGCTATTACTGTCCTTTACATCACACTGCTCAATTGATAAACCATCAGATGTCTCGACCACAAGGTTTGTGCCCGGTTGCAAGAATAACTGACTTAAGATAGGTTCCACATTTGGCCTTCTTGACAGCAATCTCTGGGAAAGTTCTCCAATTGTTGACATATTGTTTCCAAGTTCTGGTTCACTGAGAAGGTGATGTAAAAGAGAGGAGGTAAGAAAAAAGAAAGTCAAGGAAAACAAAATGGGAAGGTTTTGAATCTTTTGATATTCCATGGGTACTAAATACACAAGAGCTTTTAAACAAAGTAAAAGTTGGTCCCATATAATCATCAACAATGTATTGAGTCGCTCAGAAACATTAGAAAATTAAGGCCATTTACAGATTTCACCATAAAATGGAGAAAAAAGGACCCCTTTTGGAAAATGGCAAAGAAGGCAAAGAATATCAAACTCAATGTACTGATGTACATACTGACCTCACATCCAGTGCAGCAAAAATTTGCTTCAGTTCATCAAGCATGCTGGCTACTTCTTCCAATAGGTTTTCTTCAACTATAGCATTCTCAAGGTGTTCATTCATAACTGTAGTTACAAGGTGAATACTTTTCTCTACATCTACCTGCTATTTACAAAGGAAAAGAAGCAAAATTCTGTATGATGCTCATCTGCATATGCTTTTCGCTTAAGTCAAATATAATGTGGGAACTTTTTGCATTACCTTTATTATTTGGGCATTTGACAAAGAGATCCTTGGATTTTTACCATGCTTCAACGAATTCAAACCTTCAAATATTTCCCACACTTGTAGCTTGCTTCCATTCATGTTGTTCAAGTCCTCCTGATCTGCCACCAAAGCAAAGTTTGAAGGTGCAAACTTACAACCATCCTGATCATAACTGACTGAAGAAAGCACTTCACTACAAGGGTTAGTTGCTTCCACTTCAACAGCACCAGCTTGACCTTGTGATGCTTTCACAGTCTCCGGAAACAAGACTTTTAACATGTCCTCCCTGCACTGTTTTTCCGTCATGTCCACAAAAAGGGCATCTGGACATAGAAAATGTGAACAATTTCCTCCCAAACTCACAATTACAAGAGGATTGTGAATATTTTTAAATGCTTCAGCAAGCACATTCACATTTATATTATCTTTCCGTCTTCTCAGAAGGACATCATTAAATTTCCCTGGAAGTTGCTCAGTAATATATCTCTTACCAAGCAAAGTAAAAAGATTACCTAAAAACATCCCAGAGTTCAGGTGAGCTAAACATATTATAGAAACCAATCTCAACACCAGCAGCGGATAGTAGTCCTTCACATTTATATTAGACCTTCTAATCCATTCTATTGTATCCTTCTTATTATCAAATAAGCTGCTGAACAACATTGACAACAAACTCGAAGATTTCTACAGGGAATTGTTGCACTTCAGCCATTAAAGTGGAATTTGGGTTGGTATCTACCTCTTGATAGATAAACCATTCAGCAAAAGAAGACTTCGAAGTGATAAAGTATCCCTTGAAGTAAGATGCCATGATTAGTAGGCGCTCAATAAGATACAAGAAACAGCTAGGTGAAACATAGTCAATTTCTTTCCAGTTTGCATTGTAAGTATCCTTCAAAGCTTTATGGAAATTCAGCAGAATGGACAATTCTCTTGGAGATTCACTGATATTGTCAGGTAAAGTACCTTGAAGAAATTCTGATGCCATATTCCCACAGAGGATCTGAATGAATGTCATCCACGGTGTATTTCCATAGAATCCCATCAAACCTTTTCAAAATCTCCTTATATAAATCATTGTTTATATTACCCAATCCAAGAATTACCACTACAATTCTTCCAATTTGCCCATAAGTCAGCATACCCTTCAAGCTGATGTTTTCAATTAAGACCTGTTTTAGTAAATTCCTTGAAACATCAGTTCCTCTTAGAGAAAACATGTTCCTCTGCCAATGATTTCCGCCAATCTAGGGGAAATATATAGCCAAAAAAAGAATTAGTGGAAAGTTCGACAAATCTCTGCAATGTCTTATTGTTGCGGGAACTACAGTTCAGATATTCGGATTCCAAAAGAAACTTTGCAACCTCATAGATATAAGTAAGACATCTGCTTTGGCAAAACATGGAGTTGGGATTCTTGAATGAGAGCTTATAAAGGGTTTCAAGATTGTCCAAAACCTTCATGCCAACACAAAGTAATTCTGAACACCAGTAACTTCGAGCAGTTGAAACAAAATGGCGAACATCAATATAAACCAAATTTCCATTCTGACGAAGGAGTCTACTGTCCAATTCTTGGACCCAATATGCATCAGAGTTGAGCAATACATAGATTGCATTAAGATTATGAAACTGCTTCCGCACTCCCAAGTAATTCAAACAGAAATCTCCATATCTTCTATATTCATTAACATCTTGTGTGTCAACACATTTGAGATACTTGAAAATGTTCACAATCTTATCTTTCCAAAAAGTCCAAAAGTAAACCAGTGTTTCTACCGAAATCTGATTTCTGGAGATCATCTGTTCCGAATGATTTGTCAGATCAAAAACAAAATAATCCATCCAGACATACTTTGAGGAGTTTGACTGAAGATGAGCATCTAGAATTTTTCGAGCAGAAATTATTTCACCTCCAACACTATTATGTCTCTGAGAAGCATTCAAATACTTGTTTGTTATGGACAAGTCACTCTGCTCATTTGATAAAATGTCAGCCTCTGTACAAACAAATGAATAAAAGCTGTCTAACTCATTCTTAGCTAATGACTTGGCTT
The DNA here is from genome assembly GCA_907173295.1 of Fagus sylvatica. Taxonomy (NCBI): domain Eukaryota; kingdom Viridiplantae; phylum Streptophyta; class Magnoliopsida; order Fagales; family Fagaceae; genus Fagus; species Fagus sylvatica. The sequence continues at coordinate 9,368,228 of OU015771.1, read as the reverse complement.
TTGCCAAAATCTCCAGCTTCTGTGTAAACTGCTTTAATGGCCAACCTATGCTTCCAGGTATCCAAAGTGAGTTGTACAGAACATAGATGAGAAATAGCATTGATGCTTCTCTGAAATTCCCTGCCTTCCCTAGGAGATCAGCTTCATGTAGAATCTCCCCTCTCAGCTTTGCGATGTTTGCAGCCTCCAAGAAGTTTCCTAATTCTTCTTCCAACAACAGGAGCTCACCAAGGCAATTCAAAGACTTCAAAAAATTGCGCATCAAATATATGGATTGAAAAGCTTTAACAAATTTCATCATGGATCTGTTATCTTTATGCTCATGATGATGAAGAGCACAATTCTCTAGAAACTCCTGTTCAATCTTGTCTACTTTCTTTTCCTCCTTCTAGCCACACAAAAATCAGTAGTTGCATGATTTTTCCAATACTGAATGTACATAAAACCCTTGTCAAATAATTTTGCTTTGGTGCAAACTTTCAAACATTCTGAGAAAAAGTTGCCCTTAGCATACACCTCAGCAGCCAGTTCATAGCATCCTGCTAGAGAAAAGCATTCCCCAGCTTTTTGAAGCTCAGACTCCCCACATTTTTCTAAATAAAGCCTTCCTGCAACAATAAGAAGTTCAAATCAACTGTTGATGTAGAGAAGGACAAAATTTGTATCTTTTAAATTTTTAAGGATGAATCTGCAACTTTTTACATTTGAGGGACAAAAAATCAAATTTGGATCAAATTTTATGAAAAATAAGTGTATTTCAGCAGCCAATTTTTTTAGAAAGCAAACCATTGAGAGAACCAGAAAATTGAAAAGTTTTAGGTTCAAAGGTCTAATCAGTAGGTCAACTGAGTTGGACAGTGACATTATAAATTAATACTTAACATTTTAATGCTGCGCTGTTGGCCAAGTTGGCTTGGATGATTGTGTCTGGGTGTGATAGCCCTTGCATGTGTGCTTTAAGAAGTAAATATAAAGTGCATGGGGGTTGGTTGTTTAGTGAGCCTCTAAAAAACTCCTCTGCCACCTGGAGAGCTCTTGAGAGACTCAAGCCTACCATCCGTAAAGGTGCTTGTTTCACTATTGGTGATGGTAAAAGTGTGGACGTTTGGAAAGACCCTTGGGTACCTTCGCTCCCTTCTTTCCTTCCAAGGCCTAAAGCTGGTACTGTTCCCAATAATATGCTAGTGGTAGCAAATCTTATCAATTTGGAAACAAAGTCATGGAGATTCGGTATGCTTGAGGAATGTTTGATCTTGAATCCGTCAGCATTAAATATAGTTTTGCTTTGGTTCCTAGCATGAAAGCTCATATGGATTGATGATCCTAAAGGTATGTTTTCTGTTAAGTCAGCCCTTAAGCTTCACCAATGTCATTTGTGGCCTGAGAATCCAGATCCCATTTGGCGTAAGTTATGGAAGTGTAAAATCCATGAGAGACTGAAAACTCTTGTATGGCGTATTGGGAGTGGTGCTTTTTTCCAGATTGTCTAAAGGTGATCCTGGCTGCCCTCTTTGCAATAATGATGTTGAATCTGTCTCTCATTTGTTCTTCAAGTGCAATGCAACTAAAATGTTTTGGTTTGGGACCTGTTGGGGTGTTAGAGCTGATTTGTTTGTGGTCAAGTTGGTTGTTGATCTTCCTATCTCTATCACAGATCCATTGTTGCTTAAGCAGAACATGAAACTTGCATCGGTTCAGGTTGCTCTTACTTTGGAAGCAAATGGAGATTTCGAAACCAGCATGTGCACCTTGCTAAAATAGAGAATCCTATTGTCTCTATTAAAGCATTAGAATACAGAGTTATGGAGCATGTTCAGTGTTTGCGGTCTGGTTCAAGAATGTGAAATTTTAAGGAACTGCATTGGTGCCCTCCCCCACATGAGTGCATGAAACTTAATGTCGATGCTGCCACTATTGCAATTATAGCTAGGAATGAATCTGGGCTTATTACAAAGTCTTGGGCTAAAAGTTTTAATTCTTGTGATCCTTTAATGGCGGAAGCAGCAGCTATTTTGTGGGCCATTCAAGTGGCGAAAGTGGAGAACTGGAGCAGTATTATTATTGAAAGTGACTCGAAGAGTTGTGTGGATGCTATACTTCAAGACCCTCCTGTTAGTTTGTGGAAGATTGCAGTGTTGTGTGATAATGTTAAAACTTTAGTTGCTGAGTTTAGTTTTTGTTGTTTTAATTGGGTTAAGCGGGAAGCCAATATAGTAGCTCATACTCTTGCCAAGGCGATTCCCCAAGCTAACCTCCTTGTTATTTTATTCCCAAACAATCTCCCATCCTCTGTAGAAGAGGTTTGGTTTAGAGATTTTTCTTGTATTCTTGTTGCTGTTTGAATGAGATTTCATATTTAGCAAAAAAAAATTAACTAAAATAATAAATTTGTAAAAATTAACAAAATATACTAAAATCTAACTAAAAAATATAATCAATTTTCACAAGTTAGGTAAGAAAAATAAAGCATTAACTAGCAAATTAACATTGAAAGAATAATAACTATTCAAATGTAAACCAAAAACAAACAAGTAAGTTCCAAATTTCACAACATCAAAAATAAAAATCCTCCAACTATAAAGTGTAAATTAACAACAAAATATCCAGTTAATGTAGTAATTAGGGAGTATATATATTAGCGACAAATAAATTAGTTAGTGAGTAAATTATTTTCTACTAACACTTTCTCTTATCCTTATGTATTCTCTAGAATCATTATAGATTAAATGTTCACGGCGTCCTTTTTCTAGAAAAAAATTTAAATGATGAACAAAGGAAAAAAAGTTCTTAAAAACTTCTCGAAATCAGACCAATTAGTTTAACAACACACATGAACCTTTCCATTATGTGCTTGTACCCACGGGCATAACTACATAGAGAGTGGGGGGCATGGCCCCCACGAACTTTCTAAATTACAATTTGTACCCTGATATTTAACTAAAATTTTCAAAAGATATATAGATGACCCCCTAAACTCTTAATTCTAGCTCTGCCCCTGCTTGTACCTGATGTGATTGTCGAGTATTAAAATAGTGCATTGAAGGAGAAAAAAAAAATGAAAAAAAAAAAAACCCTTAAGTAACCACACAAGGATGTCCTAAGCAATCACACCTTGGAAGGAACATGCAATTACATCTCAATGCTTTAACAAAGCTAGAAAAATTAATTAAACTCAATATCTATGTGAATTTTGACAAATTATGTAAAAGTATTTATATAGACTGTTCCTAATCTTGATGCCAAAAAAGGAATATTGTTTTTTATTGGTAAGTTACACAGACACTCCATAACCTCACCCTCTATCTCATTATTATAGGAAAATTCAAGTTGATTTGGGAAACCCTAATTATTGAATTACAAAAATAACCTTGACTCTAGAAAATCTATATCCTATCAATAATACTATATGTAAAATCCAAAGCAGTTTGACTTTTTGTTGACCTCATAATATTGCACCACATAAGCTTTTGAGGTCTCATAATTTTACACCTCATTATTTTAATATATATTTTTTAATTGAATTTAAATTATTCTATAATTAAACCTTCCATTACAATCTTGACACATCATATTTTCTTTAATAGAAAGAATATATTGCTCCATATATACAAACACAATCAAAATAAATGTCTAATACTAGAATATATTCATATATAAACACAATAATAATAGATGTCTTCTAATAATTATCATAATTATCAATTTTCATATATAGACAAAAAATAAAAGAAAGAAAAAGTCATATTATGTTAAACTTTTCTGTGCGTTGCATGGGTTACTGAGTAGTATAATATAAAACGAAAGCCTTTGACTTTTTTTTATTGATTTCATCTCATATTGCCACAAGCTTCTGAAAGCCCAAATATTTTCACGTTATTATTCTAATATATTATAAATATATATATATATATATATATATATATATATATATATATATATATTAATTATTTACACCCTCCAATAAATCTTGTCATATCATATTTTCTTTAAATGATAGAATAGATAGTTCTATATACAAACACAATCATAATTAGTTTATATTAATAACTACCATAATTATCAAGTTTCATATTTAAAAATAAATAAATAAAACAATGAGAGAATATCGTATTTTGTTGAACTTTCCCGTGCATGCAGTTACTGACTAGTTAATAAAATAACCTAAGTAGCAATTAAGACTTGAAAGAAAATACAATTGACTTCCAAAATTAAATAAAACTAAATTAAAATAAATATTTTGTTGCGCTTCCTGCATCAAACCCCTATCCCCAACTTATGTGAAAAAATAAATAAATAAAAAAGAAAAATAAAAAAAAGCACAGCTAAAATACAAAACTCTGACATAGAATTATCTTCCCCAACTTGTATTACATTAAAACTCCCAACATCACAAAAAGTTTTAACTTTCCAATTTTCAAACATTGAAACTTTCAGAGGATGTTATGTTCCTTAAAAATGAAGCAGCTGTGACAATAGAACAATAAAAAAAAAATGTACATTAAAGATCCTAGGTTATATTTCACCAAAGTAAGAGAATTCAATGCATACCTGCTCTTTTATAGTCCCCCAAATCAGAAAAACATTGGGCAGCAGAATCAGCATTCCCTATAGCCTCAAATATTTCAGCAGCTTCCCTAAGGATAACATTTGCTGCCTTAGCATTTGAACCACGCATATGGTCAGCATTTGCTCGAAGGCCAGCAGCCTTGGACCTTCTTTGCCAACAAATATCTCCAGCTCTTTCAAAGCACATCGTTGCCACTTCAAAGTTATGACTCCTGATACAACTACAAGAAAACAGCTACAAGAGTTGGACATCTACAGAGAGGTAATGGTTTTGCCAGAGAAAGAAACAAAAAGAGAGAAGATAGCAATAGATCCTTCATGCCCTCATTCAAAAGAAGCATGAGTACAAGACAACAGTAGCAGAACATCAACAACAACAGTATCTAATTATCATTGTTTTAGACAGTTAATTAGGAAAAAAAAAACATATGCAAGTGAATGACAGCAAGAAAAATGAACAATCTGGTTGTTCCTTCACCACGATTAGGGCCATACAACAACCTTGTGTTTTCCAGTCATGATTGGAGAACAATTTGTTTAGATAATAAAGGGTCACAATCAATAACATAGTAGTAACCTTAATGCCCCGGGACCTCCACTCCTCTGGACTGCTAGCAACTTGCATTGCCTGAGCAAGTGAATCATCCAGTTGTCTGACTTGGACGAGACACTTTTTCTTCCAATAGTCAAACATAGGTCTGCAACAGGTCCTCTATATTCTCACATATCCACAACCTCTGCCTGGTACGAGTGACAGCTACATATAAGTTGCTTCAGTTCAGAGCACAAGACCATTGTGCTTAGCCTCATTGAAACATGGGAAGGAGCTGGGTAAAGTTGGGTCAAACAAATCTTGTTCTTTCATATATTCATATATCACCCTCCATTGATTTTTCAGAGGGGATGAGCCAAAAAATCTGTACAACAATACATCCTACAAAAGGAAATTATGATAGTCACAAATGGGCTGAAAAATATGACCCCGGTAAATTACTGATAAAGTTAATGTATCCATAATTTTGAACAAAAGACAACAGATAATCTATTAAACATATAAATAAATTGTGGAATATTAAATTGAATGAGTAAACATGCATTATAACCACCTGAAATTCAAGGCCCTTGCACTCCACAATAGTTAGAACAAGAGCTTGCTTCCCAACATAATTGGCAATTTCCTTCCGAACACAATCATCACGTACCAATATTACCTGCTCTGCACCGAAGCCAACAATACTCACTCCAGCATTTCCTCTATTGCCAAAAATAGTGATGATTGCATTTTCATTGTTCCCTGATTCAAGCAGAATAGGAGCTTCCCCATATTATAAGACTAGTCTCAGGCTGCAAAATATCAGTAGATTGAGGAAAGTAACGATAAAGAAGTTCAATAACACTCTGTGATAGCTTAAGAACCCCATCATGAGTACGGAAATTCTGGCTCAAATGGAAGATATCTGAGATTATTCCCTTCTCTTTTCTTCCATCATGTCCACTGCCTTTTGATTCCAATACAAACTTCTTGTAGAACAGAGATCTTATATCTTGGAATCTAAAATCAATTCCCTTCGCAATTGTCTGAGCAGTATCACCAGAGAAAACAAAACCTTCTTCAACATTTTTACAAATATATTTGAATAATGTAATTTGGCTCAATGTAAGATCCTGCACCTCATCGACATATACAAAATTCATTTCATCACCCTTGTATCTTTCAACTCTGAATCGATGATGTAAGATCAATTACAAGATCAGAAAAATCAAACTCACCATTTTTCATTCTTCATTTTTTCATAATTTTGAAAGATGTCATATATTATCTCTCTCTTCTGTTTACTTAAACAGGAAACTCGGACATCTGATAATAGAACATAGTCCTCACGACTGAGTTTACCATCACCTGCCTCCACAGCTTGTGAGCCACCTTTTATATGGGAAATAATCTCTGTGAAAACTCTGGAAGAATCGAGCTTCTTAGTTAGCTGGGTATTGAAACGGGGCCAGTATGATGTACTAAACTTTTCATAATTAACATCTTTCAACCTTATAAAGCTCTGTAAGGCAACTGAACTACCACTTATTCGACCATTAGAAAGTTTCCTTGCCTCTTTAAATCTTTCAAAGTATGAATTACCCATGGTACCATCAAGCATTATAAGAAATTTGTGAAATGTTATGACAAGAGGATATGACTTGGCAGGAACATCAACAAAAGAATCTGGGATATCTTTGAATTGAGATGCATCATCAAAATCATGCATATCAATTGAACTGCTTCCTTTTGAAGAATTACCACTACAAGCAAAGCTGCACGACAAAAAAAAATGTTACCAAAATGATTTTCATTTGATATTAAACAACTTTACTGCCAAAAAAGAAAAAACTTTCCCAAAGGTGAATATCACATTTTTTAAATGAAACAACAAATCCACGTTTGAGGAAAAATTTTCACTTTGAAAGATCAATGGGCACAGTTTTAATTACTTTACTAATATGGATTTTTCTTTATTTGATTTGAATATAAAGAGTAACTATGAAAAATTTCATCAAATATTCTACGCACCTCTTCAAGTGAGAAACATGACTTTTGACAGCATAACACAGTTTAGGACTCACTGTCACAAATAGCTGACGCAAGATAGCTCCCTTTGTCTCAGCAGTGGTATCCTGAACCTCCTTTTCCTGACTATGCACAAGTGTATTGTTCTTGACACCATACAATAAGTCTGTTGCCATATGGTACAATTTTTCTTTCTGAAATAACTTCATAGTCAAAACAGTTGTTTTGCCAGTACCTGACCGCCCAAGTACAAATGTACTTCTAGGAAAAAGGATTATCTCTAGTTCTTGGTCAGTTACTTCAAATGGAAGATCCAATTCACCACCATTATGGTTAGAAAGCAAGTGGCCCACTACAACTGATGATAAGGAGTAGAATTTCATCAGCATCAGACTCTCACTGACCTTTGCATTCTCAACATAAGTTCTACCATCAGAAGCAGAACCACTTAGATCACTCCCATTTTCTGTTGTTATCAAGATTCTTAATCCGGACAATATCAGAAGAGATTGACCAAATCTTCGGAACTTCCAAATCCCTAGACACAAAGCAAGAAAAATAAAGATTCAATATAGAAAAGAAAAAAAAGCTTGTAAATTAAAAAGGTCCAAATAAGGCATCATCCTAAGTATTCAAAATTAGCAACATCATTAAGGATCTACTAGAATGCAAAAGAACATACATACCCCTCAAGACATTTCTCTTGGCAGCGATTAATGAAAGTCATCCGTATATTTTCCATACATACTATCAAGACGTTTGACTAATTTTTCAATATCCTCTACAGGTAATATATCCCAGATCTTCAAAACTTGATGGTAACCTCAATTCCTTCACTATGTCACTCCAATTCCTTTACTATGTCATTTGCACAAACAATATAAAGGCCTTCAACCTTAAATTGCTTTAAGATCTGTGAAGAACTTCCACAAGCTTAGATCTACGCTTCCTCTTTTTGGGTCTCCAGCCACTGGAAAGTTTAAGTAGAAGGTTTATAACTGACTTCTTTGTCTGGACAGACTTCAGTTTTTGAAATGATTTCAGAAAGTTGTCACTGAAAAGAACCTGTGGAGATTGCAAATAGGAAGAAAAAAATAAAATTTTAATATGTACATGATCAAATTAAGAAAGAATATTGAACATTTCCACTTATTCGGAAATTAAATAATATGAATAATTTATAATGAAAAGTATAGGTACCAAACTCGCCAAATACCTTCCACCTAGCACTTTTGAAAAGTATGCTATCCCCATTAAGCAAATCATCAAACTGTTCAAATTCTTTCTTCACATCTAATTATTGCTTTGGCCAAATCCTTGTCCTCATCAGCATTAAAGAAACATTGACGATTCTTTGCATCAAGGACCAAGGTTTTCCAAACAGATTCACTATTCACCAATGTTCTTTCATTTCCCAAAATCCATAGGCAGTGCCTGAAATGCATTACAGGGCCAATTGTTAGTCATCACACTTATTAAAATGGAAAGCAAAAACAAGCTTATCAAAAGAGTTTACATAAAGTATTACCTAGCCCTTGTAAGAGCAACATTAGTTCTCTGCCGATTCGAAATGAACCCAATTGATGAACGAGTATTAGATCTTACTGTTGATATTATTATTATGTCCTCCTCCCCACCCTGGAACCCATCAACTGACTTCACCTTCACTGCAAACCCACCAAGGTCATCATACATCCGTCCAAGTTTCTCTTGAATTGCTACTACTTGAGCAGCATAAGGAGATATAACACCAATGCTGAGATTCGGCTTTGAGCCAACGCCAACCCATGCTGTATTCAAAGCAAAAGCCAAAAGGGGAAAAATATATAAATAAAACCATGTTGAAGTGATAGTTTTTCTAAGAGAACTAATTCCATCATAAGAGATTTAGAAAACAAGACATAAATTAAAAGGATAATTGGATAAAGACATAAGATGACAAACGTAAATGACAAAAACATGCATTTTACAGCCTCTTAAAATGTTAAACTTTCACTTTCTTTTTTAATCCACTAAATGTTCAAGTCCTAACTCTGGTAAAATTGTACCTGATCTAACAGGATCAAAAAGTATATTGCCTGATGAGAAAACTCAACAATTTCATGCTGTTTATATCTTCTAGAGAATTAGAGATCAATCAAATCAATCTATGCAGTATGCTGAGATCAAACCAATGACTTAAATGTGCTAAAAAGTCAATATAATATTACCATAGAGTAGAAAGAATGAAGTGCAATTGAACAATATTATAGCTTCAAGGACAAACATCTTTCTTTAGAAAAGACAATACCAATTCTGAAATAAGCCCATTAACAACATAAAGCTGGATTAAATGTAGCAACCTCTATTGGTCAGAAGAATGAGACTTCAAGTGGAGTTACCTTTGTATAAATTCAGCAGTATTTTCATCACAATAGCAACCTCAACCATGTTTCTCCAACTACGCTCAACATCATCCTTCTCTTCCCTACCATCTCTTATATTTATGAAAGAATAGGAACCATACATTGGCCAGGGAAGATAGTGTTTTTCATAGCCTTTTCTTTCAACATTTGGACCATCTAAAATCTGGTTGGAATAAAAATTTGAATTTGGGAAGAAACTTATGGATGGATGCATTCGGTACTGTATACCGAGAAGATGCTTTGAGTGGCCCAATGAGCTCAACCTCTCAAATAAACTTCTCCCAAAACCAGCTTCATGAGAAATCTACGAAAGAAAATTTATAGAAATTGAAATAATATTTAAATAAAAATAAGAAAAGGAATACCAAGTAGCATGTAAGCAAAGGGGTGAAAATGTAAGAAAAATCAGCATTACATACATTGCTTTCAGTCATTGCTGCTAATTGGCACTCATCGCCAAAGAGAATAGCATGCCTTAAACCTGGAAGTTTCAGGGGTATGATTGACTCACACTCCTTTAATTGTGCAGCTTCATCAATAACCAGAATGTCCAGTGGGTTCATTGACACAGAGTGCAGCTTATAAGAACTTGAAGCAGTGCAAAAAATTAAGGAAGCTGCTTTAATACAAAAATCCATTATTGACCGTTTGTTCATATAGCTTGGAAGATCAAGTTCATTAAATGAATCCTGAAGTTTTTTTAAAAGAGAAAGGCATTCTTTTCTCCTTGCATACAACAGGAATGGTATATCCGTAAATGACTGAGAAATATCATCAACTATTTCTGAATGAGAAAAAAGCTCCTCCAGTACTTCTGATTCCACATTATCTTTTGACAACAGGGTTTCAAAAGACTCAAGTAGGCGAATAAGAGATACAATGTTTTGGAAATTGTGCTCAAGAACGTAATTTTTGGGCAAATGTGTATAAAAGACTTCAAGACACTTTTTGAGTGGTTCTGAGGTAGCAACAAATCTTTTTCTCAGAAAATCAAGGAATGACTTGCACTCCCTCTCACTACTATCTATCTCTTTGATTTCTTTTTCATTGTTGTGTTCGCTCTTTTTGATCAATATATTTTCCAACAAGATGTGAAACTGAGAAACACATTTTTCAAGAAGATCAATCATTGAGGAAAAACAATGCCTCCAACCAGTCAGAGGCCCCAAGCACTCAGTAAGCTTTTTGACCCGATAATCCAAATATATCATATTCATGTCTGAACCAACTTTGAGCCGCTCCTTATTCCCAAATAAGAGAACATCTCCGAATGTGCCAAACAAAGCATCACCTCCAATGTCTGTTTCAGAGGATTCTTTCACCAGCTTTAAGACACGAGAAGCCACTTCTTTAATTGCGACATTTGTTGGGGCACAAGTAAGAGTCCTACATCCCACTCTTAGAAGGGTAAAAAGCAGTGTACCAATGGTTCTTGTTTTCCCTGTACCAGGCGGACCCCATATAAGTTCCACAGACAGCTTGTGGTTGCAATGCATCTTACGAAGACATGACAGAATAGCATTGGTTTGGGATTCATTCAGATTAGAAGGGATACTCATTGACAATTTATCATCCAAGCTTTCATCACTCTGTGAAGAACAGAGATCACAATTCTCCTCAATCTGTTGTTCAACATGAGAAAAGGAAAATAATCAATGAAAGTCTAAGCAACAAATATCAGTAAAACAAGTATGAATTCAGAAAACCCTCTTATTGCAATTGACTTGTAGATAAAATAAGGAAATACATGTGCATGACATTGCATTACCAGAATTAGGTAAAGGGGGGACTGGAGATAGTGAGAGGGTTAATAAACTCAAACCACATTATTAGTTTATTACAAAAGGCACAAAGTAGGATCTCCAATTGGCTTTATGAATGCATAAGCACTGTTGCTTCAGGATCAACTAAAAATACTTTACGAAAATTGTATCTTAATTTTAATCCTTCTAAAGTAAAATGTTTTGTCTCATAATTACTAAAAAAATATAATCAGTATACTATCATCCATGCTGAGTATTCTATTACTTACCAAAGAACTAGTGCACAAGACTTTCTTGATAATGTTCAGATTTCCATGCATGTCCAGCGCACTCCATATTCTCCTGTTAGGGATTGTATTTACCAAGTAAACCACAAACAAAGATTTCTGCCTAGCATCAACTTCAATGTCTTTCAACAACTTGACTTTAAAGCTAGTCGATGTACTATTCTCCTCATCCTTATCCTCATCCTCATCCTCATCCTCTGGGATTTTAGTGACCGCTACAAAAGCCCATGACCTTCCTATTCTTTGTAAGTCAGAAACCTCCTCGGGTTTAGCATCTGCTAAAACAAATATATCTCCTGGCAATGTTTTGTAAGGCTCCTTGCTACGATCACTGAATCGGTTTCTCCAGTTATCAACCTTAAGGTCATACAATTTTTCTCCGTATGGCTTAGATTCATAGAATGAAATTACTTCAGCAAAAGGTGCTCTTGATATAATCTCCATACTGGAATACAGTTGTGCACGAGTTTCATCCAATAAAGGATATTTATATGAATTAAAATACTGCTGAACTGATTCAAAGGACTGTGGAATCTTTTCTACCTATAAAGAATGAAACAAGGGGCTAATTCAAAATAGAGTACCAAATAAATTCAATGGAGGGGCATTATAAATTACTTTTCACTAAACATGCAACTAGGAGGAGATAAAGTGCTAATTAAAATATCTACTGAGAAATGCTAGGTTCAATTTATAATAAGCATGCAAAATTTAGGATGCTTTGCCATTAATAGTAATCTTACAAGATAGTGATTTTCAATGAGCATATTGATTACTTCTTCCTTCAAGAAAATGATTAAAAAAAAAACAAGTACATAACTTTTCCTTCTCATTCTATATCATCTTTTAATTTCTTTTCCTTCTTTAATTTTAAAAAATGAATTAAATTAGTGCTACATCCAAGACATCCTCTTATGGTAGAATCAAATATCAGCTCAGAAATTCACTCTACAAGCAGAGTGTGCAACAAGGCTGCCCATAAGATTGCTGAATATGCATGTAATATTCTACATTTGGATATTTGGTTAGAAGAGCCACCACCATGATTATTGTCTATTATCTCTCAAAAGAAACTCTGTATCACATTCTCAATTGAATGGACATTTGACTGTACTTTGGGGAAAAAATAGTGCTATATCATGAAAGATAGCTCAACTAAAACCATAGTTAGTAAATATGGGTACTACAACATGTATTACATGTACATGCATATTTTTCCGAAAAAATAAATCCCGTTTTCTTTTTCATTTTTAATTTATAATCTTGGGTTTTTAAATTAAGCATCAACACTTTCATTTTATTTATTTATAATCTTGAATTTGTTTCTTTGGCATATTATAATTTTTCTGTAATTTGGATTATATATGTATATATATATTAAAAAATCAAACTAGTAATAAGTTTTTAATTTGCTTGAAAACAAATTAAAAATTAAAAACCACATACTAAATATATTAAATTGCTTAATTCGTGTCCTAAATTAGATGGTTTTCAATAACATTTTACAAATTTATACTAAAATACCATAATCATGCTATTAAATTGAAATATAATAAAAGAAATAATTTAATATATAGAGCCATTAATTATTCATTCAAATCTATAATATACCCATATGTAATTCTATTTACATATTTTTTTTTTTTGTATTCTATATGTCAAACTTTTATTTTAAAACAAATGAAACACTTAAATATTCATATAGTATATATAATATATTCTATACAATATATATTTCATCTCATATTATACAAACTATTACTAATCTAAAACATCAACCAAGCAACAAAGGCAGAGCACTCTAACAAACCACCAATATCACTGATATAATATAAAAACTAGATCAATTTATTAACCCATTAATATCATTCAAGAATTTTATTAGGTGGAAGAAAATGAAATGCCAATAAAAAAGCTCTGGAGACAAAGAGAAAACTGAAATGGGCTTGGGCCTGAAATAATCAAGCCCACAAAGGAAAACTGTACAATATGAGTGAGATTGTAATAATACAAGGCCAAAATATACTATTGGTCCCTAAAGTTTGGCCATTGAGCACTATTGGTTCCTGAAATTTGAAATGAACGTCATTGGTCCCTAAAGTTTCAAAACTGAGCGTTATTAATCCTTTCATCCACTTTCGTTAGTTTCTTTGATTACGTGGCTAACGGAAGGATGATGTGACATCATTTAAATTACGTGGCAATTTTTTAAAAAATTTAAAATTACACATCAACAGTTTGACCCGGATCTATTTAACTGACCCGGATCCATTGAAAATAACCACTAACCAACCCAGTTCAGTGTTTGCCGATCTCTCTTTTCTCTCGTCTGCCGCCGATCAAGTTCTTGGCGTCAAACCAAGCACAGGCCTCGGCAAGCTTGGTTCTCGCCCCTGCCTTCAACTCGATCGCCTCAGAAAGCACAAGCTACTGCCGCCACTCCCTACTCTCTCTTCTCTCTTCTGCGTCGATCTCTCTGTAACTGTAAGTTTCTCTCCTTTTTTGTTTCTAAATTTTGCAATTAGATTTGATATTATTGTTGAATGTTTGTATGTTGTGGTTGATTTTCTAGAAAAATCTGAGATCCCTCACTCACGGATTCTGGTTCAGATCCACCTCCATTTTCTCTGTAACTTTAAATTTCTCTTTCTATAATCTTTGTTTATTTCATTTTAGATGAGTTTTGATTTTAGATCCAACAACATTTGCTACTCTAATTCCGATGCTTGTTTGTTTGTGTTGAACTTCTTTTTTTGTTTTTTTTAGGCAATGAATCAGTGATTAGTGCAACATTTTTATAAATCTCTATTTGTTTTGCTGACTAATTTTTTAAAACAATGAGAAAGCTAGATTTTTTTGTAACTCTGCTGCTTCATCTTTTCCTTATGTAATCTGCTGTGAGCCTGTGAGATAAAATGTGTTTTTCTGTTTGTGTTGTTGATAAATGAAACTGGTCAGTTAAATGAGTTATTTTGAGGATTTGGGTCAGTTAACTTAAATGAATCCGGGTCTAAATGCATGTGTAATTTTAATTCAATTTTTTAAAGTTGCCACATCATTCTTCCGTTAAACATGTAGACAAATAAACTAACAAAATTGATGGAAGGACTAATAGCACTCAGTTTTAAAACTTTAAGAACTAATAGCGCTCATTTCAAACTTCAGGGACCAATAGCGCTTAATAGGTAAACTTTAAGGATCAACATTACATTTAAGCCATAATAAAATGCATTTCTTCTTTTGTAAGCATCAATTTCTTCATTAATGCAATAAATTATTAAAAGCAAGTGAGATAATAATAATGAACTAAAACCAAAAGAAGAAAGGGAATGTTTGATTAAAGCAAAGGCAAACCTTGTTCTTGAAAAGGTCTTGATTTTCAATTTGTTCAAGGGACCAAGAAAGCACAATATCAGTGAAGCCACGATCATTAGGAACTGGTTTCTTCTTGTTTGAAATCTCCTCCTCCATCATCATCATTTTCACTCTTTCAATGTCTTTCTCACACTACTCTTAACTCTTTCTTCTCATCTGCATGCAATATCAATGATTATATTATAAAAAAAAAAAAAAAAATTCCATTAACTTTCTGTGCTATGAGTCTGTGACAGTGCTAGTTGAATAAATTCTTAGAAGGGAATTTCATACCTAGGAAGGAAAAAAGCGAAGCTGGGAATCTTTAGTACCAGCATTACTACTTGTTATCAAAAGCAATGTATTAGCATATAGAACCCACTTTTGGGTTCTTATATCTTTCATCTCAAAATGAAAAAAGAACCCACTTTCACTTTTGGGTTCTTCTATCTTTCATCTAAAAAAAAACCCATTAACTTTCTGTGCTATGAGTCTGTGACAGTGCTAGTTGAATAAATTCTTAGAAGGGAATTTCTTATCTAGGAAGGAAAAAAGGGAAGCTGGGAATCTTTAGTACGAGCATGCATTACTACTTGTTATCAAAAGCAATGTAATAGCATATAGAACCCACTTTTGGGTTCTTATATCTTTCATCTCAAAATGAAAAAAGAACCCACTTTCATTCTTCTATCAACTTTGGGTAGCTTAATTTCAACGCAAGAAAATAGATGAAAGAAGTCCCACATCATTAATTAAACGAATATCACTATTCAGAAACCACATGGAAAGGCAAAGGGTTACAAAAGAATTTATTTTTAAGGTTGTTTGTCTTCCCTTTTTCTCTTGTCTGAATTTTACGCTTCTTTGGCCACAAAATAGAGGTCCCCTAGTCTTTCCTTTTTCTTTTCTTTTTTCAAAATACATTTTTGTTCTTTAAAGTTTTCCTATTTCTCGTTTTTAGTCCATAAAATTTCAAATAACCATTTTCAGGACTAAAGTTATTTTATTTAAACAAGTCACATGATTTATTAAATAGGTTATGTTTTTAAAAGTACATCTGAATTGTCTTATCAAGTAATAGATTGTAGCAAGATAACTACAAACTGTGTCCTTTAAAAAATTAGCATTTTTAATCCTAGAGTTTTTTATTTTATTTTATTTTTTATACGATTTATCCTAAAGTTTCGAATGAGCGTTTTAGTCTATAAAGTTTTAAAAAATGAGTATTTTTTTCTCTCTGTATCTAATAGAGTGATAACGTGTCAACTTTTAGTTTGACCACATCATCATTAAATTAGAAAAATCTAACAAAAGTGGACGAAAGGACCAATAGTGCTCATTTTTTAAATTTTAGGGACCAAAATCGCTCGGTTTGAAACTTCAAGAGAACTTTAGGAACCAACATTATATATATATATATAGATAGATAGATAGATAGATAGATAGATATTTAACAAGAGCAATGGTATGGCCTTTTTACTTAATACTATATTTTTTGAAATTATTTCGCCTAACAATACTGTTTCAAAATTTATTTAAGAAAATAAACTTTTTTGAAATGCATTCTCTTGAATAGTCAAGTTCAACATGAAACTCTATGACGAGTTCCACGTGGATCGTGCTGATCTAACTTTGTTGATGTGTCCATTTTAATGATTACTGGTCCACCTAGATCTTGTAACTTCAACATATGAGTTTTAGGTAAAACTCATATCTTCTAAGAGACGGGATCTGTTTCAAGTTGAAGTTGTCTCCTCAAAAGATGAGTTTGACTTAATCTTTTTAACAAATATCCCTACTCTTCAAGTGACAAAGTTTGCTTAAACAAATCGAAACTTAAAAATTTGGGAATCTTGAAGTCTTTCTCTTTAAGACAACACAAACCTCTCATTTCAGCTAAAACCCCCAATAGAAACATCCCAACAACACCTTCCTCTTCTTCCTTAGATCTGAAACTCATAGTTAGCACTGAAATCTCTATTGTCGATTCCACTATGGCTAGAAGCCTCTTCAAACTCTCCCTACAATTCTCTAACTCAATCTCAAAAAACACCTTGAGATATGAAGATTGCCCATGACTTATAAATTTCACAATCCAATAATATTTGGTCAATGTGGGACAAGACTCTCTTTTTAATCAATCCATCATCTGCTTGGTGAGGAGGATCAATATCTCCACCCAAGCAAAAGCACCACCTTGCTTGTTTCCACCGTCACCTTGATTGTCCATTTTTTCCCGAAAATAACAGCAAATACATTTGCGTTCCATGAGTTGGTTCTGAGATAGAGAATAGCTAAATTCATTCGAAACAATATTATAATTCAAAGCATACATTTGGACTGAATCTATACGAAACGAAACACAATCAGACTTTTTAAATATTCACAAAAGTAAGGAAAATCCATTTGAACCACATAATTATAAGGAAAGGAAAAGAGACAAGGAAACCTGGTAATCAAGAATCAATGCCAAAATATATCAAAGTTAAATCAAGAATACAATTCACTAATGCAAATAGTTTTCAATCTTGTGTTTAATTTACTTCAATGTCTTAAATTATCGATATGAATATATGAAGATTATATAAGAATCGGATTTTATATGGATGTTGAATTAATTGATAAAAATCTACCATCCTTCTGGCATATAAAAGTTAAAGTTTCTTACAAAATGTAAACCAAGTATAACTTAAATGCACCAAATTTTATTATTAGAGAGCATCTTATTTGTGTTTTTTCAACATGATTTTTGGACCGTGAAAACATGACATTTTTCAAAATTATAGATACGGTTACGATGTCTCGTACAATACGAAATGCGTTTTAAATATTTTGTAAGAAAATATCTTATGACCCATTTATAATGCTTATTATGTGTTATAATATTTGGTGCATAAACTTCAATTATATGATATGTCATCATAAAGAGAAGTGATGACATTTGATCATTTTTTCTTTTTGATAGTTATGATAATATTTGAACCCATGACGTCTGCTACATGATAATTGTTCTTACCATCAGACCAAGACACCAATTGGTTTTTGGTGTATGTGAGATTCTAACCCAAGTTCCTTACTTGATGATAAATGATAATTAAGATCCTAACTTCTAATTAAGAAGTGATGGAAAATCATTTTTTGATAGAAGGAAAAAAAGGAAGAAAAAAAATAAGTACAACTTATGGCTTAATGAAAAGATAATGAATGAGGCCTAATGTGGTCAATGCTAAATTTATTACAAAGGCCTCAACTATTATATATTAGTATAAATTTACTACAACAGAAAAATAGTTTATATAGACTTCAACATCAAGGACAGTATATGAAGGTTATTCGGGTAAAACAAGGGAATTTATTATCTAGGGAGGAAAGAAGAACGAAAAAGGGAACCTAGTAATCTTAGTACGAGTATTACTAATTATAAAAAGGGAAAACACTTAGGTCGCGTCACGGGGATCAATGTTGATTTTGATAAAATTTGTGTGTTGTGATAAATGTGTGTTTATTGTTATAAAAATAAAATGTATAAATTCGGATAGAATTAATAATATTTGTGATAAAATTAACTTTACTACAAAAGTAGACATATTTTACAACACCTGACCAATATTTTATCAAAACACACACAAATATTATAATTTTTAACACTTTCGACAAGGCGATCCCATTGCATGACCTAAGAATTTCCCATATAAAAAGAGAATGGATGAGAGTCGTTTCCACATCATTAAACGAGAATCATGGTCTACAAAGGAAAAGTAAAGCGAAATGTTACAAAAGAATTTTTAGCTTCTTCTTTTCTTTATATTAAAATAATAATTTCACTTTTTTCTTTACGAGAGTAATGCTATAGCTATATAACATGAACATCTTTCTTATTAATTTTTATTAACACAGTTAGTTTTTAAATTTAAAAAAAAAAAAAAAAAAAAAAAGATTTTCTAGATTTTTAATCAAATATTAAAAACTAAAAACTAAACCCGTGAAACCCATACCAACCCGATTAAACACAACCCAAAATGACATATCCCCAAAAATCAAAACTCAAACTTCCTCTCCATAGGTCCCACCTACTATGGGGATGTTATTGAGTCCTTCTTGAGGTTGGATGTTAATATAAAAAAAGAATTATTTTATAATATTTTAATATGAAAAATTGTAAAATAGAGAATGGGATGTGTGGTGTTTTGTAAAAGTGGGTAGTTAAACTAAAAAACAGTGACTTTTTAGAGATGTAAAATAGACAATGGTCTAAAATGGGTTGGGAATGCTCTTAATATCTACTGTCTTGAGGTGCTTGGGAATTGGGTTTTGGCAGCATCCAAGAGCTGAACAAGAGCCATCAGCCAAACTACTTTCTTTGTAGCCGCAGATGGAGAAACACCCACTCCTTGTACGCCTTCTTAACCAACCCAAACAACAAAAGCTATGATTTGCGGTATAGTATTTCATGCATGTACGCCTTCTTAGTTCTTACCCATTCCAACCTTGTTCCTCAGATGAAGACGATTTGGGTGTCACGATGGAGTGGGTGCATGATCGTGATTTGGGGATCGGTTCTTGGGATGAAGTTTGAGTTTTGTGTTTTGTTTAATCGGGTTGGGTATGGTTTCACCGGTTCAATTTTTAATTTTTAATATTTGATTAAAAATCCAGAAAATCATTTTTTAATTTAAATACTAATGGTGTTAATAATAATTAACGGAAAATGGATAATTGAAATCAAATGAAATTTAGAGAACTGAATTAAAAGGGTCAAAATTGAGAGGACTGAATTGAACTTTGACCAAATATAAAGAGTGTAATATGTAATTTGGCCTTAATAATATAAGATTAAAAATTATTTTCTTTATTTGGAATGTTTTAAAAGTATTTGTGAGATATAACATTTTTTTTTTAAATCTCATCTCTCTAATAGACGAGTTTAATACTGAAATCCACCTCTACAAGAAATAAGATTGAAAAAAAAAAAAAGTTGTTTTCCAAAATAAGTTTTAAAGATTATTATTTTGTCAATTTTTTGTTAAATTACAAATTAAACTCTCTAACTTTGATCGATTTTTATTTCAGTCATTTAACTTTGATATGTTTCATTTCAATCTTTTAACTTTCCTTTCTTTTTAATTCAGTTATTACGTGTACTTCTATTAAATAGGTTGTTGTTTAATATTAGAGCCTACCTCTAATATCATTTTAATCCACTAATTACAAACATACTACCTCCATAAATTATGAAAAAAATATGTTAAATATACTATGCATATAGATTTATTTTTAAAATGGATTGAATCATTTTTAAATATATATATATATAATCAAATTAAAAATTATTGATTGGTATAACATTCATAAAGAATAACAATTTAGAGTCTATAAACTCACATACGATTAGGAGTTTGGGAGTGAGAATGCTTGGGACAACCTAATGTATGGTTGTCTTTCCATTACAATTAGAAGCAGCCTTAAAATCTGAAACAGAAAAATTTATAACCCACACTGCACAAAAAGATGGGACAATCTCCTTTGATAATCATATTTCCCTTAAATTGCAACTTGTAAGTCTTCTATAGCATTGTGATATACAATAATAGATGCTAAATATTTAGTTCCAATGAAATGTTCTAAAACGCTACATAGTTAAAATTTCAAGTGCATATCTAGACAACTTCTGAGAGATTTTATACATTACACCTTTCAACTCATGTGCATCTATTTATTTCTTACTGCCTCTTTTACCCTTCTTGTTTTTCTTGGAATTGTTACCCTTCCCCTTGTTTTCTGTTTCCTGGCTCTTTTTACTTTTGGAGACTTCAGCACTGCTGCTAGTTTCCTTAGCTTTGCTATTACCATCCTTCAAATCACACTGCTCAATTGACAAACTGTCAGATGTATCGACCACAAGATTTGTGCTCGGTCCCAAGAATAGCTGACTTAAGATAGGTTCCACATTTGGCCTTCTTGACAGCAATCTATTGGAAAGTTCTCCAATTGTTGACATATTGTTTCCAAGTTCTGGTTCACTGAGAAGGCGATGTAAGGAGAGGAGGAAAGAAAAAAACAAGTCAGGAAAAGAAAAATGGGAAGGTTTTTATATTCCAAGGTTACTAAATACACAAGAGTTTTTAAACAAAGTAAAAGTTGGTCCCATCCATCAATATGAATTGAGTTGCTCAGAACCATTAGAAAATTATATCCATTTACAGATTTCATCATAAAAGGAAAAAAAATAGACCCATTTTGGATAACGGCAAAGAAGACAAGGAATATCAAACTCAATGTACATACTGACCTCACATCCAGTGCAGCAGAAAGTTGCTTCAGATCATCAAGCATGCTGACTAATTCCTCCAGTAGGTTTTCATCAACACCGTCAATAACATTCGGAAGGCGCTCATTCATAACTCTAGTCACAAGGTGAATACTTTTCTCCACATTAACCTGCTATGTACAAAGGAAAAGAAGAAAAATTCAGTATGATGCTCATCTGCATATGCTTTTCACTGAAGTCAAATATAATGTGGAAATTTTTTGCATCACCTTCATTACTTGGGCATTAGACAAAAAGCTCTTGGGATCTTTACCATGCTGCAACAACTTCAAAGCTTCAAATATTTCCCACGCTTGTAGTTTGCTTCCATTTATGTTGTTCAACTCCTCATCTGCCACCGAAGCAAAGTTTGAAGGTGCTAACTTACAACCGTCCAGATCATTACTGCCTGAAGAAAGCACTACACTGTAAGAGTTAGTTGCTTCCACTTCAACAGTTCCAGTTTCACATTGTGATGCTTTCACTGTCTCAGGAAACAACACTTTTAACATATCCTCCCTGCATTGTTTTACTGTCATGTCCACAAAAATGGCGTCTGGACATAGAAATTGCGAACAATTTTTTCTCAACCTCACAACTACCACTGGATTGTGAATTTTTTTAAATGCTTTAGCAAGCAAATTCACATTTAGATTATGTTTCTGTCTTTTCCGAAGGACATCATTAAATTCCCAAGGAAGTTGCTCAGCTATATAGCTCCTACCAAGCAAAATAAAAAGATTAACTGAAAACATCCCAGAGTTCAGATGAACTAAATATAATATAGAAACCAATCTCAACACCAGCAGCGGATAGTAGTCCTTCACATTTATATTAGACCTTCTGATCCATTCTGTTGTATCCTTCTTATTATCAAGAAGCTGCTGAACAACATCGACAACAAACTTAAAGATTTCTACAGGGACTTGTTGCACTTCAGCCATTAAAGTGGAATTTGGGTTGGTATCTACCTCTTGATAGATAAACCATTCAGCAAAAGAAGATTTCAAAGTGATAAAGTATCCCTTGAGGTTAGATGCCAAGATTATTAACCGCTCAATAAGGTACAAGAAACAACCAGGTGAAATGTAGTCAGTTGCTGCTCTCCAGTTTGCATTGTAAGTATCCATCAAAGCTTCGTGGAGCTTCTGCAGAATGGACAATTCTCTTGGAGATTCACTGATATTGTCAGGCAAAGCACCTTGAGGAAATTCTGATCCCATATTCCCACAGAGGACCTGAATGAACGTCATCCACGGTGTATTTCCATGAATCCCATCAAACCTTTTCAAAATCTCCTTATATAAATCATTGTTTATATTACCCAATCCAAGAATTACCACTACAATTCTTCCAATTTGCCCATAAGTCAGCGTACCCTTCAAGCTGATGTTTTCAATTAAGACCTGTTTTAGTAAATTCCTTGAAACATCAGTTCCTCTCAGAGAAAACATGTTCTCTGCCAATGATTTCCGCCAATCTAGGGGAAATATATAGCCAAAAAAAGAATTAGTGGAAAGTTCGACAAATCTCTTCAATGTCTTATTGTTGTGGTAACTATGGTCCAGATATTCGGATTCCAAAAGAAAATTTGCAACCTCATAGATATAAGTAAGAGATCTGCTTTGGCAGAACATGGACTGGGAATTCTTCAATGAGAGATTATAAAGGGCTTGAAGATTGTCCAAAACCTTCATACCAGCACAAAGTAATTCTGAACACCAGTAACTTCGAGTGATTGAAACAAAATGGCGAACATCAATATGAACCAAATTTTCATTCTGACGAAGGTGTCTACTGTCCAAACCTCTGACCCAATCAGCATCAGATTTTAGCAATAGATAGACTGCATTAAGATTATGAAACTGCTTCCGCACTCCCAAGTAATTCAAACAGAAATCTCCGTAACTTTTATATTCATTAACATCTTGTGTGTCAACACACTTGAGATACTTGAAAATGTTCACAATCTTATCTTTCCAAAAATTCCAAAAGTAAACCAGTGTTTCTACTGAAATCTGATTTCTAGAGGTCATCTGTTCTGAATGCTTTGCCAGATCAAAAACAAAATAATCCTGCCAAACATACTTTGAGGAGTTTGACTGAAGATGAGCATCTAGAATTTTTCGAGCAGAAATTATTTCACCTCCAACACTATTATGTCTCTGAGAAGCATTCAAATATTTTTTTGTTATGGACAAGTCACTTTGCTCATTTGATAAAATGTTAGCCTCTGTACAAACAAACAAATAAAAGTTGATTGACTCATTTTTAGCAAATGACTTGGCTTTTGCCAAAAGTTCCTGCTTCTGTGTAAACTGCTTTAATGGCCAGCCTTTGCTTCCAGTTGTCCAAAGTGAGTTGTACAGCACATAGAAGAGATATAGCATTGACGCTTCTCTGAAATTCCTTGCCTTTCCAAGGAGATCAGCTTCATGTAGAATATCCCCTCTCAGCTTCTCTATGTTTGCAGCCTCCAAGAAGTTTCCTGATTCTTCTTCCAACAACAGAAGGTCACCAAGGCAATTCAAAGACTTCAAAAACTTGCGCATCAAATCTATGGATTGAAAAGCTTTAACAAATTTCATCATGGATTTGTTATCTTTAAGCTCATGATGATGAAGAGCCCAGCTCTCTAGAAACTCTTGTTCGATCTTGTCTATTTCTTTTCCTCTTCTAGCCACACCAAGATCCGTAGTTGCATGATTTTTCCAATATTGAATATACTTAAAACCAGTGTCAAATAATTTTCCTTTGGAACAAACTTTCAAACATTCTGAGAAAAAGTTTCCCTTAGCATACACATCAGCTGCCAGATCATAGCATCCTGCTAGAGAAAAGCATTCCCCAGCTCTTTGAAGTTCAGACTCCCCAAATTTTGCTAAATAAAGCTTTCCTGCAACAATAAGTTCAAATTATCGGTTCATGTAGAGAAGGACAAAATTTGTACATTTTAAAATTTTGAGAAATGAAATTGCAACTTTTTACATTTGTTGGACAAAAAATCAAATTTGGATAAAATTTTGAGAAAAATAAGTGTATTTCAGCAGCCAATATTTTAGAAATCAAACCATTGAGAGAACCAGAAATTGGGAAGTTTTAGGTTCAAAGGTCCAATCAAGAGGTTAACTGAGTTGGACAGTGATGTCTAAAATTGTTAATTAACTAAATTAGTGAGTGAGTAAATTGTTTTTCCTCTAACAGTTTCTATCATCCTTATTTAATCCCAAGAATCATTATGGATTAAATTTTTAAGGCGTCCTTTTTTCTGGAAAAAATTAAAAGAAGAACAAAAGACAAAAAGTTCCAAGAAACTTGTTGAAATCGGGCCAATTAGGTTGACAATACACATGAACCTTTCCCTTTTGTGCTAGTACCTGATGTGATTGTCTAGTATTAAAATAGTGTATTGAAGGAGAAAAAGAAAATGAAAAAACCTTAAGCAATTACACTAAGATTTCCAAAGAAATCACACCTTCGAAGGAACAAGCAATTACACCTCAATGCTTTAACAAAGCTGGAAATATTAATTAAACTCAATGTCTATATGAATTTTGACAAATTAAGTAAAAGTATTTATATAGACTATTCCTAATATTTTTCCAACAAAGATTAGGATTCAAGCTTGATGCAAAACAAAAATCGTTTTTTTTTTTTGGTAAGTTACACTCCCAGTGGATCTTGAACCCACAACCTCACCTTCCATCCTATTATTACAAGAGAAGAAAGTGTCAATTGAGCTATAGCTCATTGGCAATGCATGACAAGAGTAGTGTAATATGATACCTATTTGATGCAGAAGGAGTATGGTGGTTAATTGATACTAAAAAAGTGAACTGGAGTAAAAGAAAAGACAAAAACTAGGCAATCATACACATATTTCATATATAATCACACCTACGAAGGATTAGGCAATCACACCCTCAAATCTTTAACAAAGCAACTATTTTATTATACTAAAGCCTTTACGTAATCAATGAACGAAGACTCATGGCCATCTGTTACAGCACATTCCAACAAATCTGTAAATTATTAAATTATCCCTAGCATAAGAAAAATTAAATAAAACTGAACCAGTGACTCCCTAGTTCCTAAAGCACATAAACCTAAAAATAAGACTAAAAGTAAATAGACTAAGACTTCAAAGGACACCAATATGCCCCACATCAAACACATATCATAATTTTAAATAGTTGTTTCAAACTTTCAAATAGTTTTGGTTTTTAAGTTTACACTTCCAGGAACTTCTTGCTGATTGCATCAATGTGGAGTACCTCCCCTCTTGAAGTCCCCCCTCAACTTATTCAAGAAGGGGTCATTCCAATGTTGGTCCCATTTAAATGAGATTCAGAGGGGCATAACTTGGACATTGTCCTGCCTACTATGTATTTAATAACATGGCTGCTCTCAAACTTTGAACATGCACTTGCAATTGCACATACACTTAACATAAGGGTATTCCTGTAACCTTGCTATATTACGCTAATATAAATATGCGCTAAGGTGTGGGCATTATTAATGAAGCCCTAAACCTTTTCTTTCTTTCTGTCTCTCTCTATTCTCCTCTCTCCTTCTCTCTTAACCCTAATTTTTCCTATTTTATAACTCAACTCTTCACTCTAGGAAATCTATATTATAAATGAAAGACGTTAACTTTTTTGTAGATTTCTTCTATTGTTGCCACAAAAGCTTTTGAAAGCCCACATTTTTCCAAGTCATTTTTCTATATATATTTTTTAATTGAGTTTAAATTTTATAAGTAATTCCTATAAGAACTCCTATATTTACACCATCCATTAGAATCTTGACACATCATAATTTAGTTCCATATACAAACACAATCATAAAGAAGGAGCTGGGTTAGATGGGTTGGTTATGGGGCCAGCCAATGGGCTGCCAACTCCAGACAACCATAAGGCTGCTAGCAGTAACCAATCAGCTTGTAAATAAGGCATGCTATATAAGCATGGCCTTGCCTTGTATTAGAGCGGTCGAATTTGATAAATAAAAGTGTTAGCCTAGAGCTATTTGGAAATGTATTCTCTTGCAGAAGGTCCCTATGCACCTTGAACCACTTGCTCTAAGCAACTCGTAGCCAAAACACTCATAGACACTACAACCTTCCTAAGTAAGACAGCCACATCATATAGTGACACAAGAACAATAACAAAACAGTCTACATAAAAGACGCTGGGTTATATTTGACCAAAGTCAGAGAATCCAATGCATACCTGCTTTTTCATACTCCCCCAAATCAGAAAAACATTGGGCAGCAGAATCAGCTTTGCCTATAGCTTCAAATATTTCCGCAGCTTCCCTAAGGATAACATTTGCCTTTTCAGGATTTGAACCACGCATATGATCAGCATTTGCTCTAAGGCCAGCAGCCTTGGACCTTCTTTGCCAATAAATATCTTCAGCTCTTTCAAAGCACATCGTTGCCACTTCAAAGTTATGCTCATGATACAACTGGAGAGAAAACAGATACAAGAGTTGGACATCTACAGAGAGGTAATGGATTTGCTAGAGAAGAAAACAAAAAGAGAGAAGACAGCAATAGACCCGTCATGCCCTCATTCAAAAGCAGCATGAGTACAAGACAACAACAGTAGCAAAAAATCAACAACAATATTATCTCATCATCATATTAGCAAAAAAGCAAATGAATGACACCAATAAAAATGACAATCTGATTGTCACTTCACCATGATTTGGTCCATACAACAACCTCAGGTTTTCCAGTCATGATTGAAGAACAATTTTTTTTTTCAATATTAGAGGGTCACAATCAATAACATATTAGTAACCTTAATGCCCCGGGACCTCCACTCCTCTGGACTGCTAGCAACTTGCATTGCCTGAGCAAGTGAATCATCAAGTTGTCTGACTTGGACAAGACACTTTTTCTTCCAATAGTCAAACATAGGTCTGCAGAGGTCCTCTATATTCTCACATATCCACAACCTCTGCCTGGTACGAGTGACAGCCACATAAAGTTGCTTCAGTTCAGCACACAAGACATTGTGTTTAGACTCATTGAAACTTGGGAAGGAGCTGGGTAAAGATGGGTCAAGCAACTTTTGTTCATTCATATATTCATATATCACCCTCCATTGATTTTTCAGAGGTGATGAGCCAAAAAAGTTGTACAACAGTACATCCTACACAAGGAAATAATGATAGTCACAAATGCGATGAGAAATATGAACCAGTAAATTACTTATGATGTTAATATACCAAAATTTGAACAAAAGAAACGATAATCTTTTAACATATAAATAAATTGAATGAGTAAACATGCATTATAACCACCTGAAATTCAAGGCCCTTGCACTCCACAATATTTAGAACAAGAGCTTGCTTCCCAACATGATTTGTAACATCCTTCCGAACACAATCGTCTCGTACTAATATTACCTGCTCTGCACCAAAGCCAACAATATTCCCTCCAGCATTTCCACTATTGCCAAAAATAGTGATGATTGCATTTTCATTGTTCCCTGATTCAAGCAGAATAGGAGCTTCCCCATATATAAGACTAGTCTCAGGCTGCAAAATATCAGTAGATTGAGGAAAGTACCGATAAAGAAGTTCAATAACACTCTGTGATAGCTTAAGAACCCCATCATGAGTACGGAAGTTCTGGCTCAAATGGAAGATATCTGAGATTATTCCTTTCCCTTTTCTTCCATCATGTCCACTGCTTTTTGATTCCAATACAAACTTCTTGTAGAACAGAGATCTTATATCTTGGAATCTAAAATCAATTCCCTTCGCAATTGTCTGAGCGGTATCACCAGAGAAAACAAAACCTTCTTCAACATTTTTACAAATATATTTGAATAATGTAAGTTGGCTCAATGTAAGATCCTGCACCTCATCGACATATACAAAATTCATTTCATCACCCTCATATCTTTCAACTCTGAATCGGCGATGAAGATCAATTACAAGATCAGAAAAATCAAACTCACCATTTTCATTCTTCATTTTTTCATAATTTTGAAAGATGTCATATATTATCTCTCTCTTCTGTTTACTTAAACGGGAAACTCGGATATCTGATAGTCGAACATAGTCTTCACGACTGAGTTTACCATCACCTGCCTCCACAGCTTGTGGGCCACCTTTTATATGGGAAATAATCTCTGTGAAAACTCTGGAAGAGTCAAGCTTCTTAGTTAGCCGGGTATTGAAACGGGGCCAGTATGATGTACTAAACCTTTCATAATTAACTTCTTTCAACCTTATAAAGGTCTGTAAGCCAACTGAACTACCACATATTTGACCATTAGAAAGTTTCCTTGCCTCATGAAATCTTTCAAAGTATGAATTACCCACAGTTCCATCAAGCATTATAAGAAATTTGTGAAAAGTTATGACAAGAGGATATGACTTGGCAGGAACATCAACAAAAGAATCTGGGATATCTTTGAATTGAGAGGCATCATCAAAATCATCCATATCAATTGAACTGCTTCCTTTTGAAGAGTTGCCGCCACAGGCAAAGCTGCACATAAAAAAAATGTTACAAAAAGGATTTTCATTTGATATTAAACAACTTTATTGCAAAAAACAAAAGTGACTATCACGTTTTTGAAAAGAAACAACAAATCCACAAGAGCAAGAAAAGAAAATTCCAGATTTTTATCAAGAAAACAGAAACTAATTTGACGTTTATAAATTATAAGCATCCAAACATATATTATGCTTGCAATTTCTCAAAAACCAGAAGAAATTAAAGTATACAGAGTTCTATTGTTTCTACACAGAAATCAAGTAAACGAATTCAAAAAGAGCCAAACTTTTCCAAACGCAATGAAACTCTTCATGCATTCATGTAAGAAAATTATACTCCCTCCACACATAGTTTGTCTTATATTCCATTTTGGAAAATCTGAAAATATTCTTCACTATAAAAGAACAATGGGTACATTTTTAATTACTTTTCTAATAGCGACTGAGCCATCTCTTCAACTTCTTTACCCGTGGACTCCGGAACACATTCGGTATGACTTTCTTCATTTGATTGGAATTTATAAAGAGTAACAATGAAAATTTTAATCAAATATTCTACGCACCTTTTCAAGTGAGAAACATGATGTTTGACAGCATAACACAGTTTAGGACTCACTGTCACAAATAGCTGACGCAAGATAGCTCCATTTGTCTCAATAGTGGTCTCCTGAACCTCCTTTTCCTGACTCTGCACAAGTGTATTGTTCTTGACACCATCCAATAACTCTGTCGCCATATGGTGCAATTTTTCTTTCCGAAATAACTTCATAGTCAAAACAGTAGTTTTGCCAGTACCGGACCGCCCAAGTACAAATGTACTTCTAGGAAAAAGGATTATCTCTAGTTCTTGGTCAGTTACTTCAAATGGAAGATCGAATTCACCACCATTATGGTCAGAAAGCAAGTGGCCCACTACAACTGATGATAAGGAGTAAAATTTCATCAGCATCAGACTCTCGCTAACCTTTGCATTCTCAACATAAGTTCTACCATCAGAAGCAGAACCACTTAGATCACTCCCATTTTCGTTGTTACCAGGATTTTTAATCCGGACAATATCAGAAGAGATTGACCAACTCTTCGGAACTTCCAAATCCCTAGACACAAAGCAAGAAAAATAAAGTTTCAATATAGAAAAAAAAAAATGCTTGTAAATTAAAAAGATCCAAATATGGCATCATCCTAAGTATCAAAATTAGCAACATCATTAAGGATCTACTAGAATGCAAAAGAACATACATACCCCTCAAGATATTTCTCTTGGCAGCGATTAATGAAGTCATCCGTATATTTTCCAAACATACTATCAAGACGTTTGACTAATTTTTCAATATCCTCTACAGGTACTATATCCCAGATCTTTAAAACTTGATGGTACCTAAATTCCTTCACTATGTCACTCCAATCCTTTACTATGTCATTTGCACAAACAATATAAAGGCCTTCAACCTTAAATTGCTTTAAGATCTGTGATGAACTTCCACAAGCTAGATCAACGCTCCTCTTTTTGGGTCTCCAGCCACTGGAAAGTTTAAGTAGAAGGTTTATAACTGACTTCTTTGTCCGGACAGACTTCAGTTTTTGAAATGATTTCAGAAAGTTATCACTGAATTGAACCTGGGGAGATTGTAAATAGGAAGAAAAAAATAAAATTTTATAAGTACATGATCAAATTAAGAAAGAATATCAACATTTCCACTATTCCAAATTAAATAATGAAAAGTATAATAAGAAACTCGCCAAATACCTTCCACCTAGCACTTTTGAAAAGTATGCTATCCCCATTAAGCAAATCATCAAACTGTTCAAATTCTTTCTTCACATCTAATATTGCTTTGGCCAAATCCTTGTCCTCATCAGCATTAAAGAAACATTGACGATTCTTCGCATCAAGGACCAAGGTTTCCCAAACAGATTCACTATTCACCAGTGTTCTTTCATTTCCCAAAATCCATAGGCAGTGCCTGAAATGCATTACAGGGCCAATTGTTAGTCATCACACTTATTAAAATGGAAAGCAAAAGCAAGCTTATCAAAAGAGTTTACATAAAGTATTACCTAGCCCTTGTAAGAGCAACATTAGTTCTCTGCAGATTCGAAATGAACCCAATTGATGAACGAGTATTAGATCTTACTGTTGATATTATTATTATGTCCTCCTCCCCACCCTGGAACCCATCAACTGACTTCACCTTCACTGCAAACCCACCAAAGTCATCATACTTCCGTCCAAGTTTCTCTTGAATCGCTACTACTTGAGCAGCATAAGGAGATATAACACCAATGCTGAGATTCTGCTTTGAGCCAATGCCAACCCATGCTGTATTCAAAGCAAAAGCCAAAAGGGGATAAATATATAAATAAAACCATGTTGAAGTGATAGTTTTTCTAAGAGAACTAATTCCATCATAAGAGATTTAGAAAACAAGACATAAATTAAAAGGATAATTGGATAAAGACATAAGATGACAAACGTAACTGACAAAAACATGCATTTTACAGCCTCTTAAAGATTAAACTTTCGCTTTCTGTTTAAATCCACTAAATGTTCAAGTCCAAACTCTGGTAAAATTGTACCTGATCTAACAGGATCAAAAAGTATATTGCCTGAAGAGAAAACTCAACAATTTCATGCTGTTTATATCTTCTAGAGAATTACAGATCAATCAAATCAATCTATGCAGTATGCTGACATCAAACCAATGACTTAAATGTGCTAAAAAGTCATTTAATATTACCATAGAGTAGAAAGAATGAAGTGCAATTGAACAATATAATAGCTTCAAGGACAAACATCTTTCTTTAGAAAAGACAATACCAATTCTGAAATAAGCCCATTAACAACATAAAGCAGGATTAAATGTAGCAACCTCAATAGGTCATAAGAATGAGACTTCAAGTGGAGTTACCTTTGTATAAATTCAGCAGTATTTTCATCACAATAGCAACCTCAACCATGTTTCTCCAACTACGCTCAACATCATCCTTCTCTTCCCTTCCATCTCTTATATTTATGAAAGAATAGGGACCATACATTGGCCAGGGAAGATAGTGTTTTTCATAGCCTACATTGGCCAGGGAAGATAGTGTTTTTCATAGCCTTTTCTTTTAACATTTGGAGCATCTAAAATCTGGTTCAAATAAAAATTTGAATTTGGGAAGAAACTTATGGATGGATGCATTCGGTACTGTATACCGAGAAGATGCTTTGAGTGACCCAATGAGCTCAACCTCTCAAATAAACTTCTCCCAAAACCAGCTTCATCAGAAATCTACGAAAGAAAATTTAAAGAAATTGAAATAATATTTAAATAAAAATAAGAAAAGGAATACCAAGTAGCATGTAAACAAAGGGGTGAAAATGTAAGAAAAATCAGCATTACATACATTGCTTTCAGTCATTGCTGGTAATTGGCACTCATCGCCAAAGAGAATAGCATGCCTTAAACCTGGAAGTTTCAGGGGTATGATTGACTCACACTCCTTTAATTGTGCAGCTTCATCAATAACCAGAATGTCCAGTGGGTTCATTGACACAGAGTGCAGCTTATAAGAACTTGAAGCAGTGCAAAAAATTAAGGAAGCTGCTTTAATACAAAAATCCATTATTGACCATTTGTTCATATAGTTTGGAAGATCAAGTTCATTAAATGAATCCTGAAGTTTTTTTAAAAGAGAAAGGCATTCTTTTCTCCTTGCATACAACAGGAATGGTATATCCGCAAATGACTGAGAAATATCATCAACTATTTCTGAATGAGAAAAAAGCTCCTCCAGTACTTCTGATTCCACATTATCTTTTGACAACAGGGTTTCAAAAGACTCAAGTAGGCGAATAAGAGATACAATGTTTTGGATATTGTGCTCAAGAACGTAATTTTTGGGCAAATGTGTATAAAAGACTTCAAGACACTTTTTGAGTGGTTTTGAGGTAGCAACAAATCTTTTTCTCAGAAAATCAAGGAATGACTTGCACTCCCTCTCACTACTATCAGTTTCCTCCCTACTATCTATCTCTTTGATTTCTTTTTCATTGTTCTGTTCCCTCTCTTTCATCAATATATTTTCCAAGAAGATGTGAAACTGAGAAACACAATCTTCAAGAAGATCAATCATTGAGGAAAAACAATGCCTCCAACCAGTCAGAGGCCCCAAGCACTCAGTAAGCCTTTGGACCCGATAATCCAAATATATCATATTCATGTCTGAACCAACTTTGAGCCGCTCCTTATTCCCAAATAAGAGAATATCTCCAAATGAGCAAAACAAAGCATCAACTCCAATGTCTGTTTCAAAGGATTCCTTCACCAGCTTTAGGACACGAGAAGCCACTTCTTTAATTGCGACATTTGTTGGGGCACAAGTAAGAGTCCTACATCCCATTCTTAGAAGGGTAAAAAGCAGTGTACCAATGGTTTTTGTTTTCCCTGTACCAGGCGGACCCCATATAAGTTCCACAGACAGCTTGTGGTTGCAATGCATCTTACGAAGACATGACAGAACAGCATTGGTTTGGGATTCATTCAGATTAGAAGTGATACTCATTGACAATTTATCATCCAAGCTTTCATCACTCTGTGAAGAACAGAGATCACAATTCTCCTCAATCTGCTGTTCAACATGAGAAAAAGAAAATAATCAATGAAAGTCTAAGCAACGAATGTCAGTAAAATAAGGAAATACATGTGCATGACATTGCATTACCAGAATTAGGTAAAGGGGGGACTGGAGATAGTGAGAGGGTTAATAAACTCAAACCATATTATTACAAAAGGCACAAAGTAGGATCTCCAATTGGCTTTATGAATACATAAGCACTGTTGCTTCAGGATCAACTAAAAATACTTTAAAGAGAGTTAACTCACGAAAATTGTATCT
This sequence comes from Fagus sylvatica, assembly GCA_907173295.1. Lineage (NCBI taxonomy): Eukaryota > Viridiplantae > Streptophyta > Magnoliopsida > Fagales > Fagaceae > Fagus > Fagus sylvatica. Next base: position 9,334,590 of record OU015771.1, on the reverse strand, counting down.
TAATTTTAATCCTTCTAAAGTAAAATGTTTTGTCTCATAATTACTAAAACAATATAATCAGTATACTATCATCCATGCTGAGTATTCTATTACTTACCAAAGAACTAGTGCACAAGACTTTCTTGATAATGTTCAGAGTTCCATGCATGTGCAGCACACTCCATATTCTCCTGTTAGGGATTGTATTCACCAAGAAAACCACAAACAACGATTTCTGCCCAGCATCAACTTCAATGTCTTTCAACACCTTGACTTTAAAGCTAGTAGATATACTATTATCCTCGCCGTCATCCTCTGGGATTTTAGTGACCGCCACAAAAGCCCATGACCTTCCTATTCTTTGTAAATCAGAAACATGTTCAGGTTTAGCATCTGCTAAAACAAATATATCTCCTGGCAATGTTTTGTAAGGCTCCTTGCTACGATCACTGAATCGGTTTCTCCAGTTATCAACCTTAAGGTCATACAATTTTTCTCGGTATGGCTTAGACTCATCAAATGAAATTACTTCAGCAAAAGGTGCTCTTGATATAATCTCCATACTTGAATACAGTTGTGCACGAGTTTCTTCCAATAAAGGGTATTTATATGAATTAAAATACTGCTGAACTGATTCAAAGGACTGTGGAATCTTTTCTACCTATAAAGAATGAAACAAGGGGCTAATTCAAAATAGAGTACCAAATAAATTCAATGGAGGTGCATTATAAATTACTTTTCACTAAACATGCAACTAGGAGGAGATAAAGTGCTAACAGCTCATTCTTACAAGATAATGATTTTCAATGAGCATATTGAATACTTCTTCCTTCAAGAAAATGATTAAAAAAAAAACAAGTACATAACTTTTCCTTCTCATTCTATATCATCTTTTAATTTCTTTTCCTTCTTTAATTTTAAAAAATGAATTAAATTAGTGCTACATCCAAGACATCCTCTTATGGTAGAATCAAATATCAGCTCAGAAATTCACTCTACAAGCAGAGTGTGCAACAAGGCTGCCCATAAGATTGCTGAAATATTTGGTTAGAAGAGCCAGCACCATGATTATAGTCTATTATCTCTCAAAAGAAACTTTGTATCACATTCTCAATTGAATGGACATTTGACTGAACTTTGGGGAAAAAATAGTGCTATAGCATGAAAGATAGCTCAACCAAAACCATAGTTAGTAAAAATATAGGTACTACAACATGTATTACATGTACATACATATTTTTCCGAAAAAATAAATCCCGTTTTCTTTTTCTTTTTTAATTTATAATCTTGCATTTTTAAATTAAGCATCAACACTTTCATTTTATTTATTTATAATCTTGAATTTGTTTCTTTGGCATATTATAATTTTTCTGTAATTTGGATTATATATGTATATATATATTAAAAAATCAAACTAGTAATAAGTTTTTAATTTGCTTGAAAACAAATTAAAAACCACATACTAAATATATTAAATTGCTTAATTCATGTCCTAAATTAGATGCTTTTCAATAACATTTTACAAATTTATACTAAAATACCATAATCATGCTATTAAATTGAAATATAATAAAAGAAATAATTTAATATATAGAGCCATTAATTATTCATTCAAATCTATAATATACCCATATGTAATTCTATTTACATATTTTTTTTGTATTCTATATGTCAAACTTTTATAAAACAAATGAAACACTTAAATATTCATATTGTATATATAATATATTCTATACAATATATATTTCATCTCATATTATACAAACTATTACTAATCTAAAACATCAAACAAGCAACAAAGGCAGAGCACTCTAACAAACCACCAATATCACTGATATAATATAAAAACTAGATCAATTTATTAACCCATTAATATCATTCAAGAATTTCATTAGGTGGAAGAAAATGAAATGCCAATAAAAAAGCTTTGGAGACAAAGAGAAAACTGAAATGGGCTTGGGCCTGAAATAATCAAGCCCACAAAGGAAAACTGTACAATATGAGTGAGATTGTAATAATAAAATGCATTTCTTCTTTTGTAAGCATCAATCTCTTCATTAATGCAATAAATTATTAAAAGCAAGTGAGAATGTTTGATTAAAGCAAAAGAAGAAAGAGAATGTTTGATTAAAGCAAAGGCAAACCTTGTCCTTGAAAAGGTCTTGATTTTCAATTTGTTCAAGGGACCAAGAAAGCACAATATCAGTGAAGCCACGATCATTAGGAATTGGTTTCTTCTTGTTTGAAATCTCCTCCTCCATCATCATCATTTTTACACTTTCAATGTCTTTCTCACACTACTCTTAACCCTTCCTTCTTATCTGCATGCAATATCAATGATTATATCAAAACCCATTTGTCTGCATAAAGAAAGGAAGCAGCTTTCTTATCTATGAAGAAAAGAAGAAGGAAAAAGAGCAAAACTAGGAATCCTGAAGTACATGTATTACTTGTAGTACATACATTGTTTTAGCAGAGCACCGATTTTGGCTAGCTTTGTACGTAAGAGATTGGATGAAATAAAAGACATAAATTAAGCGAGAATCACGATTCAAAAACCTCATGGAAAGGAAAAGTAAAGCCAAATGCTACCAAAGGAATTTTAAGGATCCTTTCTCATTTTCTCTATTCTTTTGTTTTGACTCTTGTTGACCTTCTAACTTCCTTCTTTTTCCTTTGTATTAAAATTTTTTCTTTTTTTTCAAACATATATTTTTCCACCCAAAATTTCACTCCCGCCACTCCTTTTTGTGTAGTAGTTTGTAGGTCATTACATTTTAAAATCTTTTTTAATCTTGTAACAATTGTTGGTAGCATGAGCATAGCTCTAGTATCACATACCTAACACTTTAATAAATTGTAAAAATATATATATATGAAATATATTGTCTATGTAGAGATAACATCTAATTGACATAAAATTACAATAATTTGTAAAAATATATTAAATATAATCTTATTGACATGAAATTTCACTATTAATAATATAGAGAACAAGTAATATAATGGTGTGATTTTCAAAATATTAAACCAATAAAAGAGATATTAAGGAGTGTAACATTAAGAAATAGTTACAGTAGGCATAACTTCATCCTATATATAAAAGGCTAAACCACAATTTAGTCTCTTAAGTTTATAAAAGTTATCAATTTGGTCCCTAAGATTCTCATATCGTCAATTTAGTCCCTTAAATTTGCAAAAAGGATCAATCAAGTCCTTCCATTATGCTATATCAAAAAGTCATTCCATTATGCGTATGTACTCTAAAGTGCACACTTATCTTTTTAAAATTTTCAAATTTTAAAAAATGACAAATTGCACTGAAACTCCCTAAACTTTTATGACTTTGCACTAAGACACCCTTTTTTTTCAACATTTGGTCCTATACCAATTAAACCATTTGTGTCAAATGTTACAGTCAACTTTAACGAAAAAATGCGGGAAAAAAACAAACTCAAGATCTATAATTATTTTTTTTCCCTTATACTAAATTTTCTCAAAAATCAGACACAGATTTAAAAAAATTTCATAACAAGCTAACAAAAAACCAATCAACCCAAAATTCATAAGTTTTTAGTATAGTACCAATAATAATAAAAACATAGTTTTTTTTTTTTTTTTTTATAGGAAAATAATAATAAAGCTACGAGTTTTTTTTTTTATTATAAAAGTTCACTATATTTTGCCTCTACTATTTGGTTTAGTACCAAAGTTAGTGTAACAAATTGACAAAATAAAGGATAAATGGTCCTAGAACAACAACATAAAAGTTCACGTTTTATCAAAAAAAAAAAACAAAAACATAAAAGTTCACGAGTCTAAGCGTATTTTATCCATTAAAAATAATGAAACCATTTTTCAACCATTGCCGTCCTATCTTCAACAACGCCTTTGTAAAATCAATCTTTTTTAAAGAAACGACATCGCAAAGCTGATGTCTTAAATCAGAAGCTAAGAGGTAGAACCCACAATGCCACCAAGCTAGATTTTGTCACCTTAAAACCAACATATCCATGTGTTCGTGGGTGTAAGCGTGTGCCTTTGGCAATTGAGTGGGTCATAAATGAATGGGATAATTAAAAGTTTAAAACTCATTTACCCATTTATTACCTATTTAACAATCTAACTATTTCTCACCATACCCAACCTAACCCAACCCAAATATTATAATTTATAAGTAAAACCCAACTCGTTCATTTACCCAATTATATATGTATATAGATAATCAAAAAAATCCATTGTGAAGTAGTCCAGTGGTGTCCTCCTTCCCCACTTGATTTCCATCTCTCTTTGAGGATATGGGTTTGAGTTATCACATACACACTTTAAAGTTTAAACTACACTAATTAGAATTTCTAACTCCACTCAAAAGTAGATTTATTAAATATGTGGGTATGAGTTTGGGTAGATAATAAGTGAATAGGTGTGGGTGGATAATAAATAAATGGTTTGGATTGGGTAATGAGTTTTGGTAAATTTTGTCACTCCTATTATGTTCTACACTCTTTCTTTTTCTTGAACGAGTGAATCTCGGTAGTCAAAAGTGATTTTTTTTACCTTCTTTTTGAATAAAAGAGGTTTTAAATCCACCAATGAGATAAAAGGTGCTTAAAGAGAGATGGATGTATATTTTATTTAAAAAGTGCAGGTAATGATTTTTTTTAGTTCATATGTGATGATGATGATGATATTATCTATAACTGCAAGAGAAAGTATGGATAGGAGTTGGCTTTTGTATCTATTCGGAATTTGTGATGATCTTATTCCTGCAATTTTCATAAATATATTTTAGTAATTTTATTAACATAAAAATAGACCTACAATGAAATAGGATTTAAAAAAAAAAAAAAAAAAAAAAAAACTACATGTAATTTTCGTCACCTTAAAAGTGATGAAAATGAGAAGGAAAAAGATCCGACCTTGCAAGTCTAAGTGGTGTTTGCATCCTCTACTCAAAAAGGATTTGTCGGACTTCAAGGCAGAAAATATGAGATATTTGGTTGGGATTTTAGAAAATGAAAAATGCATTTTAGGCAAAATATATTTTGCAAATTCTCAACTCTAAAGCAGAAGTCGAAATCCAAAATAAAATGAGTTCTGATTCTGACTTGTGATTCTGATTTTGTTAAAGCAAATGGGATCTACTCAACAGGAGCTTTAATTGCTCCAACCACTCGGTTTTTTTTGGCTCTTTTTCCGTTGATTTTGTTTTCTACCTTTCCCAGTAGTTTCAACATCCTAGATTTAAAAAATAAAATGTGAAAAATCACAACAATTCACAGTAAAATCACAACAAATTCACAAATGAAAAATCATAGAAAAATCACAACAAAACAAACACAAATTACAACTCCACACCATCGGCAACCCACAAATTACAACTTACAACTCCACACCATCGGCAACCCAACAAATCTCAACAACTCCACACCGTCGACGACCCAATAAACCCACAAAAAAACAAAAACAAAAATAAAGGAGAGAGAAGAAAGAGAGTGGGACACAAAAGGAGAAGAAGAAAAAAGAGAGTGAGAAACAGAGAAAGAATATAGAACGGGAAAGAGACAGTGAAGGTAAAGTAAGAAGAAGAGAGAGAGAGAGAGAGAGGGACAGAGAAAGCAGATATTTGGGAAAAAATACAGAGAAAAAGAAATGGGAGGGGGGTGGGGTACGTGGGTGGTGGGTGGTGGGGGAAAAAAAGGAAAGAAAAAGAAATGGAGAGGGGGTTTGGTGGGAAAAAAGGGGAGGGGAAATAAAGAAGAAGAAAAAATTGAAAGGGAAAAATTAAATTAGTTTTATTTGTTGTTCATTTTGTTGGATGTAAAGTGTAGAATTGTGAAAATTTGTTTAAAGGAAGTTTATGATATTTTCATTATAAATGATTTGTGTACATCTTTGTTGCATACACAATACACACTTGTCTATATTTTTTTTATTACATTATTCAAATTTTGTAAAAGTGTGCAAGGTGATGTGCACAAATCATGACCCATTTTTTTTTTATTAGTAGACATTAATTTAAATCACAACGTAATACTTTATTTTTTGGATTATTTTTGTTGTAATTTTTTTTTTTTTTGTTAATTTTGTATTGGTAGTAAATGTATTTTTAGCCTTATATTGAGATATTTAAAAAAAAAAAAAATGTTAATTACATAATGTATCTAATAATATATTATTTAATAAGAATAATGCATTCTCTAAAATATCAACCAAACACATTGCTTTCAGCATAATCACTTCTTATAAATAATTTCAGTATTTTACCAAACACACTATTTTCAGCAAAATACATTCTAGAGAATACATTCTAGCGTGAAGAGAATGCATTCCCAAAGTAAAGGATCCAAATGCAGTCTAAGTGTTTTTGGAAGCAAAAGTTATTTATTTTTTATTTTTTTGTGTATTTCTAATTTTTGTCACAAATTTTAGCAAATAAACATATAAATTATTATATTATTATTTAAAAAAAAAAGATATATTATTTCTTTTTGTCTCACTTTTCAGCAAATATTCCAGTATGCCAAACTCATGTTTTAAAAAAAAAAATTTATGCAATCTTTGTAGTAGATAAAGATTACTTCTTTATTTTTTCCTTCATAAAAATGATGTGGTTAGAACTTGTTAGAGAATTTTCGCTTGAAATGAATACATTTTAAATGAAAATGATTCATTTTATAATTGGTAAATATTATTATAAATGTTCTGATTTGTGAGTGAATTGTTGTGTCTAAAAAATGCAATGTTTATATTTAAAAAAAAAAAAAAAAAAAAAAAAAAGGTGACAAAGAAAAAGTTGTAAAGCATCGTTAGAATCGTTTTAATAAAGTGGTCGTTGTATATTGTACGGAAAATTATTCAATAGTCCAAGACTATACATATATGCGTAGTCCTCTTCTAACAGAGTGATGGATCCTACCATGAATTTAATTAGTGAGACCCACAATTTATGTGGTGGGATCCACCATTCATATGAGAGGAGAACTATGTATTTATTTGTAGTTCTGGACTACTAAATAATCACTCACATTGTACAACTTGTCATCGTCATGAAATTGGGAGAAAAAGGAAAGAATTTATATATATATATATATGATAGAAATTTTAATCTAAACTCACACACAGAGTATATTTTGAAGATTTCGGGAATCGAATCCACCCTCATTGAGGGGTGAGGCTTTTTGGGAAAGGAATTAAACAAGGCTTTGTAAAATATTATTATGAAATATAACTTTTATTACATAGTATCAAAATTTTCTTTATAGGTGGAGGTATAGTTTTCGTTTGCAAGCAATAAATTAGTTTTTTTTTTTTAATTATTTTAAAATTTAAATACATTAGTTTTTTTTTTTTTTAACTTCTTTAAAAAATAAACTATTTTTGAATATTTTGTCTCAGGAGGGATTTTTCTCAATGATCTATATTTTAAAAGCATTTTGCAAAAAAAACACTATTTTAAAATTATTAAGGAAAATATCCTTTTGTTGGAACTCGTCTTTACAAGAGACAAAATCTAATTAAAACTCTTTGGATCTCGTCTCTTGAAGAGATGAGTTCCTTAGAAAAATCTAAAATTTTAAGATATTAAAGTGAAATTCACAAAAGAAGGCAATAGTTTCCAAATAGTAGCTTTTTACAAAATAGTATTAAAAATAATATTATTAAGAAAAAAATTCTTTGTAACTCAGCGTTTAGTAAATAAGTTAGTATTTAGTAAATAAGTTAGTATTGATATAAATTAAATCGTATAGAATGGTTGTGTTATATATGTGTGAGATTTATGATTACATCATGATATTGTCATCCAATGACGTAAGATAGAAATACTTATCTGGAACACACTAGGACGTTTCATGTAATGATGCTGTATAATCATTACATACAATTTAAAAGCAGTATTTATTTATTTTTAATTTTGACTCCTTATTGTTTTTATTAGAATTAAATCAAATCCAGCTTATTTTCATTTTATCAAAATAAATTATACTAATTCCTAACTAATTTTTTTAAAGGTTAAATAAGTGTAGTTAATTTGGATAAGTTTACTCTGCTTTCAACAGTATAAAATTCTCTTTTTTTGCTCACCATTAGCTTATTTGCACTTTTTGAAAGTTTATTATAAGTAAAATAAACTAATAAAAATAAGATATCCTAAATCATCTTTGTAATTATTTGCTTTAATGAATATATTTCTTGCAAAAAGGGAATTTTTAAAATATCTTATGTATGGAAAGATATTGTTTAGGTAGTTTTTTTTTTTTAATTTAAAATTTTTAAACTTTTACAATTTTGATAAGGTGCTTTTGTTTAATTTCTTTACTTCATTAAAAACGCACTCACATTATTCAGCACAAAGATAATATTAAAAGGAAAAAATAACAACAAAACACATTCACACAACAAAATCACTGAAACAAGAGAGCAGCACTATTCTTTGATATTGCTAAGAAGTATTATATTAACTGTATCATCACATTTTATTTTGGTATTAATTCAATTGCATAATGAGTGGGTGGAATTTGAACCTTTTAATTCTTCTTAATTATAAAGAAAACCAAATAATATTACTAAACTGTAAAATTCTTTGTATTATATCACAGTCGACGGATAAGATAAAGTCAAATTTATCTATTCTTAAATAGAACCATTCCATCTATAGATATATAATTGACTAATAAACAGAATCTAATATACTTATCAAAAAAAAAAAAAAAAATTACAGAATGTAATATATGACAGGTTTGAATTTCTAATAATTCTTTCCATCCAAACAAACTACAAGAATATTAAAAGGAACTAATTGGCATTTGAAGTTCTAAGTTTATGCCTAATACATCTTTATTCAATGTTTCAACTTTTGGATTATGTACGGATAACTATACGAAATTAACAAAAAGAACAAATAAATAAACAAATAATATATTTAGCAAAAAATAAATAAACTAATAATATTAGAACATAAAAAGGAAAAAAAAAAAAAAAATCCTACAATAATATTTCTTTGTTCTTTCAGTAGAAAGAGGTATAAAATATATAATTAATTTTGGTTTGCTGGTAGCATTCTGGAAAATGTAACTCTAAACGAAATGAAAATAAATAAATAAAAAATTTTCATATATATATATATATGTAAAAAATTCTACACTGCCAGTAAGTTTAGAAGACTTTTACATGGTCTTTTAAAGTCAATTATTAGAAGTACAGTACTGGATGAACTTTTTTTTTTTTTGGGCTGAGACTGGAAAAACTTAGTTGAAATGATTCAAAGGGTCATGTTAAACATCAAAATTCTCATATCTTACATAACTGAATTAGAAAGATCTAAGTTTTTGCCTTACATACCTGAATTCGAAAGCTCTAAAGCACTTTTGTTTATCTTCCTTGCGATTTTTCTGGAGTGTAAACCTTTTTGTTTCTTCTTCTTCTTCAAGTATTTGGAAAAGGTAACTGGGATATGTATTAGGCCAGAACATATAGAGAAGCTCAAGGGTCAGGAATAGGCAGAGCCATGATGACTTGCAATTTTGGTGAAGGAAATACATGCATGCTTTAATGTTTCTGTAAATTGTAATGATGGTTGTATATTTGGGATTGGGACAGAATGCTCTTTTGGTTTCCAAAGCGCCACAACGAAAGACGAGCCACAAGCCACTTTATGAACGTGTCCAAAAATATGGGTGTGCAAGTGATGCAATTAAGTTGTTGGTCTTGTAAAAATTATAGCTTTGCTGTTGCACGACCTCATTGGAGTAAAATGCTCCATATGGACCATATCCCGTTTAGTTCTGGTCAAATGTTCCTATATATGTCCCTTTTAGATTGTGAAGACCATGTTCAAGATTCTTACAAAGGAAGATTATTGCCCTTTTGTCACTATTAGGAAAAATTATTCAATATTTTCATAATATAATAAATGTGTGCTCTCTCATCTCATATAAATAACAGGTTCTACAATTCATGTGAGAGGAAGGAATACATATTTATGATGTGCCCAGAATATTGAATAATTACTCATGTCACTAGCTTATTAACGAGTAATTTTTCCTTGATGAAGTATAAGGATTATTGAGTTGTTAAGAAATGAAATTACGGGCATGTCAATGATCTCTACCAAGACTTCTCTATGAAGTCATAGACAAATATCCCTAGCAAGGATCAAGATCTGCAATAAAAGGTCAAGATTATGACATATCATCAATTCAAAAGTTTCAAATATCATATAGAGTTCTTTGAAACTCTACCCTTCATTTATAATAAAATGTCCAGATTATGACATATCATCAATTCACAATGACTATCTAAAAAAATACTTTCAAACAAAAAATTCGAACTTATTCAAATAATTCGATTAAACCAAATTCACACGAAGAGGCAGAGGGCCCAAAAGACCCCCTTCCCCCATCCATGGGTAATCTCCGGCATCAACAAGAAGAAGAGGACTGCTCAGATCTGCAATATTTTCAACAAGAAGGATAAAATGATTTTAAAAGAAGCCGCATTAGTTTAATATTTTCAACAATATTTTTGCAATTTAATCTCCACAATATGGATCTCCCCCAATATATAAAATATTATCCTGGTTTTATTCAATTATCTCATACGATGAACAAGAAGTGGACACCTCAGATCTGCAATAACCTTTGACCCGCAATAAGACTGACGTGGGTGACTGGTCTTGAGAGGGGGGAGTGGTTGCTTTTCCTTGCCAATGATGTTTGTGTTTGGTTTTGATGTAACAGATAAATAGCATTTAAGTCTTTTTTAATCATTATTTGAGAGATATGTTAGTGGATAAATGACATGTCATAATTTTGACCTTTTAGTATAAATGAAGAATTAAAATTCAAAGAACTCTATATGATAGAGTATCTTAGAAACTTCAGAGGATCTTGATCCAAATAAAATATAGGGGTTAGAATGACCAACATTAATGGCATAATAAATGCTTGATACAAGATTTTAGTATTGCTTTTACACCATTAAAGGCGGAAAGGACAAGAAGAATATCTAAGAACATCCCCAAAACCCAACTAGACGAAAAATTATAGAATACTCATGAATTATATTTTCTCTTTTTTGCTTGGTCTTAACTTCAAACAACCATATATAGGTGCTAAGGTATCTGTTTAGGATAACCTGATGTATTGTTATCCCTCTATTACTATCAGAAGCAACCCTTATGAATCTGAAACAGAGAGAACTTATAACCCGCACAGCACAAAAAGATGGGACAACCTCCTTGCAGTCCTTTGACAATCATATTGCCCTTAAATTTCAACTTCTATAGCATTGTGACAATGTGATATACAAATGCTAAATTAGCTCTAATGATATGTTCTAAAATGCTATATAGTTCAAATTTCAAGTGCATAAAGAAGACAATTTCTGAAAGTTTTGATACATTACACCTTTCAACACATGTGCATCTATTTATTTCTTACTGCTTCTTTTACCCTTCTTTTTCCTGGACTTGTTACCCTTCTCCTTATTTTCGATTTCCCGTCTGTTTTTGCTTTTGGAGACATCATCACTGCTATTTTCCTTAGCTTTGCTATTACCGTCCTTTACATCACACTGCTTAATTGATAAACTGTATGTCTTGGCCACGAGGTTTGTGCCCGGTTGCAAGAATAGCTGACTTAAGATGGGTTCCACATTTGGCCTTCTTGACAGCAATCTCTTGGAAAGTTCTCCAATTGTTGACATATTGTTTCCAAGTTCCAGTTCACTGAGAAGGTGATGTAAAAGAGAGGAAGAAAGCAAGTCAGGAAAAAAAAATGTTAAGGTTTTGATATTCCTTGGTACTGAGAAGGTGATGTAAATACACTGTTTTCAAACAAAGTAAAAGTGGATCCCATATAATCCATGAATATTGTGTTGAGTTGCTCAGAACCATTAGAAAATTAAAGCCATTTACAAATTTCACCATAAAAGGAAAAAAACAAAGACCCCTCTTGGAAAATCACAAAGAAGGCAAGGCAATGAGGCATATCAAACTCCATGTATATACTGACCTCACATCCAGTGCAGCAGAAAGTTGCTTCAGTTCATCAAGCATGCTGGCTAATTCCTCCAATAGATTTTCATCAGCTTGGTCAATAGCATTCTCAAGGTGTTCATTCATAACTGTAGCTACAAGACGAATACTTTTCTCCACATCCACCTATTTACAAAGGAAAAGAAGCAAAATTCAGTATGATGCTGAAGTGAAATATAATGTGGAAATTTTTTGCATTACCTTTATTATTTGGGAATTTGAGAAAAATCTCCCTGGATCTTTACCATGCTCCAATGACTTCAAAGCTTTAAATATTTCCCACACTCGTAGATTGCTTCCATTTATGTTGTTCAAGTCCTCTTGATCTGCCACCAAAGCAAAGTTTGAAGGTGAACACTTACAACCATCCTGATCAAAATTCAAAACTCACCTTAGCATTCTCAACATAACTTCTGCCATAAGAAGCACAGCCACTTAGATCACTCCCATTTTCATTGTTATCAAGATGCTTAATCCGGAAAATATCATTAGAGATTGACCAACTCTTCGGAACTTCCAAATCCCTGGACACAAAGCAAGCAAAATAAGGTTTCAGTACAGAAAAAAAAGAAATGCTGGTAAATTTAAAAGATCCAAATTAGGCATCATCCTACGTTTTCAAATTAGCAACACCATTAAGGATCTACAAGGTGCATAATAACATTCCTACCCCTCAAGACATTTCTCTCGGCAGCGATTAATGAAATCATCTGTATATTTTTTGAACATACTATCAAGATGTTTGACTAATTTTGGAATATCCTCTATAGGTAATATATCCCAGATCTTCAAAACTTGATGGTAGCTAAATTCTTTCACTACGTCACTCCATTCCTTTACTATGTCATTTGCACAAACAATATAATGGCCTTCAACCTTAAATTGCTTTAAGATCTTTAAAGAACTTTCGCAAACTACGCTCCTCTTTTTGGGTCTCCAGCCAATGGAAAGTTTAATAAGAAGGTTTAAAACTGACTTCTTTGTCTGGACAGACTTCTGTTTTTGAAATGATTTCAAAAAGTTATCACTGAAATGAAGCTGTGGAGATTGAAAAAAGGAAGAAAAAATAAGTCCATAAGCAAATTAAGAAATAATAGTAACTTTAAGACTATTGGAAATTACAAATATGAATAATATATAATGAAAAGTAAAGATACTGATCGCAACAAATACCTTCCACCTAGCACGTTTAAAAAGTATGCTATCCCCATTAAGCAAATCATCAAACTGATCAAATTCTTTCTTCACATCTATTATTGCTTTCACCAAATCCTTGTCCTCATCAGCATAAAAGAAACATTGTCGATTCTTAGCATCATGGACCAAGGTTTCCCAAACAGATACACTACTCACTAGTGTTCTTTCATTTCCCAAGATCCATAGACAGTGCCTGAAAGGCATTGCAGGGCCAATTGTTATTCACCATACTTGTTAATAAAGGCAAACTTATAAAAATAATTCGCATACCTAGCCCTTGTAAGAGCAACATTAGTTCTCTGCAGATTTGATATGAACCCAATTGATGCATTCATGTTAGATCTTACTGTTGATATTATAATTAGGTCCTCCTCCCCACCCTGGAACCCATCTACTGACTTGACCTTCACTGTAAACCCATCAAGGTCATCATAATTCTGTCCAAGTTTCTTTTGAATTGCAACTACTTGAGCAGTATAAGGAGATATAACACCAATGCTGAGATTCTGTTTTGAGCAAGTGCCAACCCATGCTGTATTCAAACCAAAATCCAAAAGAGGGAAGAATAAATAAATATAACAAAGTTTAGCTGCTTGTTTCCATCATAAGAGATTGAGGGAAAGACATATAAAACTTAAAGGATAAAGACATAAGATGACTATCCTAAATAACAAAAACATGTAATTTGCAATCTTTTAAAAGAAAGATTGCTGACTTTCCGATTCCTTTTGTCTCTATTAAATGTTCCAGTCCTAACATCTACTGAATTAACAGTTTAAGTTTAACACAATCTCTGGTAAAAATGTACGTGAACTATGAGAATCAAAAAGCATCTTTCTTTACAAGCAACAAATGACACATAAATTATAAGATTTCTCAATAGAGTTGACTACCTTTGCAAATGTCTCAATTCTTACAATATAACAAAGTCAATTTGAACAAATTCATCAACTTCCTCCGGTTTGTACTTTCTAGGGAATTAGAGATCAAAAAAATCAGTTTATACTGACATCAAACCAATGACTTAAATGCACTAAAAAGTCAAAAATAAGATTACCATGGAGTAGAAAGAATGGTTTGAAATTGAACAATAATATAGCTTCAAGGACAAACATTTTTTGTTAGGAAAGAAACACCATTTGTGAAATAAGCCCTTTAGCAACATAAAGCCCAATTAAACTTATTATTGAAATTAAAGACAATCTTGAGATGGACATAAGAAAATGAGACTTCAAGTGGAGTTACCTTTGTATAAATTCAGTAGTATTTTCATCACAATAGCAACCTCAACCATGTTTCTCCAACTAAGCTCAAAATCATCCTTCTCTTCGCCACCATCTCTTATATTTATGAAAGAATAGGGACCATACATTGGCCAGGGAAGATAGTGTTTTTCATAGCTTTTTCTTTTAACATTTGGAGCATCAAAAATCTGGCTGCGATAAAAATTTGAATTTGGGAAAATACTTATGGATGGATGCATTCGGTACTGTATATTGAGAAGATGGTTTGTGTGACCCAATGAGCTCAACCTCTCAAATAATCTTCTCCCAAAACCAGCTTCCTTTGAAATCTACAAAAGAAAATTAAAATATTTTGAAAGAATATTCAAAACAAAGACCAATCGCATGTAAACAAAGGTATGAATATGTAAGAAAAATCAAATAGCATTTACATACATTGCTTTCAATCATTGCCGGTAATTGGCACTTGTCACCAATGAGAATAGCATGCCTTAGACCCGGAAGTTGCAAGGGTATGGTTGACTCACACTCATTTAATTGTGCAGCTTCATCAATAACCAGAATGTTGAGTGGGTTCATTTCCACTGAGTGAAGTTTATAAGAGCTTGAAGCAGTGCAAAAAATTAGGGAAGCTGCTTTGAAACAAAAATCCATTATTGAGTGTTTGTTCATAGTGCTTGGAAGATCTAGTTCATTAAATGAACCCTTAAGTTTTTTTAATAGAGAAAGGCATTCTTTTCTCCCTGCGTACAGCAGAAATTGTAAATCCATAAATGACTGAGAAATATCTTCAGCTTCTTCTGATTGTGAAAAAAGCTCCTCCAATGCTTCAAAGTCCACATTATCTTGAAACAACAAGGATTCAAAAGACTCAAGCAGACCAATAAGAGTTACAATGTCTGGGAAATTGTGCTCAAGAATGTAATTTTTGGATAAATGTGTATAAAAGACTTGAAGACAATTTTTGAGTGGTGATGAAGAAGCAACAAATCTTTTTCTCAGAAAATCAAGAAATGACATGCACTTTCCATTGCCACCATCAGTTTCATCCCGACTTCCTATCTCTTTGATTTCTTTTTCATTGTTGTGTTCTCTCTCTTTGATCAAGTCATTGTCCAAGAAGATGTGAAACTGAGGAACACAATTTTCAAGAAGATCAATCATTGAAGCAAAACAATGCCTCCAACCAGTCAGAGGCCCCAAGAACTCAGTGAGCCTCTTGACCCGATAATCCAAATATACCATTTCCATGTCTGAACCAACTTTGAGCCGCTCCTTATTCCCAAATTAGAGAATATCTCCCAATGAGTAACACAAAGCATCAATTCCAAAGTCTTCTGCTTCAAAGGATTCTTTAACCAGCTTTAGGACACGAGAGGCCACTTCCGTAATGGCAACATTTGTTGGGGCACAAGTAAGAGTCCTATATCCCATTCTTAGAAGGGTAAAGAGTAGGGTATTAGTGGTTTTGGTTTTTCCAGTACCAGGCGGACCCCAAATAAGTTCCACAGACAACTTGTGGTTGCAATGCATATTACGAAGACATGACAGAACGGCGTTGGTTTGGGATTCATTCAGTTTTGAAGTAATACTCATTGCAAATTTCTCATCCCAGCTGCCATCACTCTGTTCAGAACAGAGATCACAATCTTCCTCATTCTGTTGTAAAACATGAGAAAAGTAAAATAGTCTAAGAAAGTCTAAGCAACAAATGTCAGTAAAACAAGTATAAATTCAGAAAAACCAAAGCAGATTTCTCTTATTGCAATTGACTTACAGATAAAACAAGGAAATACATAAGCACTGTTAGAGTTAACTCAACTTTTTGATTGCATATTATCACAACAGTTCAAAGATAAACAGAAGGAAATCCCATAGGCTTTAAAAATACATAAGCACTGTTAAAGTTAACTCAGAACATTTTTATCTTCCTTTTAATCCTTCCTTTGAAAATTGTCTCATAATTATTAAAACAATATAATCATTATACTATATAATCCACGCTGAGTATTCTATTACTTCAGCCTGTACTCTATGTCAATCATAATAGACTTTTCCATGTTGCACTAGAATGTGATGAGAATCAGTTGTAAGGTTTTGAAATTCTGTGTATATTCTTCTCTTAGTAGAGGGATTAAATACATGTACAAAGTATATAAAATAGGAAAGGACAGCAATACCCTAATTACAGCCTAAAATAAAGAATACAGCTATCAATTAGAATACATAAGAAACATGTGTCAAATTGGTTTAACATTCAGTAGTATAAAATCTTCAACATGCATATAAAAATCTTCAACATGCATCCTCAAAATCACTTACCAAAGAACTAGTGCACAAGACTTTCTTGATAATGTTCAGATTTCTATACATGTGCAGCGCATTCCATATTCTCTTGTTAGGGATTGTATTTACCAAGAAAACCACAAACAACGCTTTATGGATCCCAGAATCAACTCCAATGTCTTTCAATGCCTTGACTTTAAAGCTAGTAGATGAACTATTATCCTCATTCTCATCATCCGGGATTTTAGTGACCGCCACAAAAGCCCATGACCTTCCTATTCTTTCTAAATCAGAAACATGCTTGGGTTTAGCATCTGCTAAAACAAATACATCTCCAGGCAACGTTTTGTAAGGCTCCTTGCTACAATCACTGAATTGGTTTCTCCAGTAATCAACCTTAACGTCATACAAATTTGCTCCATATGGCTTAGATTCAGTGAGTGCAATTACTTCAGCAAAAGGTGCTCTTGATATAATCTCCATACTCGAATAAAGTTGTGCACGAGTTTCTTCCAATAAAGGGTAAACATATGAATAAAAATACTGCTGAACTGATTCAAATGACTCTGGAATCTTTTCTACCTATAAAGAATGAAACAAGGGGTTAATTCAAAATAGAGTACCAAAGAAATTTCATGGAGGTTGATAAAATTACTACAGAGAAATAATTTATAATGAGCACCTTGGGGACATCTTTTCCATTAATATAATTCAAAATTTTGGTAGGCTTTTCCAGAAACTGTATGAGGTGGAAGAAAATTAAATGCCAAAAAAAAAAAAAAAAACTTTGGGGACATCTTTCATAGCAAGGAAAAGAGGAAACTGAAATGGGCTGGTAATAAAATACATTTCTTGTCTTGTAAGCATCGATTTCTTCATTAATGCTTGATGGAGAATTAAAAAATGCAATGAATTATTAAAACCAAGTGAGATTATAATAATAAACTAAAACCTAAAGAAGAAAGAGAATGTTTTGTTTGATTAAAGAAAAGAAAAAGCAAAGGCAAACCATGTCCTTGAAAAGGTCTTGATTTTCAATTTGTTCAAGGGACCAAGAGAGCACAATATCAGTGAAGCCACGATCATTAGGAACTGGTTTCTTCTCGTTTGAACTCTGACACTTCATCATCATTTCCACTCTTCCAATATCTTTCTCACACTCGTAACTCTTTCTTCTTGATCTGCATGCAATATATATCAAAAACCCATTTCTTAAAAGAAATAAATGAAGGGAATTGGATTTCTTATCTAGGAAGGAAAAGCGAAAGTAGGAGCATTACTAGTTATAAAAAGAAAGGGAAGAGAAAGCATATAGTACATTGTTAGCACTTAGCACCAACTTTGACTAGCTTTCTACGTAAGAAAATGGATGAAAGACATCCCATGTTTAATCAGGAGTCAGAAAACCTCATGGGAAGGAAAATTAAAGCAAAAGGTTATACAAAAGAATTTAGGCTAAATTACAACTTAAACTCTTTAATTTGGTCAAAATTCATTTCAGTCCTCTAAGTTTTGACTATGTCGTTTTAGTCCTCCAAAGTTTCAATTTGCTTCAATTCAAATTTTTCCGTTAAAGTTGTTCTCCCGTTAGTTTTGCTTTCATTATTATTTTTATATTAAAAAAAAAAACAAAAAAAATAATAAAAACAATTTCTGAAATCTTTCTGGTCATGAAATTATGAAATCCCGACTGCCGTTGTAGAGCTTCTCTTGAATCCCGTTTTCTCTTCCTTCTCGACCATTGCTCTTCACCATCATCAACAAGAGAAGAAACCCAAGAAAAACAAGTAAACATAAATAAATAAATAAAAACCCTCCCTTCTGCCTCATTTCTCATCTTTCTTTGTGAACACCAAAAAACTCAACCATCACAACGAGAGTAGCAAATAGCAGAGACAATAATACAGAGAAAGGATCCATTCGAACATAACAATAAAGCAAAATCGGAAAGAAAAGCCTCAAAAGATTTTTTTTTTCTTTTTTAGAATTCAGTAAATTTTTATTGAAACAAAACACAAGATTACCCAGTGATCTCAAAGGAGAAAAAGCCCCTGTAGTAACAACACCACATTACAGTGAAATGTTCAAACTACCCAGCCTACTAATCTAGAGATCAAAGAAAAGCCCCAAAAGATTTAGGAAACCCCAAAATTGAACAGTACAAAATCCCTCCCATTCATCATGCATCGGTCAAGAAAAAAACCAACTCAGCCGCCACCGTCGCGAAAAAAACCCCAACCTTTGCGAAGCAATCCATGGTCGCGGCATCGTCCACCGCGTAGAGCTTCGCTTTCTCGGATCCCCACTCTCCACCTCAAACCCTAGCTCCGCCCCACCTGTCTCACTGTTTTTGCCGCCCGCCTGATGTGAGTTGCTAGAGGCGGCGTGCTCAGAGAGAGAGATATGAAGATGAGTATAGAGTGCTAATCATGGAACCAGAGGAGATAAACGGAAGAGAGAGATAAGAAGAAAAAAGAGAAGAATTTTAATAATAAAAACAAAACTAACGGAAAAAATTTTAACGAAAGAAAGTGAATTGAAATAAATTCAAACTTAAAGGTCTGAATTGACATGGTCAAAATTTAGAGGATTGAATTGAATTTTAACTAAGTTAGAGGGTGTAATTTGTAATTTGATCAAGAATTTATTTGTAAGGTTTTTTGGGGACAAAAGAGAGAGAGTTGAGACTTCTTCTCGTTTTCTTTGCTCTTCTCTTCACTCTTGTTTGACCTTTTAGCTTGGTCTCTTTACTTATATATCCAAACAATAATTTCACCCTTTTGTTTTTTTCACAAGAGCAATAGACCATATGATTAAAAAATAAAAAATAAAAAATAAAAGAAGGAAGAGCAATAGACCATAAGCCATGGACCATTTTACTTACTAATAAAAAAAAGTTGTACTTGAAGCATAAACTCTAATATTATATTAAAAATTTCTTCTTTTTATTTTTTTATTTTTATTAAAACTACTTGAAGATATATATAATATATATAATATATATATATATATATATATATATATATATATATATATATATAGAGAGAGAGAGAGAGAGAGAGAGAGAGAGAGAGAGAGAGAGAGAGAGAGAGAGAGAGAGAGAGATGAGTTCAAGTAACACCCGGTGTAACTTCAAAAGAGTTACACTCTTTTTAAACCATTGATTTTTAAATGATCCAATGGTTTAAAAAATAGCATCATTTATTAACCTCCACATCACCAAACGTCATTTATAACATATATTTTTTTTATTCTCTCTCATTTATAACATTTCTCACTCATTGCTTTTTCTCAAAAAAATAAAAAATAAATAACATTCCTCTTTGTCTCTCCCCCTTATCTCCTCTACGGTCCCTCTCTTTTTTTACTCTCTTCCTCCTGTTTCTGAGCAGGCAGTGACCATTTGTGCACAGTTGAGAAAACAATGAAAGATTTTTAGGGGAGCAAAGAGAGTTATAAATGATATATATACATTGAACGAAAAAATTGGGTTAAATGATATATATACACTCATGTCATTAGGAAAACTTCATCTATACATTGAACCAAAAAATTGGGTTAAATGATATATATCTTGATATTGGAATTTTTCTTTGAAGCATTATAAGTAACAGATGAAGGATTCATTAGTTTTGTGAGATTAATAAGAATATGAAGCCTTTGTGAAAATATGAACAAGGAAATACTTTCTCAAAGTCAGATCTCTTCCTCAATAATTCTAGATTTTTTTTTGGTTGTTTGTTTGATAGCGTCTATTCTTTTTTGACAAAAGATGTTCTATGTTTCATTTTGGGTCTTCTTTCCCACATATGGCCAGTTCAATGGACTGAAAAATTGAAATCTTTAGATTGCTCTTGTGTGCACAAATGGCCACAGACTGCTCAGATTTTCTTAAACAAGAGGAAGAGAGTAAAAAAAAAAAGGACTGTGTAGGAGAAAGAGAGCTATGTAAACCTGAGGAGATAAGGGAAGAGAGAAATAAATGCAATAAATGAGAGAGAGCGAGTAAAATAATGTTATAAATTAGGTTAGTTGACTTGGAGAGTAATAAATGATTAGTTTATTTGTAACCCTTAGATCTATTGGAAATCAATGGCTCAGAAAATGTGTAACTCTTTTGGAGTTACACTGGGTGTAACTTGAACCCATCTCATATATATATATAGTCTCAATAAAAGATGATTCCAGTTAATGGGTGCCCGTACCCTTAAGACATCCGTTAAGTAAGAATTTAATGATTCTACTTTATAAAAAATATATTTTAAAATTTTAATATTAAAATAATATAAAAAAGACAAGTATTGTTTTTTTATCACGCAAGTGACTAAGCGCGAGACGAGCCATAAGATAAGGGTCGAATCTACTCTTCGTAGAATCTACCCTAGATATCTTCTTTTTTGGTATATTTGCATCAGGCTTAGCCCCAACTAGTAAGAACTAAGAAGGTGTTCCCGAAAGGGGACAAAACCCACTTAAGATCCTGTGTGCGGCTTAATAGTGCGTAAACAAAACAGGTAGCCTAAGCGGAATTCCATATTCAACCAACCTATGATCCATTTATTTAATCAACTTACTATCAATAAACCATGTGTTAGGTTCTCGTTGTGGGAGATCTTGGAATGTGCCCGTCGTGTGAATGCGTAAACAAATAGGGTCACTATTCACCTACTACTAATAAGGGCGGAGAGTGGATTCTAGATTATATCAGTCGAGTAGGCTGGACTAGGATTTTGGGAAAATCTCTAACATTCGTTAAAGAATAATTTAATAATTCCACTTTGATGAGAAATATATTTTACAATTTTAATATTAAAATAATATAAAAAAACACAAGTATTTTTTTTTAATTTATATGTGATGAGAGTATTATTTATAAGAGAGTTTTTAACAATGAAATGGGATTTATATATATATATATATAAAACACTGTTTGTGTACTCTTTGGAGTAAATATCAAAAGCCTAAAACAATGGTTAATCTTTTTCAGCAAAAAGTAGAGGGGATAAAAGTCACAAAGAAAAAGTTGTTGCCAACTTGCCATCGTTAAAACTTGAGAGAAAAATCATCGTTGGCATCGTTTGGGATTGGGTGAAAAACAAAGAAATTAAACAAAGCTTTGTAAAATATTATTATGAAATATAATTTTTATTATACGTGTCACAAATTTCTTTATGGGTGCAGACGTGCAGTAATGGACATAAGCAGAATATAGATGAAATAATATATAATGTCTGTGCCAATTATATGTGAGGTTTACTTTTATAAAAAAAATAAAAATTATGTGTGACTGTGTGAGGTTTATGATTACATCATGATATCGTCATCCAATGACGTAAGATGAAAATACTTATCTGAACACACTAGGACAGTAATGTGATGATGCTTTGTAATCATTACTTAAGCGTTATTTAAGTTATAACCTAAATTAAATTAATTCATTTTCTTGGATACAATTTTTGAAACCAATTTTTGTAGTTATAATTAAATCAAATCCAGCATATTTTCATTTCATCATAATAAATTGTACAAAACCCTATCTAACTTTCTTTCTTTTTTCTTATTTCAATGAGGTTTTTTTTTTAATTAAAAATCCTAAACTAGAATTCACGAGACAAACTTTAAGGCAACTTACATCTATTTGAAAATTCATTTGAAAATTCATTGTCCATTAATAAAATGGCGTTCAGGAATCTAAAACAGGATTATAGAAAAGTTCCTTCAAATAGAGGCACTCCTAAGCTAATAAAAATATATATATATATATATATATATATATATATATATATATGAAGATTTAACTAATTGTAAAAGAGCAAAATTAGTTTACAATTATAAAGAAATATCCTAGTTTGCTTATGCTAAATGTATTAAGTTAAAAAGAAAAGAAAATTACTGAGTATACTAATCTGTATTTGAAACAAAGAAATCTAAGACCCTACAAAGAATGATGCTCATCATACCAGAGATTAAATGTTTAGTGCAAAGAGAACATCTTCAATCACAATTATAATAGGGCAAATATATTGTTATTTACAGATGTAAAGACCAACAGGCAAAAGAAGATTACTTCATGTTTGAACACAATCTTTAGGAATGATGCAACATGAAATCTAACATCAAATAAAGCTGCCTCGTCATTAAGGATGATCCTTACTTCCTCCATGACTTAGAATTCATTCACATTTCATGACTTAGATTATCTCCAATTCCACCTGCGAAATAAGTAAGTGAAAAATATGTTAAGATTTAATTTGTGCTCATCCACATTCCATAAGAATCAGATATAACTTGAAACAATATATTATTACCTTAACAGATGGAAAATTGGACAAAACAAGATCCTAGCATCCATTTCACAATATACTGATTCCTGCATCTCCTAGATTTCAACAATTCCTTTGTGGGTCTCCTTCAACTTGATTCTGAGTCTTTAAGTCCTTATCCCCAGAGGCAATAGTTTCAATTTCATTGCCACCAATTTGATTAGGAGAATCCTTAACATCATTCGGAAACAGTATTTTTATTATGTTGTCCCTGCCTTTGTTGACATCCAGATTTACAAAGATGGCATCTGGACATGTGATGTTTGAGCAGTGTTCGCCTGAACTGACTACTACAAGAGGATTCCCTATCTTTTTAAATGCTTCCGCAATAGCATAGACACTCATTTCCTCAGAATCATTTTCCAACAATCTCCTAAGACACTCATAAAAGTCCTTTGGTAGATGGGAAGTAATCTCTGACCTACCTAGCAAGTGACAAAGTAAATCAAAATACTTCCCATGGTTCAGACAAAGTACACACGTAACAACAAACAATCTCAACACCAGCAGTGGATAGCAATCCGAGTTGATTTTAGCTTTTCCAAACCAATGGATGGTATCCTGCTCATGATACAGAAGCTGCTCAACTACGTAGGACACAAAATCAAGGACAACAATTAAGGATGATTTAAAATCAGCAACAGCTTTGATATTTGGGTTGGCTTTCCATTCCTGGTGTATAAGCCATTCAACAAAAGAAGCTCTTGACGTGAAAAAGAATCCCCTCAAATTGGATACCCTAATTAGAAGGCGATCAACAAGATACAAGAAACAACTAGGGGAGATGTAATCATTATCATTTTCCCAGTCAGCATTATAAGTATCTTCCAAAGCTTTATGGAATTTGTGAACCAAATACACTTCCCTTTGAGCTGCATTTAAATTGTTGTGTGCAGAAACTGGGGGAACAACTGATTGCATATTCACTCCTAACTTGTGAAAGCATTCTCCCCAGGGTGAATGTCTGCCAAACTTTTCTGCAATCTTTATATATTGTTCACTGGATAGTTCTCCAGAACCAAAAGTTGCTGTAGTCACTTTTGCAATTTGTCCACTTGTTAGATTACTCGTTGAACTAATGGTACTAATGATAACTTCTTGGAGTACTCTCTTAGAATGCTGCATCTCCCTGAGAAAAATCATATTCTCAGTCAACAATTTTTGCCAATCCAAGGGATATAAATTGTCAAGAAAGGAGTTTGTAGATAGTTCAAGAAAGATCTTCAACGTATCAATATGATGCTTGTAGTTTAGAAACCTGGTTTCCATAAGAGATTTTGTAACCACAAACATATGGACTGCAGGAATGGTTTGGCAGTATAGGGACAATGGATTCTTGGTTGCAAACTCATAAAGGGCTTTAAGCTTTTCTAACACCCTCATACTGACAGAAAATATTTCTGAACACCAATATCCTCGAGCAGCTTGTGCAAATGTGCGAGCACCAATTGTAACCAATTTCCCTTTCTTCATGAAACATTGTCTATCAATTTTTCTCAACCAATAGGCATCAGAGTACCGTAGAAGGTAGACAACATTTGTACCTGTAAACAGTTTTTTCACAGCCAAGTAATTCAAACAGAACTCCCCAGAAACATCCTCTTTTCCAGGACACCCAAGATTAAATATATTCCAAATCTTTTCCTTCCAAAAAGACCAAAAGTAAACCAATGTTTCAACCAAAGCCTGATTTTGAGAGAGCCTGTCTTCTGCATGCCTTACAAGATCACCAGCCACATCATCTTCCCATGAATATGCTGAGGTACTTAAATCGAGATGAGAATCCAGAACTTTTCGAGCACATATTATTTCACCTCTAACGCTTTTATGTCTCTGGTAACTACTGAAATATTGTATCAACTCAGGCATGCTACACTCTTCGCCAGATAAAATATTCGCCTCTGTGCAAACAAACTCAAAGAAGCGGCCCAAAACATTCTTTGCAAATGCTTTTGCTTTTGTTAAAAGCTCCCCTTTCTGTGAAAATTGCTTCAAGGGCCAGCCTTCGCTCCTAGGTGCCCAAAGAGAGTTGGAAAAAACATATAAGAGGATGGACAAAGAAGCATCCTCATAATGTCCAGTTTCCTCTAGCAGATCAGCCTCAGCTAGTAGATCCCCTATCATTCTTGCTATTTTTAAAGCCTCCAGATTGTTACCCCATTCTCTTTCCAATGATAGAAGCTCATCAAGGAAACCCAAAGACTTTAAGAAAGCACGCACTGAATTCTCAGAATGAAAAGCTTTGACAAATTTCATCATTGTTCTGTTATCATGAGGCCCATTGTAATAATGTGCAGCACTCTCTAGAAACATCTGTATTGCAGCATTACTATTTAACAACACTTTATTCGAAAATGCGTTATGTTTCCAATTTTGTAATAACTGGAAACCCATATTGAATAATTTTCCATCACTGCAAACAGACAAGCACTTTGAGAATAAGTTGCACTGAGAATACAACTGAGCTGCAATCTCATAACAACCTGCCCGAGTAAAACATTCTGCTGCTTCTTCCAACTTAGGGTTTGCAAACTTTTCCAGATAAATTTTTCCTGCAATTAAATAAAGTAACAATTAAGAGTCAAATGTAAAATGAAATATAATGAAACTTCGTTCTTGAAATTTTCATGACCATTCAGTGGTCTTGTAGAACATTATCACAAACTAGAGAATTAATACTTACTGAAAATTGATAAAAGTTTCAAGTTTAAATTTAAGTAAAAAATTTGGTACATTAGTCTGCCTGTATATTCAGAATCACGAAGTCTTCATATTAAAATTAACATATATTCACAAAATAGGCATAACCTGCCCGAAAATTGGACCACAATCCAAAAATCGCATACAACTCTAATTCTACCAACTATGTTTGTAAAATATGTGACATCCAGTCAATGCTTGGCTATCACATAAACCACAAGTTGAAGACTGAAAAACAATTACAGAGAAATATTATTTTCTAATAACATCATAAAGCAGCAACATAATTAGAAAAAAAAAAAAAAAATACAAAGGCAGCAATATATGCTATGAAATGTCAAAAAATTGACCTTAAAATGTTAATAAAGTTATAAATTGCAATCACTTTAAGAAAAAATCATACCTGCTCTTTCATACTCATTGGCCTCATAATAGCACTGGGCAGATAATTCAGCTTTGCCAATTGAATCAAATGTTTCAGCAGCTTTCACAAGATTTATATGAGCCAATTTGGAATTTGAGCAACTCATATGGTTAGCAGCTGCTCGGAGGCCAGCAGCCATGGCCCATTTTTCCCAATAAATCTCTCCAGCTCTTTCAAAGCACATTCTTGCCATCTCATAGTTATTCTGATCAAAGAGCTGCAAGAATCCAAAAATATTTTTAGTTCATATACCAAGAGGGCAGACCAAACAAAAAATGTGTAATAATAATAAAAACATATAAAAAATTAAAAAACCTTAATGCCCCGAGACTTCCACTCCTCTGGGCTGCTTGCAACTTCCATCTCTAGTGCAAGTGACTCATCGAATTTCCGTACTTGGACAAACCCCAATTTCTTCCAGTAATAAAACATGGGTTCAGAGAGCTCTTCCACATTCTCGAAAATCCACAACTTCTGCCTCGTACGAGTGATAGCCACATACAATTGCTTCAGTTCAGAGCACAGAACATTGTGTTGGCCCCTTATGAAACTTGGAAAGGACATAGGAGAAGTAGAGTCAAGGAGATCTTTTTCTTTCATATACTCAAATATTAATCTCCATTGCTTTTTTATAGGTGATGTGCCGAAAAAGTTAAACAGAAACACATCCTACAATACAATAGAAAATAATTCAAGAGAAAAAAAAATATAACCATGTAGTAAAACTTTAAAAATTAAAAGAACCAGTGTGAAAAACAGTACTGAGAAGTCAATTCATTTTATTGAATGCTGCAACTGAGCTTTCGAAAATGACTAGTGACATGCTCAATTTTAGAATTTATTACTGAAGACTGCCATTTCAGGTATTGCTTCTCATTCTAGTATATCAGAAAGATCAACTGCATAAGACACTATAATCCCATAAAAGAGAACTTCTCAGTGCCAATTTTCGTTTTTAATGATATAAAATATAGAAACATATCACTAGATCTATTATCACCTGAAACTCTAACCCCTTGGACTCCACTATTGTCAGAATAAGAGCTTGATTTCCAACATAGTCTGCAATTCCGTTTCTAGCATTGTCATCTCTAACTAATATAACTTGATCTGCCCCAAAACCGATAAATTTCCTGCCAACAATTCCACCGTTTTTGAATAAAGATATAAAATCATTCTCACCATGCACAGATTCAAGCAACACTGGAGCTTCACCATCTATTGTAGTTGTCTCAGGCCTTAGCTTGTCAATGGATAATGGAAAGAAATGGTAAAGAAGGTTAATAACACTCTGAGCTAAGTTCAAAATGCCAGCATGGGTTCGAAAGTTCTGGCTCAACTGAATCACATCTGTGATATGTCCTTTCTCTTTTTCCCCATAAGCTCCATTATTTCCCAAACCAAATAGAAACTCCTTATAGAAAAGCAATCGTATATCCTGAAACCTAAAATCTATGCCCCTTGCAATAGATTGTGCTGTATCACCCGAAAAGACAAATCCTTCAGCAAAATGTTTACAGATATATTTGAAAAGAGCAACTTGCCTCATGGTAAGATCCTGCACCTCATCAATATATACATAGTCCATATTGTCACCATCAAATCTACTAACTTTAAGTCGGTTATGAAGATCAATTACCAGATCAGCCAAGTCAAATTCAGCACTCTTCATCTTCTTCTTTTCATATTGTAGAAAAATATCATAAATTTTTTCTCTTTCCTGCCTGCTTAAAGTGGACACCTGGCCCTCAGATAATAAAAGGTAATCCTCTCGACCAAGTTTACCATCATGGCTCTCTCCTGCTTGCAGCCCACCCTTTATGTGCGACATTATCTCAGTGAACACAGTAGAAGAATCAAGTTTCTTGGTTAGTTCAGTATTCAATCGGGGCCAGTAAGATGAGCTGAATCTCTCGTAATTAACCTCCTTCGTTCTAATAAAAGTTTTCAAGGCCACCGATTTAGAATTTCTTTTCATGCCATGAGAATCTCCAATTGCCTTGTCGAATCTTCCAAAGAATGAATTGCCTACTGTTCCGTCAAGCATCATTAAGAACTTTTGGAAAGTTATTACAAGGGGGTATGATTTTGGAGGAAGATCAATAAAAGAATCTGGTATGTCTGTAAATTGTAACATCTCATCAATTTCATCTAAACCAATTGATGTGCTTCCCGCTGAAGAAGAACCACCACAGGCAAATCTGTACATTTAAAAGGAAATAGTGAAAAAAAAAAAGAGCATTATTGCAAGTCTGTAAACATTCTTTTATTTACTATATCAAACAGTTTCTTCAAATGATCATTGTTACTAATTCATGCACCTTTTTAATTGAAGAACTTGCTGTTTAACAGCATAACAGAGTTTTGGGCTAACTGCAACAAAGATTTGGTGCAAGACGGGCTCCTTGATCTCTCCAACTCTTTCAGCATCCTCTATTCTCATGCTGATATCCATGGAGGAGCAACTATCAGGTTCATGAAATCCTTCTGAAGCTATATGATGAAGCTGCTCTTTCTGAAACAGCTTCATAATTAACACAGTTGTTTTTCCAGTTCCTGACCTTCCGAGAATAAAAGAGCTTCTATTGAAGTGTATGACATCCGTTTCCTGGTCTGAAAGCTCAAATGGAAAGTCTAACTCATTACCATCACAGCGAGAGAGCATGTGGCTCACCACACCAGAGGAAAATGAGTAGAATTTCATCAGCGTCAAGCTGTCACTCACCTTGGAGTTCTCAACAAATTTTCTTGCACCAAAATAACCATCATCTGAATCGGTCATGTCTCCAGTGTTGCTAATATTTTTGTACCGGACAACATCAGGGGCAGTTACCCAACTCATGGGAACTTCCAAGTCCCTACTCGCAAGAAAAGAGAAAAATCACAAAAGAAAATGATTTTTGGCTAAAATAAAGAAATTATGACAACTAGATTTAAATCCATTATAATAAAGAAAATGTACATACCCATCAAAACATTTCACCTTACAACGACTAAGGTAATCAACTGTATACTTTCCAAATAAGGCATCAAGACGTTTAGACAATTTTGGAATTTCCTCCAAAGGCAGAATGTCCCAGACCTTCAACACTTGTTTGTACCATGACTCCTTCATTATGTCAATTGAGCAAACAATATACAGGTCTTTAACCTTGAATTGCTTCAACATCTCTGTCGTGTTGTCATTAATTAAGCTACTTTTCCTCTTCTTTGGTCTCCAACCACTAGAAAGCCTCAGCAATAAATTAATAACCAACTTTTTCATTTCAAATGACCTCAGCTTTTGAAATGATTTCCTGAAGTAATCACTAAAAAGAACCTGAAGAAATTTGAGAAAAAAATTAAAAAGGGTTTTACAATCAAAACTTAGGCACATATTAACACAAATATTCCACAATAGGTAACGGAAGGGATAACTATCAGAAGATAAGTACCTTCCAACGAGCACTTCTAAAAAGTAGACTATCAGCATTAAGCAAGTCATCATATTCATTCAGCTGCTTCTTGACCTCCAACATGAGCTTGGCCAAGTCCTCATCTTCATCAGCATCATAAAAACACTGACGATCTTTAGCATCACAGACAATTGATGCCCAGACAGATTGACTATCTAGAAGGGTTGCTTCATTTCCCAAAATCCAAAGACAGTGTCTGTAAAAAAAAAAAAATCTTAAAAATAAGAAATTTATAAAGCATCTTATTAACAATATGCATTTGGAGCCCTACCTCGCCCTTGTCAAAGCTACATTAGTTCTACCATGATTGGAAGCTAAACCAATTGATCCATCACTATTGGATCTAACAGTAGATAGGATTATGATATCTCCCTCTCCACCTTGGAACCCATCAATTGACTTCACCTTTACTGCAAATCCATCAAGGTTTTCGTACTTCTTCCCAATATTCTCTTGCACTGCAATAACTTGAGCAGTATAGGGAGACATGACACCAATGCTAAGTTTCTGTTTTGAGCCATTCCATGCTGTGCAGGAAAATTAAATATATTAAAGAACATAATGCCTCCCCTTGATGAACTATTTTTCTAGAGAGGAGAAATAATAAGCACAGATATGATGGTACAATATAGACAAGAAGCTGAAAGGATCTAGCTAAATCTGTGCTGAGTTTTCAGTAACACAAATTCCTCTATTAGCAAGCTGATGAGACTATCTGCATAATTCAATTTACCGTCTTTCACCTTCTGTTTTCTCTTGTTCATTTACCAATTACTCTTTGGTTTTTTTTTTTTTTTTTTCTATCATCAGAAGAAAAAAATGAATTTTATAATCCACTTGAAAGGAAAGAAAAGAAAAGTACAACTAAACATTCTAACAGATTAAGCACAATTCATTAAAAGCAAACTCAAAATGCATAAATATAAATATACTGTAATCACTAACCATAATGTACACAACTAATCAACAGCTTCATGTTTCTAACAAATATTCCAAAAATGGAAACAAAAAATCATGTGCCAAAATAAAGGTAGGATTTGCATCAAAACATTAGGAACTAAACTCAAATGAGTGTTATTAACACCAATGTCCCACTTTACACATCTTTATACAGATTAAGCACAATTTTCTTAAAATTTATGTAAACATTGAAAATGGTCAAGTTGTTAATATTCATTATTTAAAGATTCACTGTTTTCATTCTAAACTTTGCATGAAGTTCCGTTTTTGTCCCTGAACTTTGAAAAAGTTCATTTTTACATATGTATTTCGTCCCTGAACATTTTTTTTAAAAGGATGAAATTCTTGTTTCATGTGTAAAAAAAAAAAATTCAAAGTTTAGGGACGAAAAATGAACTTCATGCAAAATTTAGGGACGAAAACAATAGTTTACCCAAGATTTAATTGACCTGAAATATCCATACCAAACAGTACCTCCATACCAAACAGGACCAAAAAAACCTAATTCAACATAGAGACATTAACATCAGTCTACCAACTTAAATACCTTTATACAGATTATTCACTAGTTTTTTTATAACAGCAACTTCAACCATATTTTTCCAGCTATGGTGAACACCATCCAGTTCTTCTTTCCCACAAGAAACATTTATGAAAGAATAGGGGCCAAATATTTGACCCGGAAGATAGCGTTTTAAAAAATTTGTTCGAACAGTTGGTGCATCCATGATCTTATTGCCATAGAATTTGGAATTCGGGAAGGAACTTATAAGTGGATGCATTGTGTACTGCATATTCAGAAAGTGCTTGGAATGACCCATCAAACTCAATCGTTCAAATAAACTTCTCCCAAAGCCAGCCCTGGCAGAAACCTGTTGCAAGAGCCAAAATACAAACACCATAAAATCCATTGAGAAATGAAAAAAAAGAAAAAGATAATTGAAACAATTCTTAGGAATCCTCATGTTATACCTTAGAAAGATGACCAAGGAGTATTTACTTACATTGCTATTAACGATTGCAGGTAACTGACGGTGATCACCAAAAAGAATAGCATGCCTAAGACTGGGTAGTTGTAAGGGTATGGCCAATTCACACTCTTTCAATTGTGCAGCATCATCAATGACCAACAATTCCAGTGGTTTCATATCCAGTGAGTGCAGGTTACTAGAGCTAGAGGCAGTGCAAAATATTAAGGAAGCCGTCTGAAAACAGAATTTCTTTACTGAACTTGTATCCATAGCACTTGGAAGGTCCAGTTCATCAAGAGCAAACTGCAGGGACTTGAGAATGTAAATGCATTCGCCCCTTTTCATGTTTAGTAGCTCTTCACAAACTATGTTGTTTTGAGACAACAAAGTTTCAAATGAATCAAGTAACTTATTAACTGAAACCATTGCTTCAAAATTACAATCCTTTATGAAGCTGCGGGCTATATGAGTACAGAAAATAGAGATACATCTTTTTAGCTCTAAGGCAATTGATCCGAATCTTTCTCTTACAAATTCAAGAAAAGTTTTACACTGTCCTTTGCTATAACTCTTTACAAAGCTTTCTTCTTTCTCTTTCCTTAATTCACTATCCAAGAAAATATTGTATTGTGAGACACATCCTTCAAGAAAATCAATCATTGAATTAGAACAATGCTTCAAACCTTTAAGTGGTCCAAGCACCTCTAAAACCCTCTGAACACGGTAATTCAAATATATCTCTTCAATGTCTGAAGCAACTTCCAGCGCATCATCGCTCCCCATAAAGAGAATATTACCCATTGAACATAACGAAGATTCACTTAAAGATCCAGCTTCAGATGACTCTTTCACCAGTTTTAGAACATGCATTGCCACTTGTGTGATTGCAACATTTGTTGGTGCACATATAAGGACCCTACAATTCATTCTTAAGAGAATAAAGAGCAAGATACTTAGTGTCATCGTCTTCCCTGACCCTGGAGGACCCCATATAAGTTCAACTGAGGACTTGTGGTAACATTGCAATTTATGAAGAGAAGAAAAAACTGCCTCCCTTTGTGATTCATTTAGCTTAAGAAATAAAGTTGTATAGAGTTCTTCATCCTGGATGCAATTTTTACAAACAGAACAGAGGGAACAATTTTCCTCAACCTGTTATTCATAGTTAAAATATCATTTGAAGTTTCTATAAATTTAAAGTACTTGGTTCAATCAAAAAGCTAAAAATAAACCTTTTTTTTTCTTTTCTTTTCTTTATATAATTCAATTGTTACAACAAATGGGGGGAGGGATTTAAATCTTGGCTTTTATAAGAGGCTAGGCAGTGCCAATGAGATACAAGGCTCTCGGCAACTAAAATTAACTTTAATGGTAAAGTATGAGAAAGGAAAAAAAAAATGGAAATCATTGTATAAGGTCACTAGTATACATGATACTTCCTATAAGGCTCATCCAATGTAAAATCTTTATGTAAGGTTACCACCACAGTACAGCATTCACAAGGAGATTTCTGGTAAGTTACGGATTCTCCTAAAAGGAGTAGAGTGGAGACAAAACTTGAACTTAGGACCATCTACTCTAATACCATGATAAATTACCGATTCTTCTAAAAACTTAAGCTGATAGGAAATGGTGAATTTAATCACTTAAAAAATTATTCTAACAATTTCCACAAAACTTACCTCATGATTTGTGCAAAGAACTTCCTTGATGATAGCCTCATTCCCAAACATGTGCAATGCATTCCATATTCTTTCGTTTGTTGTTATGTTGGTCAAGAAAACCACAAACAGGGGTTTGACTTCAATGCAACATGATGCTTTGACTTTAAAATCAGTACCCGTGCCATCTGTGTCAGTGACTGATGCTAAAGTCCATGTTCTTCCGTCTTGTCCTAAGTCGGAAACAGTTTCAGGTTTACCATCTGTGAAAACAAAAATGTCTCCTGGGAAAATTCTGTATGGTTCATTTCCAGAATTACAAGACTTGTATATCCAATGGTCAACCTTAACATCATATAGAGATTCTCCATAAGGCTTAGAAGATTTCTCAAGTGAGGTTACTCCAGCATAAGGTGCTGAAGATATAATGTCTAATCTTGAAGACAGTTCCGCCCTTGTTTCTTCTAGAAGAGGAAAGATAAATGAGCCAAAGTAATGCTGCAGCGACTGAAATGATTCTGGTATTTTTTCCACCTATATGAGAATGCAAAAAAAGTTTGATTTAGATAAGGCTTCCTGTAAAGACAAGGAAAATATAGGGCAATGGGGGTTCAAATTAATAATACCATTAACTAAAAGAACAGCATCTATTTTTTAAAAAACAAAAATTATATAGGTGTTATTGTTTTTGATAATTCAATAGTTAGAACAGCTAACTGCAAACCCGCACGATGCGCGAAAATGTTTTAATTGTGTGTGTATATAAGAAATTTATTAACACCCGTAGCATCAACTTCTAGAGTAGTTTCAATTATCATCAAATCTACACAATAAAAACTATTAAGTTCTAATTTAGTAGTTTTATGAAGTAATCTCCATTATTCCTCAAGGGTTGCACTCGTAACCACTCGCAAAGAATCAAACCACCAATAATATAACCTCCAAAATTTTGAGTTACATTCATTAAAAAAAAAAACTCTAAAATTATAAGCAGACTTTGGCTAAATAAAGAAGTTAGCTTGCTATTTAGAGTTTGAACTCTCAACTATGCTTTAAATTTTTTTTTTTTTTTTTATCACAATCTCACCACTTCATGTATGCAAACGCGGATACGCAAGATAAGAGATATTTCCTATGCTTCAGAACATCTTGCTATTATTTCAAATCGAAGGCTCCAAGAAAGATTGGATATCATGCACATAAGAAAATT
This sequence comes from Fagus sylvatica, assembly GCA_907173295.1. NCBI lineage: Eukaryota > Viridiplantae > Streptophyta > Magnoliopsida > Fagales > Fagaceae > Fagus > Fagus sylvatica. The sequence continues at coordinate 9,300,143 of OU015771.1, read as the reverse complement.
GTTATTAAGGTCATTTTAAAACAGAGGATTTAGGGAAAAACACTTGCAACAAAGAACTTAGGTAAAAAAAATAAAATAAAAATAAACTCCTTCATAAACAAATTTCTACTTGCCAGCTAACCGAAATGAGGACAAATATTTAGTTTCTAAAAATTATATATATACTGTTGCTTTGGAAAATCATGAAATGAGTTTTTTTTTTTTTTGGTACAATTTTTTTAGGATCTCATTTTTTCTAAGTACAATCATACTTTTGTCAACTTTCAACCCATCCAAAAAATAAAATAATAACAATCAAATATTGAAACACTAGCTAGCTAGCTAGTGACGTATTAACCAAAACAAAAATCTAATCATAGTTGAGATAGCATGCACATTTCATATATGCACGTCCACACTATCAATCTATCATGTACACTCCTAAATGTAAAGATTTCATAACAAAAATCTATTAAATGGAAAAGAAGATTTAGAAATTAATGGACGTATTTATCAAATAAATTAACAGGAAAAAAAAAAAAAAAAAAAAAATCAAAACCTGACCTTGCTCTTATACAGAGATCCTCGTTTAGGACATCTTCAAGAGTCCAAGAAAAAAATAATAATAATAATAATTGTTAGTGTTGAGAATCAAAGTCCCACATCGAACATTTAAAACCTTGCATCTCTATATATAAGATCTTGGGTACTCTCCACCTATTGCCAATTGGTTTTGAAGTTGGATGCCCCAAATTAACAGTTAGTAATAAAGATATGAAATGTTGAAAGTTTGAATCTAAAAATTTATATTTGGCCCCCCAAATTGAAAACTAACCCACTACATTGAATGTTAGGCCAAAAAATAAAATAGTCACATATGGCCATCTAAACCCATATTTGTTTTTGACATTACGTACACTTTGATTAATTGTTTTTTTGGACCCAAAGTTCAAATTTTGGCAATTTGGAACTTGAATACAACATATTTAGCACGAACTTACATATTTAACAAAAAGAAAAAACTTAATTAGTGTCCTAAACACTAACAAACCAACAATGTCACCATACTAACATATGGAGAAGTTAACAACAATATCATTTAATTAAACCATTAATATAATTCAAAATTTTGGTAGGCTTTTCCAGAAACTGTATGAGGTGGAAGAAAATTAAATGCCAAAAAAAAAAAAAAAAAAAAACTTTGGGGACATCTTTCATAGCAAGGAAAAGAGGAAACTGAAATGGGCTGGTAATAAAATACATTTCTTGTCTTGTAAGCATCGATTTCTTCATTAATGCTTGATGGAGAATTAAAAAATGCAATGAATTATTGAAACCAAGTGAGATTATAATAATAAACTAAAACCTAAAGAAGAAAGAGAATGTTTGATTAAAGAAAAGAAAAAGCAAAGGCAAACCATGTCCTTGAAAAGGTCTTGATTTTCAATTTGTTCAAGGGACCAAGAGAGCACAATATCAGTGAAGCCACGATCATTAGGAACTGGTTTCTTCTCGTTTGAACTCTGACACTTCATCATCATTTCCACTCTTCCAATATCTTTCTCACACACTTAACTCTTTCTTCTTGATCTGCATGCAATATATATCAAAAACCCATTTCTTAAAAGAAATAAATGAAGGGAATTGGATTTCTTATCTAGGAAGGAAAAGCGAAAGTAGGAGCATTACTAGTTATAAAAAGAAAGGGAAGGGAAAGCATATAGTACATTGTTAGCACTTAGCACCAACTTTGGCTAGCTAGCTTTCTACGTAAGAAAATGGATGAAAGACATCCCACGTTTAATCAGGAGTCAGAAAACCTCATGGGAAGGAAAATTAAAGCAAAAGGTTATACAAAAGAATTTAGGCTAAATTACAACTTAAACCCTTTAATTTGGTCAAAATTCATTTCAGTCCTCTAAATTTTGACTATATCGATTTAGTCCTCCAAGTTTCAATTTGCTTCAATTCAAATTCTTCCGTTAAAGTTGTTCTCTGTTTCCGTTAGTTTTGCTCTTATTAAGTTTTCATTATTATTTTTATTTTAAAAAAAACAAAAAAATAATAAAAACAATTTCTGAAATCTTTCTGGTCATGAAATTATGAAATCCCGACTGCCGTTTTAGAGCTTCTCTTGAATCCCCTTTTCTCTTCCTTCTCGACCATTGCTCTTCACCATCATCAACAAGAGAAGAAACCCAAGAAAAACAAGTAAACATAAATAAATAAATAAAAAAACCTCCCTTCTGCCTCATTTCTCATCTTTCTTTGTGAACACCAAAAAACTTAACCATCACAACGAGAGTAGCAAATAGCAGAGACAATAATACAGAGAAAGGATCCATTCGAACATAACAATAAAGCAAAATCGGAAAGAAAAGCCTCAAAAGATTTTTTTTTTCTTTTTTAGAATTCAGTAAATTTTTATTGAAACAAAACACAAGATTACCCAGTGATCTCAAAGGAGAAAAAGCCCCTGTAGTAACAACACCACATTACAGTGAAATGTTCAAACTACCCAGCCTACTAATCTAGAGATCAAAGAAAAGCCCCAAAAGAATTTAGGAAACCCCAAAATTGAACAGTACAAAAGCCCTCCCATTCATCATGCATCGGTCAAGAAAAAAACCAACTCGGCCGCCACCGTCGCGAAAAAAACCCCAACCTTTGCGAAGCAATCCATGGTCGCGGCGTCGTCCACCGCGTAGAGCTTCGCTTTCTCGGATCCCCACTCTCCACCTCAAACCCTAGCTCCGCCCCACCTGTCTCACTGTTTTTGCCGCCCGCCTGATGTGAGTTGCTAGAGGCGGCGTGCTCAGAGAGAGAGATATGAAGATGAGTATAGAGTGCTAATCATGGAACCAGAGGAGATAAACGGAAGAGAGAGATAAGAAGAAAAAAGAGAAGAATTTTAATAATAAAAACAAAACTAACGGAAAAAATTTTAACGAAAGAAAGTGAATTGAAATAAATTCAAACTTAAAGGTCTGAATTGACATGGTCAAAATTTAGAGGATTGAATTGAATTTTAACTAAGTTAGAGGGTATAATTTGTAATTTGATCAAGAATTTATTTGTAAGGTTTTTTGGGGACAAAAGAGAGAGAGTTGAGACTTCTTCTCGTTTTCTTTGCTCTTCTCTTCACTCTTGTTTGACCTTTTAGCTTGGTCTCTTTACTTATATATCCAAACAATAATTTCACCCTTTTGTTTTTTTCACAAGAGCAATAGACCATATGATTAAAAAATAAAAAATAAAAAATAAAAAAAAATAAAAAAAAATGAAAAGAAGGAAGAGCAATAGACCATAAGCCATGGACCATTTTACTTACTAATAAAAAAAAGTTGTACTTGAAGCATAAACTCTAATATTATATTAAAAATTTCTTCTTTTTATTTTTTTATTTTTATTAAAACTACTTGAAGATATATATATTTTTTTATACTAAAAACTACTTGAAGATATAGTACCTTTTTGTTTGTTTGTTTATATATATATATATATATATATATATATAGAGAGAGAGAGAGAGAGAGAGAGAGAGAGAGATGAGTTCAAGTTAACACCCGGTGTAACTTCAAAAGAGTTACACTCTTTTTAAACCATTGATTTTTAAATGATCCAATGGTTTAAAAAATAGCATCATTTATTAACCTCCACATCACCAAACGTCATTTATAACATATATTTTTTTTATTCTCTCTCATTTATAACATTTCTCACTCATTGCTTTTTCTCAAAAAAATAAAAAATAAATAACATTCCTCTTTGTCTCTCCCCCTTATCTCCTCTACGGTCCCTCTCTTTTTTTACTCTCTTCCTCCTGTTTCTGAGCAGGCAGTGACCATTTGTGCACAGTTGAGGAAAACAATGAAAGATTTTTAGGGGAGCAAAGAGAGTTATAAATGATATATATACATTGAACGAAAAAATTGGGTTAAATGATATATATACACTCATGTCATTAGGAAAACTTCATCTATACATTGAACCAAAAAATTGGGTTAAATGATATATATCTTGATATTGGAATTTTTCTTTGAAGCATTATAAGTAACAGATGAAGGATTCATTAGTTTTGTGAGATTAATAAGAATATGAAGCCTTTGTGAAAATATGAACAAGGAAATACTACGCGCAAGGAAGAGCGCTTCCACCAAAATGACTTGTCCAAAAATAATAATGTGAACACACTCATGCCATCTATTCTTCCAAAGTCAATCTCTTCCTCAATTCTAGATTTTTTTTTGGTTGTTTGTTTGATAGCGTCTATTCTTTTTTGACAAAAGATGTTCTATGTTTCATTTTGGGTCTTCTTTCCCACATATGGCCAGTTCAATGGACTGAAAAATTGAAATCTTTAGATTGCTCTTGTGTGCACAAATGGCCACAGACTGCTCAGATTTTCTTAAACAAGAGGAAGAGAGTAAAAAAAAAAAGGACTGTGTAGGAGAAAGAGAGCTATGTAAACCTGAGGAGATAAGGGAAGAGAGAAATAAATGCAATAAATGAGAGAGAGCGAGTAAAATAATGTTATAAATTAGGTTAGTTGACTTGGAGAGTAATAAATGATTAGTTTATTTGTAACCCTTAGATCTATTGGAAATAAATGGCTCAGAAAATGTGTAACTCTTTTGGAGTTACACTGGGTGTAACTTGAACCCATCTCATATATATATATAGTCTCAATAAAAGATGATTCCAGTTAATGGGTGCCCGTACCCTTAAGACATCCGTTAAGTAAGAATTTAATGATTCTACTTTATAAAAAATATATTTTAAAATTTTAATATTAAAATAATATAAAAAAGACAAGTATTGTTTTTTTATCACGCAAGTGACTAAGCGCGAGACGAGCCATAAGATAAGGGTCGAATCTACTCTTCGTAGAATCTACCCTAGATATCTTCTTTTTTGGTATATTTGCATCAGGCTTAGCCCCAACTAGTAAGAACTAAGAAGGTGTTCCCGAAAGGGGACAAAACCCACTTAAGATCCTGTGTGCGGCTTAATAGTGCGTAAACAAAACAGGTAGCCTAAGCGGAATTCCATATTCAACCAACCTATGATCCATTTATTTAATCAACTTACTATCAATAAACCATGTGTTAGGTTCTCGTTGTGGGAGATCTTGGAATGTGCCCGTCGTGTGAATGCGTAAACAAATAGGGTCACTATTCACCTACTACTAATAAGGGCGGAGAGTGGATTCTAGATTATATCAGTCGAGTAGGCTGGACTAGGATTTTGGGAAAATCTCTAACATTCGTTAAAGAATAATTTAATAATTCCACTTTGATGAGAAATATATTTTACAATTTTAATATTAAAATAATATAAAAAAACACAAGTATTTTTTTTTAATTTATATGTGATGAGAGTATTATTTATAAGAGAGTTTTTAACAATGAAATGGGATTTATATATATATATATATAAAACACTGTTTGTGTACTCTTTGGAGTAAATATCAAAAGCCTAAAACAATGGTTAATCTTTTTCAGCAAAAAGTAGAGGGGATAAAAGTCACAAAGAAAAAGTTGTTTGCCAACTTGCCATCGTTAAAACTAGTGAGAAAAATCATCGTTAGCATCGTTTGGGATTGGGTGAAAAGCAAAGAAATTAAATAAAGGTTTGTAAAATATTATTATGAAATATAATTTTTATTATACGTGTCACAAATTTCTTTATGGGTGCAGACGTGCAGTAATGGACATAAGCAGAATATAGATGAAATAATATATAATGTCTGTGCCAATTATATGTGAGGTTTACTTTTATAAAAAAAATAAAAATTATGTGTGACTGTGTGAGGTTTATGATTACATCATGATATTGTCATCCAATGACGTAAGATGAAAATACTTATCTGAACACACTAGGACAGTAATGTGATGATGCTTTGTAATCATTACTTAAGCGTTATTTAAGTTATAACCTAAATTAAATTAATTCATTTTCTTGGATACAATTTTTGAAACCAATTTTTGTAGTTATAATTAAATCAAATCCAGCATATTTTCATTTCATCATAATAAATTGTACAAAACCCTAACTAACTTTTTTTTTTTTCTTATTTCAATGAGGTGCATTCGCCCCTTTTCATGTTTAGTAACTCTTCACAAACTATGTTGTTTTGAGACAACAAAGTTTCAAATGAATCAAGTAACTTATTAACTGAAACCATTGCTTCAAAATTACAATCCTTTAAGCTGCGGGCTATATGAGTACAGAAAATAGAGATACATCTTTTTAGCTCTAAGGCAATTGATCCGAATCTTTCTCTTACAAATTCAAGAAAAGTTTTACACTGTCCTTTGCTATAACTCTTTACAAAGCTTTCTTCTTTCTCTTTCCTTAATTCACTATCCAAGAAAATATTGTATTGTGAGACACATCCTTCAAGAAAATCAATCATTGAAATAGAACAATGCTTCAAACCTTTAAGTGGTCTGAAATGAGGACAAATATTTAGTTTCTAAAAATTATATATATACTGTCTCATTGGAAAATCATGAAATGAGTTTTTTTTTTTTTTGGTACAATTTTTTTAGGATCTCAATTTTTCTAAGTACAATCATACTTTTGTCAACTTTCAATCCATCCAAAAAATAAAATAATAACAATCAAATATTGAAACACTAGCTAGCTAGCTAGTGACGTATTAACCAAAACAAAAATCTAATCATAGTTGAGATAGCATGCACATTTCATATATGCACGTCCACACTATCAATCTATCATGTACACTCCTAAATGTAAAGATTTCATAACAAAAATCTATTAAATGGAAAAGAAGATTTAGAAATTAATGGACGTATTTATCAAATAAATTAACAGGAAAAAAAAAAAAAAAAAAATCAAAACCTGACCTTGCTCTTATAGAGATCCTCGTTTAGGACATCTTCAAGAGTCCAAGAAAAGACCATATCAATGAAACTGGGTTTTGAAGTTTCTTTCTTCTTCTTTAAGCATTCACCTCCCATTCTTTAATTTTATCTTTCGTCAACTTGAAATATCCTAAAACTGCATCAAACGCATTATTGAAATTATCTCTTATAAGCTATAACTTATAAGCCATATATACAACTCTCGGATTAGTGCGACTCTTACCTTAAACCAATGATGCTAGTTCAAGAGCCCAAGTTTTTATTCCTCTGATCGGTTTATTATGTTCTATTTATCATCCTCAGTCTCGGGCATTGAGAAGCCGAAGAGGTGGGAAAAGTGGAGAGGGAGGTCGTTTACGTGCCCAAGAACATAGGGAAACTGAAGGGTGTGGTTATAATTATAGACACGTGTGCTTACTTAATGTGCAGTACGAGCTATGGAATGCTACTACTAGCTTTCAAATTGTTGGTTATATAATACTTAAAAAAGAAAAAGAAAAAGAAAAAAAAAAAAAGAAAAAAAAGGAAAGCATAAAAGACAACCTGAAAAAAAATAATGGTTTAAGTTTTTTATTTGATTAGAAAGAATCTAGTCATCAGCACATATCTTTCTTTTATTTTTACTTCAAATAAGGAAAGAAAAGATTTATGTTGCAATATTTGAGAACACTTTTCTTCCTTCGAAAATGGTTAAGGTGTAAACCAAATATTTGACAGCTTCACTTGCTTTAGCAATTTTATATTGCTATGGTCATGTGCTTCATCCTTGATTCATGAATATTTACAATTAATAGTATCATTCAGTTCTTTATAGACAGGGACAACATTTTGATTGGAATATCTACCTGTGAATGATAAAGTTGGTTAAGCGGCCATGCAAGTTATACATAGGATCATAGTGACAAGAGCGATTAAGGTTTAATTAACACCTAGTACTGTTGAGCGCAAGTGCAAGTGCAACTGCACTCGCTTAAGAATTTAGATTATGTTGGTGCAGCAACATTTTGTATCAAGTCTTTATAAAGAAATTTTTCTTAAAAAAAAAAGAGTCATCACAAAGAAATTCCCAAAGGCATTAACTTTTAACTCTTTTAAACTCTAGATATCATCTCATAAAAAGTATAACAGATAGTTTGACATCACAAGTATCTAATCTTATTTTTGCTTTTTCATATATTCCTAAGATTGCAAAAATTAATGTCCTCATAAAAATCATTGAAAGAAATACCAAATTGCTATAATTAATTTACAATGATCTATGTGAATTTGATGTAATTTGAGTACTCATGGAGAAAATAAGTATTTTATCACTTTTATTGATTATTTTTCAAAATATACCTATTTTGTTTGTTGAAAAATAAAAGTGATACTTTTGAAAAATTCCTAGAATTTTTTAGAGAAGAACTTGAATTCCATTTACCTTGTAATTTTTAGGAGGTTGAGTAGGTCTAAAGAACTCTTAATAAATTCTATAAAGTTTATTGTGGAGTGTGAGAATTACAGGACCTACCTTGGCGGATTTCACTAATGCTAGAGTGGGGCTGCTCCTTATGAGATTAATTTGGGCTTAAATCTCAAATATTCTCATGAAAATCCTGGATCATCACAAAGGCCATAACCTGCTAGCTAATAAAACTCATGTCAACACTTGATTTCTCGTAATTTGTTAGGGCACGTTTGGTACACTGTAATAGGTCCTGTAATGTAATAGCTATTCCTAAGGAATAACTATTCAGTTGTTTGGTTACGCTTTCATTACAGGGAATAGTTATTCTTTATAAATGACTATTTTTCAAAATAAGGAATAACTATTCTTTACAAAAATGAGCGTAATAGCTATTCCTTAGATTATGTAATAGCTTAAAAAAATTAAAAAATTCTAAAAATCATAGTTAACTACAACTTTTTTTTAAATTCTCTCTCTCTCTCTCTCTCTCTAAATATATATATATATATACAATCAAAACCCAAGTCTCCATTTAAAAAAAAAAATTTGCTCTCTCTCTCTCTCTCTCTATCTCTATATATATATATATACTCAAGTCTCCATTTTTTTTTAAATTGCCTCCCTCTTTCTCTCTCTACACACAAGTCTCCATTTCTTGTTTTAAAAAAATTCTCTCTCTCTCTCTCTCTCTCTCTCTCTACACACACACACACTCTACACACAAGTCTCCATTTCTTGTTTTAAAAAAAATTCTCTCTCTCTCTCCACACACACACACACACACACACACATATATATATGTAACATTCAAAATCCAAGTCTCCAAAATGTTTTAAAATTATTAATACTCGTATAATAAGCAATACTCGTATATTAATCATGTTGTAGTAAAATATAGGCCAAAATATTGTTTTCGTCCTTAAACTATACATGAGTTTTGTTTTTCGTCCCTAAATTTTGAAAAGTTCGTTTTTCGTCCTTGGACTTTTTTGTAAAATGAAAATTCATGTGTAAAAATGAATTTTTTCAAAATTTAGAGACAAAAAACGAACTTTTCAAAATTCAGGGACGAAAAACGAAATTCATGCATAGTTTAGGGACGAAAACAATAGTTTAACCTAAAATATATAATATATATTCATGGTTCTATTCATTTGTTGTCACCAAACAGATGAATGGTAATAGTTATTACATTACAGCTTCTTTTATTCCTTATAATACTAATTTCTATTACAGTATAATAACCATTACAGCGTATCAAACGTGCCCTTAATGCTAATTCAAACCTGAGACCACTGTTAATTCTGGAGTAGAATTAACTGTTCTATACTAAGTGGAGGTTCAATGCGCAATAATGACCATGTGAGGGCAGTTCCGGGATTTTGATGACCATTCTTTGCGTAATAATCTCTCTTCCAATAAATTTTAATATTTAAATGAACAGGGGAAAGTTGGAGCATTTTAATAGTAAAAAATAATGAATTAATTAAATAATGAGTTGATAAATTAAATAAGAAGAATTGGAAATTTAATGTGGATAATGAATCTCAATGATAGAAATGTAACTTTTTTTTTTTTTGGTAAAAGAGACGATAGCATTAAAATCAAGTGACTGAAGTCACGTTACAGTGTCTATTACAATAAAGGCCCAACTGATCAAAGTCAAGAAGGGGTAATAAAACAAAAGGGGGAATATCAAACAAAATACAATCTTCCTGAGCAAGATTCGTTCCCAACTTTGCAAGAGCGTCTGCACAAAAATTGGCCTCCCTGTAGCAGTGGCTAATCTTAGTTTGAGGGATTTGCCGAAGAAGTTCCCTGCAGTCATCAACAAGAGGGCATAGATCCCCAGAAATAAGAACATCAGTAGCTACAAAGTTAACAATTTCTTTAGCATCAAGTTCAATTTCAACAGGTGATAAACATAAGTTAATACATAAGGTGAGACCATCTCTTAAAGCCCAAAGTTCCGCAGCTGCACTGTCCTTGATACCAATTTTTCTTGCAAATCCCTTCACCCAAGAACCCGAGGAGTTTCGGATTAGACCACCACCCCCTGCGAGACCCGAGTATTTTAAGGTAGACCCATCTGTATTCAATTTAAACCAACAAGAGTTGGGTCGTTCCCACCTAACAGGTATAAGAACAGAACGTTTAGGAGTGCTTGGGTTTTGAATACAATAGACAAATTCTAAGGCCACACTTTCAACAGTGGTGACAATAAGGGGGTTGTGAGGACTACTTTGAAAAATAGTCTTGTTTCGAAGAAGCCACATATGCCAAATACCAAACAGGAAGTACAAGTTCCATGTGAAAGGCTTAGCTCGAACCATAGAGTGATTATGGACATTATCTTTAATCCAAATCATGCAGGACAGAAATGTAACTTTTAAATCCTAATGTTTAAGAACTAAAATAAAAGTTAGGAATTTTGTGGGTCGTTAATTTGAGCTCTCTAAATTGTAGATAACCACATTCAGAAATTCCACTGTAAAAAAATCCAATCCTATTCTTCTTTTTTGGGGGATGAAAATTGCCATTCAAACACTATCTAGTTCATCTTTCTCCCATATTTTACCTGTCAGTCAATATTAATTATTAAGAGTCCAATTTTTTACTCAACCGTGTGAGGGCAGTTTGGGGATTTTGATAAGTAAGAAGCCTTTGAAGTTACCGCAAAAGTCAATTTTCGTGGCTTGATTTGTCTTTATAGTAACAATACAGATAACCCGTAAAGAAATTGCACAGGTGGGCTGCTATAGTTTACCATATAAAAAGGTGAAAAGAAGAGCTTACCTACCATTCACATATATAATGCCCATATGCATGTTGTTCCAAAGAATCACTATTCAAACAATTATGGCTGGCTGGCTGCTCATTGATTACAATCGGCCAAAGACCCAGTATCATATATAATATATCTTTGACTCATCCTTATTTTATTATATGGAGGAATTTTCAGAGTTTATTATATTGAAACTTTATCCCAATCAAAGAAGAACTGGTCACATACTTGGAAACGGCAGAGCCGACTGTGGCACTGTGCAACGTGTTCCGCAGAAAATAATGACCAAGACAAACCCTTATCAAATGTACGATACTTCTCTATAAATTGATGAGCCTTATGCTTTCTCTACCATCTTCAATCCACAGACCACAGGCATAATTAAGTACTAGAAATGGTTAAGAGTTCAATGAGAAATTGTTTCATATCCCATGCAAGCACTGCTGTCCTGGTGCTTATGTTGCTCTTTTTGAGCACTACATGCAATGCGCATCTAGCTTCTACATTTTATCACAAAAAATGTCCAAATGGACTAGCTACTATTCGGACTGCTATTAGAGCAGCAGTTTCACGGGAACGTCGAATGGCTGCTTCTCTCATTCGTCTCCATTTTCATGATTGCTTTGTTCAGGTACGTACATGTGAACTTTGCTGGTTTCTCTTGGTTCGCCAAATACATATTTAGCATTAATATTTAAAGGTTATCATTTGGTTTTGTAGGGCTGTGATGCATCAATTTTACTAAAGGATGCACCATCCATTACAAGCGAAAGGAATGCAGGGCCTAATAAGAATTCTGCAAGAGGTTATGAAGTCATAGACAGTGCAAAAGCTGCGGTAGAGAAGATATGCCCTGGAGTTGTGTCTTGCGCAGATATTCTTGCAGTGGCAGCACGAGATGCATCTGTTGCTGTGGGTGGTCCATCTTGGAAAGTGAAGCTTGGAAGAAGAGATTCCACCACTGCAAGCTTATCTTTAGCTGAGAGAGATCTACCTCGTTTTACTGAAAGCCTTGACAAACTTATATCTCGTTTCAATAACAAAGGCCTCAGTGCAAGAGACATGGTTGCATTGTCAGGTTAGAACTTAGAATAGAATATTGAATACAACATGATCAGCTCCTTTTTAAATATTGAAGGTCTCAAATTGAGCTGAACATAACATTGTTGCAAATGCAGGTTCCCACACACTAGGACAAGCTCAATGTTCCTCATTTCGTGGTCGGATATACAACAACGGGAGTGACATCAATGCTGGATTTGCTAGCACACGCAAGCGTCGTTGTCCGGCTGTTGGTGGGGATAGAAACTTGGCACCACTTGATTTGGTCACACAAAATTCATTTGACAACAATTACTTCAAGAATTTACTGCAAAAGAAAGGTCTCCTTGAATCAGATCAAGTCCTTTTTAGCGGAGGGAAGACAGATAGTATTGTCTTAAAATATAGTAGGAACCCTGCCACTTTTAAGTCCGATTTTGCATCTGCCATGATTAAAATGGGAGACATCAGTCCTCTCACTGGTTCAGCCGGGCAGATAAGAAGGATCTGCAGTGCTGTCAACTAATTCTTGCACAATTTGAATACCTTGAATCAATTAAGTATAGATTCTTGTTCTATTCCTCCCGTCATTTTATTTTTTTGTTTTTTCTATATATATATTTTTTCGCGCGTTATTCCTTTTCCTGTTACCATTTTTGAAATATTGTAATTGTGAAATAATCGTAAAAGTTTGTTGTAATGTGACTAAAGTTATTGATTCTGTTCCGTTCTGGTTGGAATGGGTGGAATATCTCGTACCGGTATGCAAACCGGTACGAGGTAACCTCTCATCCCACCTCAGATAAAATTTCGGAGTGTCTCCGGTCATTTCAAGCGTTTCGGTAAATACCAGGTGAAATGACCATTTTGGCCGAAACACTTTTTGGGGGAATTTTTTTTTTTTTTTGTTTAATTAGACTTTATTGTTATGTTATGTTATGTAATGTGATTTTAATTAGACTTCCTTGTTATGTTATATTATGTAATGAGATTTTATAAACCTTCTTGATGTGATATTAGTTAAGAATTTGTATTATTTGATGTTATTTGTTTATAGTTGCTAATTTTATTGGTATTAAAAATGTGTATATATATATATATATATTTGCGGTAAACCCGAAACGGAACGTCGGTATTGACGGTATCAAAATATCTCATTCCAATAACCAAACCGAAATGGATGCCAAAACGATATCACCAACTTTGAATATGACACAATATTTTTATTATAGTTTATTTTAAAAACAACTCACATCTGCTCCATAAAGGTAGAAACTAACTTTAGAATAAAAGCATATAGATATGGAGTAGCATTCAATTAATGGTATTTAATTATTTATAGTTAATTATAGTTAGTTTATGAAAAATAGAAATAGAAATAGAAAAATAAAAGAATTCGGTTTTAGACCTATATGCACGGGTGGCGTTGAGGAAAAAGCTTCACTCAAAAAATAAGCAAATGAATTGCAAAGATGACACAAATGCATTCTCATAAAACCCAAATAATTGTGATTTTGCATTTTTTTTTTAAATTTTTTTATAGAATTTTAAAATCATAATTATAGTAGCACAAGTTGTCAATCACTCAAGCGCTTACCTAAAGTTAAAATATCTTAACTACTATAATAGGATAAAGATTAAAGAGAATTATTAGATATTTACATCCCATCATATGGGTGGCGCCCAATTCAGTGAGAAGAATTTAGAATTCAGGAGAATAGTGAGTAAAAGATTGTTGTGACGTAATAATGATGAGTGGTTAGGGGAAAAAATAGTTTGTTTACATTATTTATTTCTACTTTTATAATTACCTCTCATGTTCATTTCATATATTTTTATGCATTTTTTTTTTAGTTTTAAAAAAACTAGAAAAGATGTTTTATTTATTTATTTATTAGACTTTGAATGAAAAAATATTTTACAATATCACTTACGAACATAGAAAAAAAAAAAATACTATTACTTAATAATAATTTGTATATTGACATGAATACAAGACAAACATGAAAAAATATGAAAAAATGATAGCTAGAAAAGTCAATAAAGCAAAAATAGTGGGGTTAACAACCATAAGAATATGGGATAAAAATATGTTATCCCACTTTTTGTGTTCCAGTTTATATTCCACCAATCATAACTTATTATGTGTTTTTTTTTTTTTTTTTTTTTTTATAAAAAAACTAAAGTATAAAATAAAAAAACATCATACACATGACAAGTTGTGATTAATGAAATATCAAGTGAATCATAGAAAGTGGGATAAAAATTTATATTCGAGAACACGTACATGTTTAAAGTTACAAGAATTAGCACATGAGTGATGAGTCAAAGCCGAAATAGGGAGTTGGGTACAAAATCCTATACATTTATTTACTTTTAAATATGAGAAATTCTTTGGTCCCTTCACTGGACGATCCCATGAGGATAAGATAGGTGTCACTTGTAGTAGGTTATGTGTTATTTGGGATATAATTATCCCAAATGACACCCATCTTACCAAAACCCCTTTATGGGACCAAAGTCCCCCTTTCAAATAGAGATTTCACTTCACTACAAGGATAAAAACTTTTGCAATGATAAAAAAAAAAGGGTTACAAAACATCAATTTTGTAGCAATAAGATATTATTGCAATGAAAAAAAAATTGTTGTAACAAAATCAATTTCGTCGTGAAGTGTTGCAATAAACTCCAAAGCAATAGTTTTGTGCACTCAAAAATTTCTTTGGAATAAACATTTTCATTGAAATACAACAACGATATTTTTGCTTTAAACAATTATTACTTTATTGCAACGAAAATTTTGGTTACACAAACCTATTCCCTTAGAGTTTATTATAACATGTTTGAAAAGAAATTGATGTTTTTATCATTACAAAAAGTCTTTCACGTGTACTAAATTCTTTTTTTTTTTTTTTGTTCCTCTTCTCTTCTCTTCTCCTTCTCCTTCTCCTTGTTTAGATCTTCCTCTTCTTAACTATAGAAGAATGAGCAAAGACATAATGGAAGGCAAGAAGAAGAATAAGAACCATTAAAGAAGGAGCAACAACAGTTGCAAAAGGAGGGGAATAGAAACAGTAGAGAGGAGGAGGAGTAGAGACAGAGACAACAACAACAACAAGAAGAAAAAAAAAAAAAAAAATGAGGAAAGCAAAGGAATTAGACTGACTAAGAAGTAGTAATTAAGAGTGAGCGAGGGGGAGGGTTTGGAGCATGAGAGAATGAGAGGGTGAAGTTCTTCGGACGGGAATAAAGGAAATTCCTATTGAGGTGTAAAATAATCGGGTACAAGATAAAGGGAAAACAAATGTAAAGAAATTAATACACACCCCTGATCTAAACTGGTGCAGAATCCATCAAATACACTTTTCGAAAAATGTGAGAGAAATGGAGGGAGGAATAATCAGCTGGGAATTAAAAAAAAAAAAAAAATTATGGCTATAAAATTAATTTTAAAAATGGCTCTAAAGCTTATGTCTTAATATGTCATGAAGTCAACAAAAAGTCAAAAAGATTTGATTTCAATTTTTCGACTTAATTTTACATATATTATTTTAGATAGATTATAGATCGTTGATAAAGGTTATAGATATGGGAAAGGAGGAATAGTGAGGTTGGGAATTAAAAAAATGATGGTTATAAAATTAATTTTAAAAATGGCTCTAAAGTTCATGCGTTAACATGTCTTGAAGTCAACAAAAAGTTAAAAAGACTTAATTTTACTTTTCTCGACTTGATTTTACATATATTATTATACATAGATTATAGATCATTGATAAAGGTTGTAGATATAGTATTGGTAATAGTTGGAATAAGATTATTATTATTATTTTTTACTATATAAAAAATCTTCATTGAACCTCAAAACAATATATAGAAAAATTTCACTCAACAAAACCTTAAAGAATAGGAAAATTAGTCGAGTTGGAAGGGAACCAAAATGATTACATAATAAAGCCAAGGACTCTACAACAATGACAATAAAAATGACATACATTATAACCCATTACCCTACAACAAGGGCGGTAAATAAAAAAATAAAAAAAAAACAACGCAAATAATAAAACAATCACAATCGGAGACTTGTGGATCACAGGAAAGCCAGTAGGAGCTTCAATAATCCGTCTTATCCAGATCAGCAAATGGTAAGCAGAAAAAATGCCATCCTAATGAGAAAAGAATAAGTCAAATCGAGTTATCCATAGTAATCAAAATCATGCGATTTTAGAGAGGTACTAAAAAACAAGATGCTTAAGAGAAATTATCCCCTCAAATACAGGATAGGGGATGGAAATAGGATTCCATTTGGATGACAACCTAGCCAAGAGATATTTATTTGGAAATCCGGGGGATTTTGTCTCAAATTGTTTACTTGTAATGGATACGAAAATTATTTGGTCCATAAAATTTCCACGCGTCACTTCTTTAGTGGCAGTCATAATTCCACATGCATATCAAAATCTTGTAAGGATAAGGTATATATATAACCACACAATCTCTCTCTCGCCACTTGAAACCTTATCTGTAACATGGCCATTTCCTCTTTTTCAGACTGGTCTTTAGCTTGCATTCACTCTCGCAGAAATTCCCACAGATTAACTTTAATCCCAACATGCAAAGCCCTTCCCTTTCTCCCTGTTTCATGCTCAAAAGTCCAAAATTTTCCTGTGAACTCCTCGGGCTGCTCCTCTCCAATACTAGAAGAACCCTCCAGCAGCTTGCCAGTGATCGAGTTGAACCTACAGTTTCAAGATTCCAAGCAATACCCAGTACCAGATTCTGAAAAATTAAATGATCTTTTACGTGGGTTATTTGTAGGTTCTGAAACAGAGGATTTGGCTTACGAGTACTACGAAAAATTGAAAGGAAGCCCAGAATTTAAACCAGAGAAATCGACCTTAAACCAAGTAATCAGGTATTTATTACGTTCTAAGAAATGGGGTCTGATTTTAATAGTTTGTAAAGATTTCAAGAATTACAATGTGTTGCCTGATGGTTCCACTTGTTCAAAATTGGTTGGCGGTTGCATTAGAGCTAGAAAATTCAAAATTGTTGAGACTTTGTTAGAAGTTTTCAAATCTAATGTTAAAGTCAATATATTGGCTTTTGGTTCTGCAATGAGAGGCTATAACAAGCTCCATATGTATAGAAGCACAATTGTAGCATTTGGGCAATTGAAATCTTCCCGACTTGTTCTTAATTCCGAATGTTATTGCCATATCATGGAAGCTTATATGAAAATTGGTGATTCAGAGAAAGTGGTTGAATTGTTTAGTGAACTTGAAAGTAGTCAGCTAGATTTTCATTCATCACCATTTTGTACTCATATATATAGGATTCTATGTGAGTCACTAGGCAAATCAGGAAGAGCTTATGAAGCTCTTGAATACTTTAAAGAAATGACAAAGAAAGGAATTTCCAAGGATTCTTCGGTTTATTCTTCTTTGATTTGTTCTTTCGCGAGCATTCGAGAAGTAAAGGTAGCTGAAGAGCTTTTCGAAGAAGCAAAAAGCAAAAAAATGTTGAGAGATCCGGGGTTGTACTTAAAATTAGTGTTGATGTATGTGGAAGAAGGATTAATGGAGAAGACACTTGAAATTGTTGAAGTCATGAAAAGTTCAAAACTAAGAATTTCTGATTGCATATTCTGTGCAATTGTCAATGGCTTCTCAAAGAAAAGAGGATTTTTGCCTGCAGTTAATGTATACAAAGAGCTAATCTCTCAAGGATGTGAACCAGGACAAGTTACCTACTCCTCGGTTATAAATGCCTATTGTAATCTTGGGCTATATTCGAAAGCCGAAATGTTATTTTCAGAGATGGAACAAAAGGGGTTTGATAAATGTGTTGTGGCTTATTCTAGCATTATTGTAATGTATGGCAAAACGGGGAGGCCTAATGATGCAATGAGGCTTTTGGCCAAGATGAAAGAAAAAGGGTGTAAACCCAATGTTTGGATTTACAATTCTTTGATTGAAATGCATGGAAAGGCCAAGAATTTAAGGCAGGTTGAGAAGCTATGGAGTGAAATGAAGCGAAGGAAGGTTGCGCCGGATAAGGTTAGTTACACTAGTGTTATTAGTGCTTATAGTAAAGCCAAGGATTTTGAGACGTGCATGAGATATTACAATGAGTTTAGGATCAGTGGGGGTTTAATTGACAGAGTCATGGCTGGAATCATGGTTGGAGTTTTTTCCAGGAGTAGTCGGATTGATGAGTTGGTGAAGCTTTTGAGGGATATGAAAGCTGAAGGAACACAATTAGATGGGAGGCTTTATAAGTCAGCGTTTGATGCATTAAGGGATGCTGGGTTGCAAGTGCAACACAAAGGGTTGCAGGAATCTTTTGCCACATTGTACTTAGATTGAGACACATTAATTTTTGAATATTGATTGCTTCTCTGAATAGTGTATATCAAATTTGTTGTTGTATGATATTGCAATTTTTACCAATAACTAGATGAATTGCGCTTTTTTTATTTATATATTTTTATTTTTAATTCGAGAGTTACAGTAAAAGGGAGGGGATTTGAACATTGGTATATATATATATTTTTTTGCTGCATGTGGAAGGTGTTCATTATGCAAAACTCACATATTAAAAACACATGAGAGCTTATAAGGTGATACATCCGTTTGTAACAAAGATTTTATAAAACCTTAAAACCCATATATTCGTCAAAAGCAATTATGATCCATTTCCTTATTGGATGGTGATAATAACAAGTCAAGTTTTGCATTTGGAGACCAGATGCTGAGCAAAACATTTGGCAAATTTATTTTATTGAGGCAAATAACTAATCAAATCTACAGAGTGTACCTTTTTCTTTTTATCTACTGTAGGTTTCATTCTATAAATGCACATATGAGACTCTAAAAATTCTTTGGATTCCCGTCCTACAGGTGAAAACATTGAAAACATTGAACCTGATCCAAATTATTAACTCTGTCTTATGTTCATACCACTTGTGTTAATTGGGAGATCGAAAACATTGAACCTGATCCAAATCTCAAATTGTAAGATCAAATTTTTAAAATTTTTCGCTAGTAAAAATCACGTTATTCATATGCCAAGACAAAAGTCCAAAACAATTATCAGCCTTAACTCTCAAGCGCTCTTACAAACGTCATTTGGATAATGGGCTCGCACTACAGACCCATATATAACATATACATTTAAAAGCCCATTGGCTGAGTTCGTGGGCTGCCGAATTAGCAGATCTGAAAACTCAACTAAACTTGGCGTAAACTGAATTTCTCACTGAAGCTCCTCACATCTATAACAATTGGGTGAATACTCAAATGAATTAAGGAATCACTATGACCATGAGTCATGACAGTCGATGTGGGGGGAAAATGGATTCAAAGGAAAGTGACAAGTTGATTCCCAACTCCTCTCTTGATCACTAACTAAGAAAAACAACTACTCACTAAACCCAGAATTAACCTATGAGATTGATCCAAGCTACACCGATGATAAAGTCAGATTACACACAATCAGAGAGAACCTTTTGCAAAGTATTAGTAAATTACTCTTAGAATTTTACACCTCATTCTATTATTTATTTATTTATTTAATTTGATATAATTAGTTAATTACTCTCCAGCCTCAGCCCGACTTCTATGAAATACAATCTCTCTCTCTCTCACTTTACCGTTCCAACGATGAAACACCAACACACTTAGAAGATCTTAGAACACAAAAGAGCTTAAAAGACACAACTTTATTGCGGTATATATGAGACTTTAAAAGGTATACAGTGGCTTTCATGCAGTAACTTCGTGGGAGTCCTTTAGGCGCAAGCTCTCTTCCAATATTTAACGTAAAGATATCTGACTTTTCTCAGCCATTAGTTCCAGGACAATTAGTTTGTTTCCTATGGAATTATGTGAATTATCAATTTATCATGTTGTACATGCCAATAAAGATGACTAGCGTATAACCCGCGCAAAGCGCGGGATAATTTGTATGTGAAGTATTTAAAATTCAGCATAAAATGGTAGTGGATATCATTATTTTCTCTGAGTGTTTAAATGTTCTATTATAACTCTAATAAGATAAATATGATATGATAAAAATTCTAAGATTGCTCTAGAAGTAAAAGATGATTGTTGATATATATTCCATCAAATATAATATCATTAATATATATTTTTGTAAAATATATTGGTCTATAAGAAAACAGACAAACATACAAAAGCAAGAAGGGAAAAAATTATGATAGAAAAACAAAAAAATATCAGAACTATCACTATAGACAATGGAAAAAGATATGGAAAGACAAAAAAAAGAATCATAGAACAAAGAATTAATTGAGGTACTCACACCGAAATTATGGATCCTTTAAAATTATATTATCAATGTACAAAATATGATTTATATATTATCAATTTGTCAATACATATAAAAATTTAAGAATTGAAAAGAGAAAAAGAAAAAAGAATTACATGTCATACTATGTACATCAGTACATACATGGGTTCTTCTTCATTTTGGTGAAACGTGTAGTTTCACATTGGCAATTAATGTCATTGCCCTTCCCAATCAAAAGTCAAATAAGAAAGTAAAAAATTTAAAAAGGTGGTAGTGAATGGAGATGGAAACGTAAAACAGGAAAATAAAAGAAAAAAGAAATCTGAAGAAAAACAAAGATTTTCCTAACCTTAGAAATTGGTTCAGTAACTCTGCTTGTAGAAAGTAGTAGAAAAGCAAAATTGCAAAACCTTGTCACTGTTATTACTTCGTCAGGGAGAAAAGAGAAAGTTAAAATAAAGTAATGAAAGTTGAAGAAAATATGATAACTATCCAAAAATAAAATGGAAAAGCCAAACGTTGTTAGTGGTGAAACATGAAAATGAGTTTATCTTACAAACTGACGTGGCACTGATATATATATATATTTTTTTATTTTGAAAGTCCAAACATATACACAGTGTCTGGTGTTTGTTATTTATCGTCTCACGTCCTAGTACAGTTGCATATATTTATTAAAAATCAGTAAGTGGTACGGATTACGAAGCGGTGAGTACGAAAGATGTCCACAATTAATATGTGGACATGTGTATTATATTATACAGAGGAGGAAAGAATGAGTACATGATAGAGCGGAGGCCTAAGGTTTGGAGGAAAGAGAAGTTGGCGGAGTCAGCGAAGCCGGAGCGGAAAATGCCGTTGTCGACCATGGAGAAGTTGAGAGGAGGAATATAAAGGTCCTCTCCGTCTCCTCCGTTGCAATCATCGTCGTTGTCGATGACCACCGCTTGGTCGCGGTGATTGGCTTTGATCGCCCGGCACATCTGGTCCTCGTAATCGATCGCCCTAGGAGCAGGAGATGGGGATTCAAGGGAATCAAGGCTTTAATCGCCCGGCACATCTGGTCCTCGTAATCGATCGCCCCAGGAGCAGATGACTCGGTTGACTCGGTTGGCCCTTCCTTTCTTTTAGTCGGCTTGGTTCACCAAGGTCAGATGCTTTTTCTTTTTATTTTATTCTATTTTAAAGATTTTGTTAAATAAATGCTGACGTGTTTTAATTGCTGATGTGTTACTATGCCACATCAGTGCCAAATCAGTTTGTAAAACAATTAAAAAACATGCCACTTGTCATTATGTGAGGCACCCTTGGTTTCAAAGCTCATGTCTTCTGCTATTATATATTATATAGATTAGATGAACCCAAAGTGTTTGACGAAATGCCTGAATTATACTCTCCAACACCAAAACTCAATAAAAAGGAATTTGGGCTTTGAACTTTGAACTTGGACGTGCAAGAGAAAAAGGGGGTTGGCCAGTTAATCTATGTTTAATCAAAGAAGTGAGTTAGAGGAAACAAATCTCAAATCTAAGAATGCATTTGTGTTCAGAATTTCAATATACAAAGTTGATATCAATAAAAGCCTTATGCCGCTATACAAGATGGATGTTTTGCTAAAGTAACAAATTTCACCAACGAGGACATCTCTTTTTCTTCGTTTAGGTTGCTTGGAGCCAAAACAATTCTCTGGAAAAACTATTTGTTTATTTTCTTTATTTTTGGTTTCCGAATTGTTTCATATGTTTGGGCCTCTTGCAAAAGTGAAACACACCAACTACTGTGAAAAAGATCCACGACATGAGTATAAGACGATTAGATACAAACTCTGAATATTGTTTGAGAGCATGATTTCGTTCGGGTAAGGGCAGGTGTGTTTCAGGCTTTCATCTTTCCCGTAGAAGTTCTGCCACCAGAGTGCTCCTTGACCATCAACTATGGCATTATCACTTGGTTTCAAATAAGATTAACACATCAATTTGTGAATATATAGTTTTTATTTGTTAGTGCAAAGTCAAAGCTTCAAAGCTCAAAATTGTTTTCTAATTACATGTGACAAAAACTTCAGTGAGGTTTGTTCCAAAAATGAGACCTATTAGTATTCCTTTCGGCTGGCGTGTCCCTTCGTCGAACATAATGAATTATGATGGCGATGGTTTGATCTCAATTCTCAAGCCATTCGATCATTCCTAAACCATTCAATTGATGTTAAAAGATCCACCACCGCAGCTACATAAGCGACTTAAAAATTAAGGTGCCAAAGTTATTATTTTCTACCTTCTAGCTTCAGAGTTTTGTAGCAGAACGAATAGGATCACATAAGCTTCTAATTGCTAATGCATCATATCTTCTACTGTGGTACTTTATTTATCGAAAACTAAAAGCTTTATATAGTATATTATTTTTAGGGAATAATACAAGAAAGCATAAAATAGGTTTTCCCTTAACCTTCAAGAAGGAAATCTCGATTATATTTCAATAAAGTATTTGGGATTACCTAAACTTTCAGAACTACAAACCTTTGGAGAATTTTCTACAATCTTATAGACTTAAAGTAGAGAATTGCCAATATATTAATCTGTTGAAGTTTTATTTTTCTAATGACTCACTGACATTTTATTATTATATATTTTCTATAATTTTTTTAATTGAACTTATATTTATTAATACTTATTAATTAAATATGCATGTATCATTTATACCTATTTGTTGTCAAAATTTCTCATGCATTGCACAGGTTAACGACTAGTTCATTGTTGCAAAAGATTTTATGACTTTGGCCTATGGGTCCTCTCCTATAAGGAGAGGCGAAAAATCTTGAAATTGAATGTGCAATCAAGAGAGAAATGAGAGGAATTTTCTCTTTGGAGGTAGCGCAAGGAGAAATACAACATAGTTTTGGGTTTTCTTTGAGGTTTATGTAAAGTGTACAAATCAAGGAGAATTTATAACGCTTAGATTAATGCAGAGAAGTTAGAAATAAACTTGAGTGATACTATAATCAACTTATTATAGTAGATTTATTCAAAGTTGATCCCGTGGTTTTTACCTTCAAGGAGAAAATGGTTTTATACGTAAATCTTTATGCATGTCTTGTGTGTGATTGATAAGCTTAGTATTTTGGTGATAATATTTTTTGGTGTTTGATTAAAATATTTGTGGGATTTTTAATTCAAATGGGACTAAATTGTGGCACCAACACTTTTGGTAACTATTCTCAAACTAATATGAGTAATGAATACATCAATGTACTTATTTATTCCAATCAATAATAGTTAATCGGTGATTTCTTTAAGTAGGGTAAATTACATTAAAATCCTCGACATTTGGTGAAACTAGATTCGTTGCATCCTATTTTCAACAAATGAAACTCTGCCCCAAACTTTTCAAAATAATTCACACTCCGCTGCAAAAAAAGTTGGTGAAAAGCACATACACAATTTGGTCATGTGATCTTGTCAGGCCAAAATTTACATTCACAATGTGGTTGAATTTTGAATAAAACAATCTGAAATACCGCATCATAAACATACAAATTGGTTACATAAAATAATTTGATGAAAATCGAAAATTCAAATGAATCTAGGAGGAGGGCTTGAATTTATTGAGCCAATGAAAATCATATACACAAACTAGGAAAAAAGTTAATGCAAAACACATATAGTGTCAGATGCCAACTTTGTGAATCCCTAGATATTTAACTAAGAATCACGAAAATATTCTCTACACCTCTAATTCTTACATGTATTTATTTTTGTAATATATATGAAGAAGAATCTCACACGTACATGTAAAAATAAAAAAATAAATAAACGAAACTATTCTCTACACCTTTCTTACAAGTATTTATTTTTGTAATAAATATGACCCGCCGTCATTAAAATTTTTATTTTTGTAAAGTCCATATATGAATTAATTTCACTGGATCTTCCACTACTTACATTTATTACATTCTCCAGAATCTTCTTCAGCCGCCACTTCTGGCTTCGATCGCAAGCAAATTAATGTAGCAAAAACATAACCCTATATATTACCCTCGTAGTCGTTATGCGCTTTCAACTTTCAATAACATAAACAAGAGAAAGAGGCAGACTTGGGAGAGTGAGAGAGACAGAGAAGAGAAGGCATGGCTGACGAGGAAGCTCAAATTGAACATCCTCGCTGGTCAGTGTTTTCGTCTTGACCTATTTTTCTATTCTTGACGACAATGTCTCTTTTTTTTTCTTTTTCTTTTTTCAACTTTCTGTCTCTATAATATATTATTGTCTCTCTAAGACAACCACACCGCTAGCTACGCATAAGAGAATATATAGATGTAGATGTTCTTATATAAAGATTTAACTTTTTATAAAATTTCTTAATGAATTCTTGTCTTTGTTAAATCAACAGGAGGGGTCTCTCAAAATATTGTGAAGGTAGATCGAGAGCATTCAATGATATGACTGTTCTTGAAACTAGAAGAATGGAAGATCTATTTTCGCCAGAAAAACCCTACAAGAAGCAAAACAAGAAAGGCTGTCTGTTCCAGAAACTAAGAAAATTATTTGGATGGAAAAGCTCTACAGGAATGAAGAGAAGGAAGAATGTGATGGGGTAGAAAGTCTAGAAACTTTAGCCCTAAAGCTGGCCAAGTCTTTGGAGCTTCGAAGCTTTAGTTTATGACTAATAAGGATTTGTAAGCTTTTGACTATGACTAATTAATAAAATAGATTAATTTTAGGTGAAATCATCTTAATATTTTTCATTCAAGTAGTCGTATTTGCATCCAATGTCATATATCATGCAAACATAATTATATATTTACTAAAAATATTGATGGATATTGATTATCGTTCTTGTCACCTTTGTAGTTTTATTTTACATATTCTAATGTTTTTGTGCTTCAAGTACAGCAAAAATTGGTTAAAATAAATGAATTTATTTTTTAATTTTTTATCATTCTTAGCAAGGAAAAATAAAACAGAAACAGAAAATAAAAATGTATCCTTTAAATCAAAATTAATTGGAGCTAGTCTCTTTTCTATTTGAGTAGGGTAAATATTAGTGCACACTATTTAGGTGTGGACATACATTCACAAATTGTGGATATCAATGATTACAAATACTGAATGTATATCTACAATTAAGTGGTGTGTTTGAGTGATGTGCATTAGTAGCTAGAGTACATATATTAGTCAAGGCCATTTGAATCCCCATAACTCAATTATTTTAAAAGAATTATATATATAATGTTAAAGTTTGAAGGATACATTCTTTAGATGAAAGAGTTGATCTCCTACTCTTATTTAGAAATAGATGTTTTTTTTTTAGAGTCACGCATTGCTTAGGAGTGAAGCTTTATCTTCTCCCTTCATGTATAAACAAAAACATCATATTATAAGGAAGTTTATAGTAAAAAAGGCCCCAACTTTTTTTTTAGTCACAAACAAAAGACCATAAGTCAGAGTCTAACTCTAGTTAATGTCAATTTAACTAAAGTACAATCAAATAAAAATTATTATGACTTCAGCAACTGTACCTAACCAATTAGCTCTTTGAAATTTGAGTTACATAAAATTTAAAACAAAACAAACTAAACTCATACTTAAATTTTTAAATCTCTAAATAAGTCAGATATGTAAACTTCTAACAATATATCCAAAGCAACCTAGTGTAATGCACTCAAAAAATAACTCCATTACATCTCGAATTGCTATAAAAAAAATAAAATAAAAAATTTGTTGCTTATACAAATAGACGAATAGTTTGTAATATACTAGATGAAATTTTATACAGTACGAGATTTATCCATGTTAAATTATTTCTATTATTCGATTCAAATTTAGTAATATACTTTAGTTTGTGGTGTATTCAAAATTTCAAATTACAGATTCAGGTTTAATTCAACAAAATTGATTGGCAAATGACAAATTAAAAATTAATGCAAATAAATAAGAATTAAAACTTAAACATAAATACATTGCTAAATACATTTATTTCATCCAATTGGCCTAGTCATGATGACACGTGGCATCTTGTGGGGTTGAGTAAAATGCATCATACACCCTTTGAGGTTTGGTATTGGATTAGTTCCTTTGAGATTTGATATTGTTTTGATATTGACCTTTCTGTTAGCATCTGTTAAAATCAGTGTTGATGTAACCTTTAAATGCCTATTGTGTCTATCATGTATGCCAAGTAGCCCAATCAAATTATGTCACGTGTTAGGTGAATTAAATAATCTAAACAATTTGAAAATAAATTAAAATAAATTCTTTAAAATATAAAAATGACATAAAATTAAAATAAAAAATAAAAAAAAAATTTCAACAAAAAATAGAAAACAGTACTAGATTACTTTTTATTTCCAACTATACCTGAAAGAAAGCAATAATAACCCAATTCAAGAACCAACCCGTCAATCGGCCACTTCTCATCACCCAATTTTCCAAAATTGCACCTTCCCACGTTTTCTAAACAACCAAACAGACTCACACAGCATGAATAGCTAATAAACAATAGTTTTAATGATGTAAAAGAACTTAAAGACAAAGATTATGGTGGAGAAGTGTGGAATTGAAGAAGATATGTCATATGTTCTGTTTGCACTTAAGTTACTTTAGTAGGCAAAATAACAATAAAAATGACAATAACAATGTTTACATTTTTGTTTAAACCAATTGGACCATCAATTTGGAGAATTGTTGTATTGAATTTGCCCCAATGAAGAAGTTTTATTTTTATCCCACATATTGTTATGAAAAGCAAGTAGATGGGGTGATACAGTATTAAATTTTCCCCAATGTAAAGTTTTGTTTCACATTAATACATACATGAATTGTTGGTGGTGATGGGGTCCCAGTTACATGCACTATTAAGTAGATGTTGGAGTAATTGGACTTCCTTGAAGTTGTTATCCTTTATTGTAGGAGCAGATTGGATGAAGTAGTGGTTTGTTCAGGAATCACGAATTTGCTACTAAGGAGTTGTCAAGCTATTATCCTTATTTTTTGGAGTTGTTGATAAATTTAAGTTATTGAATAAGTCTTATTATTTTAGTGTTAGTGTTTGAGTTACTTTTGTTGAGTAGTGGAGTCTGAGTAGCATATTTTGTAAAAACAATTCCTCCTATTACGTATGTTAGATATTTTTATGTTTTGTATTTAAAAGTTAGACAATAATATGAATCATATCAGACAGTTTTAATCCAAAATTTGGGACCCAGAGTTCAGGATTTTCACAATCAAATCCAAACTTATTTTTTGAGATTAGGATTTTCTCAATCAAATCTTCTTTTTTTTTCTTTTCTTTTCTTCTCATTCAAATAAGAGTTCATGATTTCCACAATCAAATCCAAACTTATCTTTTGAGATCAGAATTTCCTCAATCAAATCCAAAAAAAAAAAAAAATTAACTTAGTTATTTTTAGATTTCCTTGGTGTACAAAGAAAGCTTACTCCTTGTCAAAGAAGTATTGCATTAACCCAACATTGTTGCAAAAGACTTTATGACTTTGGCCTATGGGTCCTCTCCTATAAGGAGAGGCGAAAAATGTTGAAATTGAATTTGCAATCAAGAGAGAAATGAGAGGAATTTTCTCTTTGGGAGGTAGCGCAAGGAGAGAGACAACATAGTTTTGAGTTTTCTTTGAGGTTTATGTAAAGTGTACAAATCAAGAAGAATTTGTAACGCTTAGATTAATGCAGAGAAGTAAGAAAAAAGAGAGGGTCCTGCGTGTGTGTGAGAGCTCCCTTTTTTTTTTCTTTTTTTTTTTGTGTGTGTGTGTGTGTGTGGATCTCAAGTTAGACATAAACTTGAGTGATACTGTAATTGACTTATTAAAGTAGATTTATTCAAAGTTGATCCCGTGGTTTTTACCTTCAAGGAGAAAATGGTTTTATATGTAAATCTTTATGCATGTCTTGTATGTGATTGATAAGCTTAATATTTTGGTGATAATATTTTTTGGTGTTTGATTAAAATATTTGTGGGATTTTTAATTCAAATGTGACTAAATTGTGGCACCAACACTTTTGGTAACTATTCTCAAACTAATATGAGTAATGAATACATCAATGTACTTATTTATTCCAATCAATAATAGTTAATCGGTGGTTTCTTTAAGTAGGATAAATTACATTAAAATTCTCGATATTTGGTGAAATTAGATTCGTTGCACTCTATTTTCAATAAATGAAACTCCGCTCCAAACTTTTCAAAATAATTCACACTTCACTGCAAAAAAAGTTGGTGAAAATCACATACACAATTTGGTCATGTGATCTTGTCAGGCCAAAAATTTACATTCACAATGTGGTTGAATTTTGAATAAAACAATCTGTAATACCGCATCATAAACATACAAATTGGTTACATAAAATAATTTGATGAAAATCGAAAATTCAAATGAATCTAGGAGGAGGGCTTGAATTTATTGAGCCAATGAAAATCATATACACAAACTAGGAAAAAAGTTAATGCAAAACACATATAGTGTCAGATGCCAACTTTGTGAATCCCTAGATATTTAACTAAGAATCACGAAAATATTCTCTACACCTCTAATTCTTACATGTATTTATTTTTGTAATATATATGACAGAAGAATCTCACACGTACATGTAAAAATAAAAAAAATAAATAAACGAAACTATTCTCTACACCTTTCTTACAAGTATTTATTTTTGTAATAAATATGACCCGCCGTCATTAAAATTTTTATTTTTGTAAAGTCCATATATGAATTAATTTCACTGGATCTTCCACTACTTAACATTTATTACATTCTCCAGAATCTTCTTCAGCCGCCACTTCTGGCTTCGATCGCAAGCAAATTAATGTAGCAAAAACATAACCCTATGTATTACCCTCGTAGTCGTTATGTGCTTTCAACTTTCAATAACACAAACAAGAGAAAGAGGCAGACTTGGGAGAGTGAGAGAGACAGAGAAGAGAAGGCATGGCTGACGAGGAAGCTCAAATTGAACATCCTCGCTGGTCAGTGTTTTCGACTTGACCTATTTTTCTATTCTTGTCGACAATGTCTTTTTTTTTTTTTGGGTACCTTTCTGTCTCTATAATATATTATTGTCTCTCTAAGACAACCACACCGCTAGCTATGCATAAGAGAATATATAGATGTAGATGTTCTTATATAAAGATTTAACTTTTTATAAAATTTCTTAATGAATTTTTGTCTTTGTTAAATCAACAGGAGGGGTCTCTCAAAATATTGTGAAGGTAGATCGAGAGCATTCAATGATATGACTGTGTGAGGGGTGTTTTTGTAACAATGTCACGTGGCGTGCCGAGGGCGATCACAACGTGGACTTTGATACAGAGAAAAGGGGTAGCCGAACCCAAAACTCAACCGAAGGCCCAAGGTTTGGCCCACGGGCTAGTGGGACACTTCTCAAGAATATTTAAAAGCTACAATCACTAGAGCCCGAAAATAACATGAACAAAGACCAAGGGAAGTTTAATCAAAGCATCGTTACCAATAAGAAATCCAAAGAACAGTCTTGGGCCGAGCCTCTTACTGTTCCTCAGTTGAACCGGACTTGAAACCGCGTAACTTTGATCACCACAACTTTAAACACGGATTTTCTGTGCTGCTGGTGACATCTGCCAGGAGAGCTTTGAACAGTGACAAATTCTGTTGAAACTAAAAGAGGGTTGACTTGTTAGGAGAGAGTCAGCCCCGTAGAGACATGCATATGGGTAGGGGAAGGGTGTGTTTAGGCCTTTTGTGGAGCTAAATTAATGGTAGAGAACCATTGTGGTCCCTATAAGGCATTTTAGGAAATTCTGCCCAGACATCTGCCAGGAGAGCTTTCCGGGAATAAAGGAGATTTTAATGATAAATCCTAATCCTTTCGGATGGGAACTGTATTTCTGGGTTTTAATTGGTATTTCTAAGTTGAAAATGATTTCAGAAACATCCTCTTTCAGAGGTTCTTGCTTGGAGAATCTAAGAGAAAATCCTTTCTCTTGGGTTTTAATTGTGGTAATTTCTTGAGTTGTTGGAAGGGTTGTTCTTGGTTTTTGGTTGAAGCTCATGGGTCTGATGGATCTGATTGCCTTAAGAATGCAGTCAGTTCTCTATATATAGAATGATTAGTATGGCTTAATCTCTTGGAAAACCGAGATTGTGGTTTCCTTAAGCCCATTAGTTTTTAGTATTAATTCTCCATGACATGTTTTGTCAAAAGGAGTGTAGCATAAGTAAAATGATTAGGGCCTTTTCCTGGTGTCAGGGTAAGGTTTTCTCCTTCCCCGAAATGGCTTGTCAGAGGTACTCATTGCCTCTTGTTGGTGGGTTTTTGTGTATGGTTATGTCTATGCATGTCTCATGTGACTTGGTATCCATAAACCCATCATTGAGCCTCCCAGCAGACCTAATGACAGAAGTTCATGGCTGCCTAAGCCTCGGAACTGACTCCCCTCCACCAAACCACACTCCTCAAGTCGGGTCAACATAAGGAGAGTAGCTTCCTCACGGGTCTGGGCCGTGAGAGCTACTCCCTGAGTCCCCTTTGAGACCGGAATGGACATGGTTGTAGGTTCTCTATAATATTTCTTCACTTCTCATGCATTTTTGGTTGCTGCCAGTGATCTTGGAGCTGTTATGCAGAAATCTGCTGCGTGAACAGTACCAGGAATCATGGCTTCCGATGAAGTGGAGAGCTGGGATGAGCTGTAGAGTCTTGAGCAATTTGAAAATGGTGGGTTGGTTGCTCTTGTCACGTTGGAGATGATGGTTTGCTGCTGTCTTCCTCCTTTTTAGTAAAATGAGGCATAGTATGGGCTCTGCCAGCAGCAGACATACAACCCCTTTTCTGTCAGCTTGGATTCAGACCTCATGGGACCCACTAATTGGTTGTCTTCAGCTATTTTGGGTGCTGGGCTGACTGATGCTTGGGCTCCAGCTGTCTTCCTCAATGAATCCAATAATGTTTAACCCAAGAATTGTAATATAAGCACACTTTGGTTTCATGGGTTTTATGTGGTTTTTCTTTGGGCTTGTGAACAGTACCAGGGCACTTAAAAAATGGGCCCAGATGGTGCTATTTGGGTGTCTTGGTAGATTGGGTTATGTGTTTCGGGTTGTGGGCTTTTGGAGCAAGCCCAAATAATTTATTAGGGGCTGTTTGGGACATTTTATTGGACTTGGCTCATTGGGTTAACTTATTAGGTGATTAATTAAGCCCAAGTATATTATTGGGCATTATTTGGTATATTTAAATGGGCTGGGCTTATTGGGCTATTTTTATTAAAGGGGTAATTAAGCCCAAGTATCTTGTTTGGGGATTATTTAAGGCATTTTATTGGGCCGGGCTTATTAAAGGATTAATTAAGCCCAAGCATTTTATTTGGGGGCCCGTTCAAATTATTAGTTAAAAAATGGGCATGTACAGACTGTTCTTGAAACTAGAAGAATGGAAGATCTATTTTCGCCAGCAAAACCCTACAAGAAGCAAAACAAGAAACGCTCTCTGTTCCAGAAACTAAGAAAATTATTTGGATGGAAAAGCTCTGCAGGAATGAAGAGAAGGAAGAATGTGATGGGGTAGAAAGTCTAGAAACTTTAGCCCTAAAGCTGGCCAAGTCTTTGGAGCTTCGAAGCTTTAGTTTATGATTAATAAGGATTTGTAAGCTTTTGTCTATGACTAATTAATAAAATAGATTAATTTTAGGTGAAATCATCTTAATATTTTTCATTCAAGTAGTCGTATTTGCATCCAATGTCATATATCATGCAAACATAATTATATATTTACTAAAAATATTGATGGATATTGATTATCGTTCTTGTCACCTTTGAAGTTTTATTTTACATATTCTAATGTTTTTGTGCTTCAAGTACAGCAAAAATTGGTTAAAATTAAATGAATTTTTATTTTATTTTTTATCATTCTTAGCAAGGAAAAATAAAACAGAAACAGAAAATAAAAATGTATCCTTTAAATCAAAATTAATTGGGGCTAGTCTCTTTTCTATTTGAGTAGGGTAAATATTAGTGCACACTATTTAGGTGTGGACATACATTCACAAATTGTGGATATCAATGTTTACAAATATTGAATGTATATCCACAATTAAGTGGTGTGTTTGAGTGATGTGCATTGGTAGCTAGAGTACATATATGAGTCAGGGCCATCTGAAGCCCCATAACTCAATTATTTTAAAAGAATTATATATATAATGTTAAAGTTTGAAGCATACATTCTTTAGATAAAAGAGTTGATCTCCTACTCTTATTTAGAAATAGATGTTTTTTTTAGAGTCACGCGTTGCTTAGGAGTGGAGCTTTATCTTCCCTTCATGTATAAACCAAAACATCATATTATAAGGAAGTTTATAGTAAAAAAGGCCCCAACTTTTTTTTTAGTCACAAACAAAAGACCATAAGTCAGAGTCCAACTCTAGTTAATGTCAATTTAACTAAAGTACAATAGAATTAAAACTATTATGACTTCAACAACTGTACCTAACCAATTGCTCTTTGAAATTTGAGTTACATAAAATTTAAAACAAAACAAACTAAACTCATACTTAAATTTTTAAATCTCTAATTAAGTCAGATATGTAAACTTCTAACAATATATCCAAAGCAACCTAGTGTAATGCACTCAAAAAATAACTCCATTACATTTCGAATTGCTATAAAAAAAAAAATAATAATAATAAAAAATTTGTTGCTTATACAAATAGACGAAATAGTTTGTAATATACTAGATGAAATTTTATACAGTACGAGATTTATACATGTTAAATTATTTCTATTATTCGATTCCAATTTTGTAATATACTTTAGTTTGTGGTATATTCAAAATTTCAAATTACAGATTCAGGTTTAATTCAACAAAATGCTTAAATAGTCACTTGAAAATGAATGGAGAAAATTGTTTGGCAAATGACAAATTAAAAATTAATGCTAATAAATAAGAATGAAAACTTAAACATAAATACAATGCTAAATACATTTATTTCATCCAATTGGCCTAGTCATCATGACACGTGGCATCTCTTGGGGTTGAGTAAAATGCATTGTACACCCTTTGTGGTTTGGTATTGGATTAGTTCCTTTGAGGTTTGGTATTGTTTTGATATTGACCTTTCTGTTAGCATAAGAATTAAAACTTAAACATAAATACAATGCTAAATACATTTATTTCATCCAATTGGCCTAGTCATCATGACACGTGGCATCTCTTGGGGTTGAGTAAAATGCATTGTACACCCTTTGTGGTTTGGTATTGGATTAGTTCCTTTGAGGTTTGGTATTGTTTTGATATTGACCTTTCTGTTAGCATCTGTTAAAACCAGTGCTGATGTAACCTTTAAATGCCTATTGTGTCTATCATGTATGCCAAGTGGTCCAATCAAATCATGTCACGTCTTAGGTGAATTAAATAATCTAAAAAACTTGAAAATAAATTATAATAAATTCTTTAAATATAAAAATGACACAAAATTAAAAAATAAATAATTTTTTTCAACAAAAAATAAAAAACAGTACTGGATTACTTTTTATTTCCAATTATATTTGAAAGAAAGCAATAGAAACCCAATTCAAGAGCCAACCCGTCAATCGGCCACTTCTCATCGCCCAATTTTCCAAAATTGCACCTTCCCACGTTTTCTAAACAACCAAACAGACCCACACAGCATGAATAGCTAATAAACAATAGTTTTAATGATGTAAAAGAACTTAAAGACGAAGATTATGGTGGAGAAGTGTGGAATTGAGGAATATATGTCATATGTTCTGTTTGCACTTAAGTTACTTTTGTAGACAAAATAACAGTAATCATAAAAATAACAATAAAAATGACAATAACAATGTTTACATTTTTGTTTAAACCAATTGGACCATCAATTTGGAGAATTGTTGTATTGAATTTGCCCCAATGAAGAAGTTTTATTTTTAGCCCACATATTGTATGAAAAGCAAGTAGATGGGGTGATACAGTATTAAATTTTCCCCAATGTAAAGTTTTGTTTCACATTAATACATACATGAATTGTTGGGGGTGATGCAAAGGAAAGGGACAAGTTGATTCCCAACTCCTCTCTTGATCACTAACTAAGAAAAACACCTACTCACTAAACCCAGAATTAACCTATGAGATTGATCCAAGGTACTCTGATGATAAAGTTAGATTACACACAATCGAAGAGAACCTTTTGCAAAGTATTAGTAAATGGACAAGGTTTGACTACAAACCGGTTTGTAACCAGTTTACTACAACTCACTACGTGATAGATTATAAGACCATCCATATGTATTATTTAAAGAAGTCACATGACTCATTGAATAGGTCATGTGACTAAAACACATATAGATGATCTTATTAGTTGCTATATAGTGAGTTGTAACAAGTTAGTTTGTAGCCAAACTCTATCCTTTTTAAATTACTCTTAGAATTTTACACCTCATTATATTATTTATTTATTTAATTAATTTGATATAATTAGTTAATTACTCTCCAGCCTCAGCCCGACTTCTATGAAATACAATCTCTCTCTCTCACTTTACCGTTCCAACGATGAAACACCGACACTTAGAACACAAAAGAGCTTAGAAGACACAACTTTATTGCGGTATATATGAGACTTTAAAAGGTATACAGTGGCTTTCATGCAGTAACTTCGTGGGAGTCCTTTAGGCGCAAGCTCTCTTTCAGTATTTAACGTGAAGATAACTGACTTTTCTCAGCCATTAGTTCCAGGACAATTAGTTTGTTTCCTATGGAATTATGTGAGTTATCATGTTGTACATGCCAATAAAGATGATTAGATGAACCCAAAGTGTTTGACGCAATGCCTGAATTATACTCTCCCACACCAAAACTCAATAAAAAGGGATTTGGGCTTTGAACTTTGAACTTGGACGTGCAAGAAAAAAAGGGGGTTGGCCAGTTAATCCATGTTTAATCAAAGGAGTGAGTTAGAGGAAACAAATCTCAAATCTAAGAATGCATTTATGTTCAGAATTTCAATTTACAAAGTTGATATCTATAAAAGCCTTATGCTGCTATACAAGATGGATGTTTTGCTAAAGTAACAAATTTGACCAACGAGGACATCTCTTTTTCTTCGTTTAGGTTGCTTGGAGCCAAAACAATTCTCTGGAAAAACTATTTGTTTATTTTCTTTATTTTTGGTTTCCGAATTGTTTCATATGTTTGGGCCTCTTGCAAAAGTGAAACACACCAACTACTGTGAGCAAGATCCACGACAGGAGAATAAGACGATTAGATACAAACTCTGAATATTGTTTGAGAGCATGATTTCGTTCAGGTAAGGGCAGGTGTGTTTCAGGCTTTCATCTTTCCCGTAGAAGTTCTGCCACCAGAGTGCTCCTTGACCATCAACTATGGCATTATCACTTGGTTTCAAATGGGTCATAAATTGTACGATTAACACATCAATTTGTGAATATATAGTTTTTATTTGTTAGTGCAAAGTCAAAGCTTCAAAGCTCAAAATTGTTTAAAATTGTTTTCTAATTACATGTGACAAAAACTTTAGTGAGGTTTGTTCCAAAAATGAGACCTATTAGTGTTCCTTCCGGCTGGCGTGTCCCTTCGTCGAACATAATGAATTATGATGGCGATGGTTTGATCTCAATTCTCAAGCTATTCGATCATTCCTAAACCATTCAATTGATGTTAAAAGATCCACCACCGCAGCTACATAAGCGACTTAAAAATTAAGGTGCCAAAGTTATTATTTTCTACCTTCTAGCTTTAGAGTTTTGTAGCAGAACGAATAGGATCACATAAGCTTCAGAGTTTTAGGGAATAATACAAGAAAGCATAAAATAGGTTTTCCCTTAACTTGCAAGAAGGAAATCTCGATTATATTCCAATAAAGTATTTGGGATTACCCAAAACTTTCAGAAGTACAAACCTTTGGAGAATTTTTCTACAATCTTATAGACTTAAAGTAGAGAATTGCCAATATATTAATCTGTTGAAGTTTTATTTTTCTAATGACTCACTGACATTTTATTATTATATATTTTCTATAATTTTTTTAATTGAACTTATATTTATTAATACTTATTAATTAAATATGCATGTATCATTTATACCTATTTGTTGTCAAAATTTCTCGTGCATTGCATGGGTTAGTGACTAGTTCTTATTATGACTTAGTAAAATAATTGGGTTTTCTTGTTGAAAAAAAAGAAAAGAAAAATTAACTTAGTTATTTTTTGATTTCCTTGGTGTACAAAGAAAGCTTACTCCTTGTCAAAGAAGTATTGCATTAACCCAACATTGTTGCAAAGGACTTTATGGCTTTGGCCTACGGGTCCTCTCCTATAAGGAGAGGCGAAAAATCTTGAAATTGAATGTGCAATCAAGAGAGAAATGAGAGGAATTTTCTATTTGGGAGGTAGCGCAAGGAGAGAGACAACATAGTTTTGGGTTTTCTTTGAGGTTTATGTAAAGTGTATAAATCAAGGAGAATTTGTAACGCTTAGATTAATGCAGAGAAGTAAGAAAAAAAAGAGGGTCCTGCGTGTGTGTGAGAGCTCTTTTTTTTTTCTTTTTTTTTTTGTGTGTGTGTGGATCTCAAGTTAGACATAAACTTGAGTGATACTGTAATTGACTTATTACAGTAGATTTATTCAAAGTTGATCCCGTGGTTTTTACCTTCAAGGAGAAAAGGGTTTTATACGTAAATCTTTATGCATGTCTTGTGTGTGATTGATAAGCTTAGTATTTTGGTGATAATATTTTTTGGTGTTTGATTAAAATATTTTTGGGATTTTTAATTCAAATGGGACTAAATTGTGGCCCCAACACTTTTGGTAACTATTCTCAAACTAATATGAGTAATGAATACATCAATGTACTTATTTATTCCAATCAATAATAGTTAATCGGTGATTTCTTTAAGTAGGGTAAATTACATTAACATTCTCGATATTTGATGAAACTAGATTCGTTGCACCTTATTTTTAACAAATGAAACTCCGTTCCAAACTTTTCAAAATAATTCACACTCTACTGCAAAAAAAGTTGGTGAAAATCACATACACAATTTGGTCATGTGATCTTGTCAAGCCAAAAATTTACATTCACAATGTGGTTGAATTTTGAATAAAACAATCTGGAATACCGCATCATAAACACACAAATTGGTTACATAAAATAATTTGATGAAAATAAAAAATTCAAATGAATCTAGGAGGAGGGCTTGAATTTATTGAGCCAATGAAAATCATATACACAAACTAGGAAAAAAGTTAATGCAAAACACATATAGTATCAGATGCCACCTTTGTGAATCCCCAGATATTTAACTAAGAATCACGAAAATATTCTCTACACCTTTAATTCTTACATGTATTTATTTTTGTAATATATATGACAGTGTATTTATTTTTGTAATATATATGACAGAAGAATCTCACACGTACATGTAAAAATAAAAAAATAAATAAACGAAACTATTCTCTACACCTTTCTTACAAGTATTTATTTTTGTAATAAATATGACCCGCCGTCATTAAAATTTTTATTTTTGTAAAGTCCATATATGAATTAATTTCACTGGATCTTCCACTACTTACATTTATTACATTCTCCAGAATCTTCTTCAGCCGCCACTTCTGGCTTCGATCGCAAGCAAATTAATGTAGCAAAAACAAAACCCTATATATTACCCTCGTAGTCGTTATGTGCTTTCAACTTTCAATAACATAAACAAGAGAGAAAGAGAGAGAGACAGACTTGGGAGAGAGAGAGAGACAGAGAAGAGAAGGCATGGCTGACGAGGAAGCTCGAATTGAACATCCTTGCTGGTCAGTGTTTTCGACTTGACCTATTTTTCTATTCTTGTCGACAATGTCTTTTTTTTTTTCTTTTCTTTTTTTTTGGTGCCTTTCTGTCTCTATAATATATAACAGAAATGCAGAAAGCAAGAATGCATGCAGAAACAGAGAAAGCTTATACAGAAGAAGAAAACTTGAATTTCTTGAATATACTCGATGCTTGATTACTGAGTACTAACTAGTATTTATACAAACTTATTCTGAGCTTATCTCTTACAGAAAAAACTGAATTAACTAACTCTTCTTTAACAGAATTAACAAACTCATTTATTACAGCTAATTACAGCTAATTAAGTGGAGCATGTGATCTGCATGTGGCTGATCCCTTCTTAGTTAAGCTGTAGTCGTTTTATTCTTTATCACTACTTTCTTGTCATTTAGCTTACTGCCTCTCATCCTGAGTTCTAACACTCCCCCTCAAGATGGAGTGCACAAGTTGTGCATTCCCATCTTGACTGTCAAACTAGAAAATAGAGGGAACCCAAGAGCTTTAGTCATTATGTCTGCAACTTGATGTTTACTGGGCACATGGAGATTTCGAATAACACCTTCTTGGATCTTGTCTCTCACTAGGTGGCAGTCTATTTCTATGTGCTTTGTTCTTTCATGGAACACAGGGTTAGCTGCTATATGGATTGCAGCCTGGCTATCTGAGAAGAGTAAGGCTGCATCTGGATGAAGTATTTGAAGATCACTGAGCAAAGATCTCAACCAGAGGACCTCACACACTGCTGAAGCCATTGCCCTGTATTCTGCTTCAGCTGAGGATCTGGACACAGTAGTCTGTTTCTTGGATCTCCAAGACACTAAAGAGTGACCCAAGAAAACACAATAGCCTGTGGTGGATCTTCGGGTGTCTGGACATCCTGCCCAGTCAGAATCTGAGAAGGCCTTAATGTGAAGTTCTGAGTTGGATGGATAGAACAAGCCTTGACTAGGAGCTCCCTTAATGTATTGTAAAATGTGCTGAGCAGCTTTGTAATGAGGTTCTCGAGGATGCTCCATAAA
This sequence comes from Fagus sylvatica, assembly GCA_907173295.1. Taxonomy (NCBI): domain Eukaryota; kingdom Viridiplantae; phylum Streptophyta; class Magnoliopsida; order Fagales; family Fagaceae; genus Fagus; species Fagus sylvatica. The sequence goes on along the minus strand of OU015771.1, from coordinate 9,260,856 downwards.
CTGGCTAAGCTTGTGTACTGCAAACACTATGTCTGGCCTTGTTAAAGTCAGATACATGAGTCTTCCAACTAATCTCCTATAAACTGTTGGATCAGGCAGCAAAGAACCTTCAAGCTTGGACAACTTCAAATTCTGGTCCATTGGGCACTTGGTTGGTTTACAACCTAACAATCCTGCATCTTCTAAGACTTCCAATGCATACTTCCTCTGGGAAACAGAAATGCCTTGAGTAGACCTGGCTATTTCAAGGCCTAAGAAATATCTCACTGGGCCAAGGTCTTTAAGCTTGAATTGGGCATCTAGGAACTGCTTTAACTTGGTGACTGCTGCTATGTCACTGCTGGCAATTAGTATATCATCTACATATACAAGTAAGGCAATAAAACTTGAACCATCATGCCTTGTAAACAATGAATAATCAGCTTTGGACTGTGTGAATCCATGACTGAGGAGTGTTGTTGAGAACTTAGAGAACCACTGCCTCGAAGCCTGCTTTAACCCATATAATGACTTGGTAAGTCTGCACACAGAGTTAGAAGATGTCTCCCCCTTGCTGTGAAGGCCTGGAGGTAAAGTCATATAGACTTCTTCAGCTAACTCACCATGGAGGAAGGCATTGTTGACATCTAGTTGGTACAAGGACCAACCCTTCACAGCAGCAATGGCCAAAAGGCTTCTAACAGTGACAAACTTGGCCACAGGAGAAAAGGTTCAAAATAATCAAACCCCTCCTGTTGATTGTATCCCTTAGCAACCAAACGAGCTTTATATCTCTCAAGTGAGCCATCAGATCGAAGCTTGACTTTAAAAACCCATTTGCAGCCAATTGGAACCTTGCCAGATGGAAGTGGTTGAATGGACCAGGTGTTATTGGCTTCAAGAGCTGCTAGTTTAGCTTGCATAGCCTCACACCAATGTGGATCTTGACTGGCTTCATGAAAAGAAGTTGGTTCTCGAATGGTGGATGCATTAAGAACAAAGGATTGATAGCCAGGTGCCAACTTTGAGTAAAATAAGTAATTGGACAGAGGGAAATTTGTGGAGGTAGTACCTTGGCTTGTAGGAGTAGAGGATGGACTTGGAGCAGGCAGCAGAGAAGCATTGTTACAATGAAATTCCTGCAAGTAGCTAGGTGGCTTGTGGATTCTAGTTGATTTCCTTAAAATAAGAGATGGTGGATCAGGGATGACATTTTCTGGAGATAGGACACTTGCTGAAGGCAGACTGCTGTCAACAGCAGAAGAAGGATGTGTGTTGTGACCAAAAGGCAAAGAAGTGGATGGTGCAGCAGGAGAAGAACCATCAGGTAAAGAGGTAAAGGAGTGAGTTGATAAAGGTGAATTTGTGGTGTTGTCAATGTCAGAGAACACAAAAGAAATAGGAGCTGACATATTAGTGATAGGGTAAGGCAGAACCAAAGATGCAGTATTCTGTGCAGTATGCAGATGCTGAGATGTATGAAATGGAAAAAGGTGCTCATAGAAGAGGACATCTCGGGACATGAAAATTTGTTTAGTAGAAAGGTCATAAAGTCTATAACCTTTAACTCCTTGGGAATAACCAAGCATCATGCACTGTTTAGCTCTAGGAGCAAACTTATGTCTGTTGTGTGGAAGAGTGGCAGCATAGCACAAGCATCCAAAAACTCTAAGGTAGGAGTAATTAGGAATTTTGTTAAAAAGAAGTTCAAAAGGTGATTTATTTCCTAATAATGGAGTTGGAATGCGATTTATCAAGTGTGTAGCAGTGAGGACACAATAACCCCAGAAGGGTAAAGGGAGATTAGCCTGAAATCTTAAGGCTCGAGCTACTGCTAGGAGGTGTTGGTGTTTTCTCTCCTCAGTAGCATTTTGCTGTGGAGTACCTACACAACTTTTTTGATGCAAAATGCCATGTTGAGCATAAAAAGAATGTATGTGAAACTCAGATCCATTATCTGATCTAATCATCTTAATGGGAACAGAAAATTGGGTCTTGATGAGATTAAAGAATGACTGAATTAAAGCACTTGTTTCAGATTTTTGTTTCATCAAAAACACCCAAGTGCAACGTGTATTATCATCAACAATTGTGAGAAAATACTTTTGATTATCTACTGTGGGAATGTGATAGGGACCCCAGATGTCACAGTGTATTAAATCAAAAGGTGAATCAGCAATATGGACAGAAGTAGTGAAAGGTAATCTTTTCTGCTTGGATATATGACACACTTTACAATGCTCATGGGCAGGAGGTATGACTAAGTCATTGATTACATTTTTTAACAAGGATAAACGAGAAGAAGAGGGATGACCTAATCTATGATGCCATACATCAAAGGCAGGTACATTATTGACTACATTATGAGCTGCAACAGAAGGAAGAATAGGAAATGTTACTGCTGCAACATAAGAGAATATATAGATGTAGATGTTCTTATATAAAGATTTAACTTTTTATAAAATTTCTTAATGAATTTTTGTCTTTGTTAAATCAACAGGAGGGGTCTCTCAAAATATTGTGAAGGTAGATCGAGAGCATTCAATGATATGACTGTTCTTGAAACTAGAAGAATGGAAGATCTATTTTCGCCAGCAAAACCCTACAAGAAGCAAAACAAGAAACGCTCTCTGTTCCAGAAACTAAGAAAATTATTTGGATGGAAAAGCTCTACAGGAATGAAGAGAAGGAAGAATGTGATGGGGTAGAAAGTCTAGAAACTTTAGCCCTAAAGCTGGCCAAGTCTTTGGAGCTTCGAAGCTTTAGTTTATGACTAATAAGGATTTGTAGGCTTTTGTCTATGACTAATTAATAAAATAGATTAATTTTAGGTGAAATCATCTTAATATTTTTCATTCAAGTAGTCGTATTTGCATCCAATGTCATATATCATGCAAACATAATTATATATTTACTAAAAATATTGATGGATATTGATTATCGTTCTTGTCACCTTTGTAGTTTTATTTTACATATTCTAATGTTTTTGTGCTTCAAGTACAGCAAAAATTGGTTAAAATTAAATGAATTTTTATTTTATTTTTTATCATTCTTAGCAAGGAAAAATAAAACAGAAACAGAAAATAAAAATGTATCCTTTAAATCAAAATTAATTGGGGCTAGTCTCTTTTCTATTTGAATAGGGTAAATATTAGTGCATATTATTTAGGTGTGGACATACATTTACAAATTGTGGATATCAATGCTTACAAATGCTGAATGTATATCCACAATTAAATGGTGTGTTTGAGTGATGTGCATTGGTAGCTAGTGTACATATATTAGTCAGGGCCATCTGAAGCCCCATAACTCAATTATTTTAAAAGAATTATATATATAATGTTAAAGTTTGAAGCATACATTCTTTAGATGAAAGAGTTAATCTCCTACTCTTATATAGAAATAGGTGTTTTTTTTAGAGTCACTCCATTGCTTAGGAGTGGAGCTTTATCTCCACCCTTCAGGTATAAACAAAAACATCATATTGTAAGGAAGTTTATAGTAAAAAAGGTCCCAATTTTTTTTTTAGTCACAAACAAAAGACCATAAGTCAGAGTCCAACTCTAGTTAATGTCAATTTAACTAAAGTACAATCAAATAAAAACTATTATGACTTCAGTAACTGTACCTAACCAATTAGCTCTTTGAAATTTGAGTTACCTAAAATTTAAAACAAAACAAAACTAAACTAAACTCATACTTAAATTTTTAAATCTCTAAATAAGTCAGATATGTAAACTTCTAACAATATATCCAAAGCAACCTAGTGTAATGCACTCAAAAAATAACTCCATTACATTTCGAATTGCTATAAAAAAAATAAAATAAAAAATTTGTTGCTTATACAAATAGACGAATAGTTTGTAATATACTCAATGAAATTTTATACAGTACGAGATTTATGCATGTTAAATTATTGGTTTAAATACCGTTTTGGTCCTCAACTTTTGGCCTTTGTGTCAAATTGGTCCCTAACCTTTCAATTGTGTCAAATTGGTCCTTAACCTTTCAACCTTGTGTCGAAATGGTCCTTGCCATTAAGTGTTGGATGGAAAATGCTGACATGGCTAACGGTATATTTTTAACTATAAAAATATCTGACATGGCATGCCACATCATATTTTAATTAAAAAAAAATGCCAACTCACATTAAATAAATTAATTAATTAATAAAAAAAAAATGATCATGGCACGTGAGCTTCTTTCCCTTGTTTCTTTCACTTTTTTTTTTTTTTTTTTCTTTCACTATTTTGATCAAATTCTGAAATCCCTAACCTTCAAAATCCTCTGCCCTCTCTCACTGCCCCTCACCCTCCCATTCCACCGCCGGCCCCAGCTCAGGAAACCACCGCCCCCAGCTCAGGCCACCGCCTCCCCCAGCTCAGGAAACCGCCGCCCCTCACCTCTTCGCTGCGCTGCCCCTTAACCTGTTGGCTGTACCGCCCATTCATCAACTCCCCTCCACCGCGCCACTTTCCAGCTCCACCGCGCCACTCTCTTTCTGGGTGAGCCCATCTATTTATCTTGCTTCTCTCTCTCAGTGACTGCATCTTCTCTCTTGAATATGAATATATGTGTGTGTGAATATGATTTTAATAATTGAAATGGAAATGTAATTTCGGGGTGCATTTGAATCTTTCTTCAAACCAATTTGAAGGCAATGCTGTTTCTGGGTTTGGCAAACTAGAGCAGTAAAAGCATTTAGATTTGGGAGCAAATAGCTTTTCTGGGATATAATGCAAATTCTGTCTCAAATAGGTAGTGTGGTTCATGTGGACCTAAGCCTACAAGAAATTTCGTCTTCAGCGACGACTCAAAGTCGTTGCTGATGCTTTAAAAGTCGTCGCTAATGTTATTTGCAGCGACAATATCGTTGCTAACAATGGTTGCGTCTGCTCCGTTGCTATTCGATTTTCTGCAACGATATTTTGTCGATGCTAATACAATACCATTAGCGACGATAGTATCGTCGCTAATATTGATTTTTTCTTGTTGCAAAAACCAAATAATCTTAGTTTATAACTCGTCGCTAATACGTTATTAATTGCGACATACATATACATCGTCGCTAATAGTTAATTATTAGTGTGTCGTCGCTAATAGGTAATTGTCAGCGACAATACACATGTCGTCGCTAATAGGTAATTATCAGCAACAACATAATGTCGTTGCTAAAAGGTAATTATTGGCAACAATATAATGTTGTCGCTAATAGGTACTAATTTGTTAATTAACAATTATCAACGACACAATATCGTTGCTAATAGGTACTTTTCAACAACAACACACATCGTCACTAATAGGTACATATTTGCGACAACACTGTGTCATTGCTAATAATTTTTTACTTTTCTTAGATTTGTTTTTTAAAATTTTTATTCTGTGTTTACATGGATACCTTATAAGAAATAAAAAAAAATTCAATTCTACATCATCATATGCAACTATTGGATCATATAACAATAACATCTACATAATCAATAAACATTTCGAATAAAAGAGAAAACAATATTCAAATAGAATCCATCATAGACATAGTTTAAATTTCATAATCTATTCTCCAATCACATTAAAACATAAATATTGTCTCATCAACTAATTAAATAAACATCCTCACGAGGATATGAAATCTCTAATTAATCAAACTCAAACTTGTTGCATTGAGATGAATCAGCTTCCCTCGATATGTGGGCACGAACCATTTCTTCTCCCTGACATAAAAACAAAACCCAAAGTAAATTCTTAATTAAATTTATGACAATTCTTATTAAATAGCTTCCAAAAATCAAAATAAGCACATAGATTGAATAAAAAAAAAAAAAGACAAAAGCATACTAAAAACATTAGCTTGACATTGACCTCACTCATAATTCCAAGTAGTGACTACAAACAGAATAAAATGAGCTTCTCTTTAACCATAGTTTTACAAAAACAAATTGTATACCAATTGATAACATGCTTTGTCTTTATAATCTCATAATTTAAAAACAACACCACATGTCATTTTCTAACAGATAAATAGGATAGCAATAAAGTTTTATCTAATCCCAGCTCCAATGACATTCAAAATTATAATTATATTTCACAACCAAAACTATTCAACAAAGGAAACATAACCAATACCCAATTCAACAATTCAACAATTTAGCAATGTAGATTTCAAAGCTCTCTTAATTGGCATAGTTGTCCTAATCAAGGTTTCAAGTAAAGAAAATAGAATACTTAATGACAAGAACAACTGTATCCCCGTAACCTCAATTCACTTCACATTCCAAAATCCTAAAAAATAAAATTGAATAATAATATTGGTTTCTTTATAAAGACTTTAAGATACCAGATATGAGAAATCCTTGGAAGGGAATAGGAAAAAAGAAATGCAAGTGACTATTTGTTCATTTAACTATGATACACTTGGTACCAGAATTCTATAGTCATACATTTTCTCAAAGTTCCACCAATCATACCCAAATTACCAAAAATGCTATCTACAATCTATAGTCCAACCACGAAATATAATCTTATTTCCAAGTTAATGTTATGATAAATCTCTAAAACAATAATTTGAAGAAAATCAACATAATAGCATACACACTAACATAGATACTAACAAACGAAGTCTGCTGATTTACTAAAGTTTATCTATTCGTAACTCAACAACTAACAAATATCACAACCTCTACACAAACATATCCTAAGATAAACCAATATGTGACTACATGTAGCAATTTTATATGAATTACCTGAAAAATCACTGTCGACTAGCCATTAGACGCTCTATAAGAAGTCGTGTTTCCTTTTGATTTTCCTCCAACTGGCGTTGTGTTTCTCGATTTTCTCTTCGGTTTTCCTCCATCTGGCACTGTGTTTCTCTTTGGCTTTCCTCCAACTGGCGCTGTGTTTCTTTTTGTGTGTCCAATAGTTGGCGTTGCGATTCTTCCATCTGTACTATTTGTTCCTTTGCTTCTGCCATTTGCTCCTTTGTTTCTGTCAAATGTTGTTTTGTTTCAGCCAATTCTTGCTTGCAAGTTTCCAACTCACTATTAACCTCTGTCGCATGATACGAACGAGAAGAGGATGGGGTAGGTATCACAAATTTTCCCATCCCTCTAGCATATCCAGGCCTTGTCCCCAGCACTTGTTCAATTATTTCTTTTTCAGTGAGTTGAACCTCTTCATCAGCTAATTTTTCTTGCATCAGATTCTGCACAAATAACATAAATTTTAAATTAAATAATTTATGCATATAAATCAACTATTTATACATTATCTAAATTATTCTTATAAAATAATAGTGTAAAGATCAGTTACTTACATAGTTTTCTTCACATAAAGGAGTCACAAATGAGCCATCTTTCCTCGTGCGAGCCATCTTATACCATTCAATTTTAGTAATATCTTGCCCACTTTTTTTCTTCTGCAATTAATAGACACATAATCAGAATGTATGCACTAGGATCATGTTTATAATAATATAGTATTAAATTGTTGCAACCTCCTCAAGAGAAGAAATAAATGATCTAGATCCACAAGTATGATTGGATTTCATATTCTCTCTATTCTTCGCATTTCGGCTGGACTTGGCCTAACAAATGTCATTAAAAAAAATTCATTAACACTCGAGCTAATAACAAATCATATCAAACTATATTTGTATTCAAATTAGTTGAAAAAATAGCTTATGATGATTTACCTTCCACTTCTCGTCGTTAAATAAATCACATAACTTATGCCATTTCTCCTCTGTCAAGTCTTCTGGAATATCAGCCTTTGCCGCCTCCAAATCTGGGGGAAGTTTCATGAATCTCTTACTATACTTACTACGAGCGTTACTAAAGGTATATCCCAATGCCTTCTCCAAACATTTGTTATCCTCTATGCGATTTAAGTCCAAGGTGAAATCACACTGAAACATATTAATGAAAAAAAAAACAATGGTCAAACACTTTTACAAACAATGTAGTAATTAACTTAACCTCAAACAAGACAACTCACTGCCAAACGATTCTTTAACATTTGTTTGTGATCATCTGGGACTTTAGTCCAAGACATATGATGGAACTCAGCATACTCTCGAATTATGTACCCCACCCTTGTAGTAAATGTAGAAGCATTAGGGCCTATGACTCCCTGTGTATTTGGAGGGATGGTTATAGGGATGATCCCAAGTGCCCTTTTCCTTTGGAACTCTTTGCATTTATTTCTACCTCTTTTTCGTTTGTTGGATGTAGTAGCTGTTAAACAAAATAAAATAACATAGTCAATACCAATTTGATAAAGTAATATGTTCACAATTTATACAATAAAATATATTACTACACTAAACTATATTTTCACTCACAAGATGCACTAGGGGCTCCCTGCGAAAATGAATGAGGCGTGGAGTCAACCATCTCATGTAGCTGTCCATTAGGTGGAGGAGGCATTTCCGAGCCTAACTCTGTTTCTTCTTCTTGACTAGTGAAATGCAATGGCATGTCTTGCCATACATGCTCTTGTCCTTGTCCTTGTCCTTGTCCTCGTCCTTGTCCTTGTCCCCGTCCTCGTCCTCGTCCTCTACTCATTGTACAATATGACTAATTTCCACAATAACAATTAAGTAAGAATACATGGATCTTAATAACCACAAGAACTTGAATTAAGACATAAAAGAATTCTCGAAATATCAACAACTTAATGATGTAAGCAAATGATAAGTAAACATTTAACGATGTCAACAAAGCAAGATAACTTAATTAAAAAAATTCATAAAATATTGTTAACGATGTAAACAAATGTAAACAAGAATACTAGATCTACACTAATTACATACATCACATATCATCATCAAACAGGTCAAACTCATCGTTGCTAGGTGACTCCTCTTCTTTATCTGTGTTTGTCTCATCGTTGCTAGGTGACTCCTCTTCTTTATCTGACTCTATCTCATCGTTGCTAGATATGTCATCGTTGAAGAACGTGCTTCCATCAAGTTCTACAAATACTTCATCAACAGCTATTAATTCCTTTAGTTGATCTGCCTCCAATTCTACTGCAGGAACATCATCTCTATGCAACGAAATTGAGTCTTCATCAATTTCTTGTTGAACATGTGCATTCTCCCCAACACTATTGTCTTCATCATCTTCTTCATTCTCTCCCTCTGGTACTATTGGAATATCATATATGTTTCTATGACTCATATTTTGTACTACTTTCCAACTACTACCTAATTTGGTATCATTCAAGTAAAATACTTGTGAAGCTTGGCATGCTAAGATAAATGGGTCAGATTCATACCATGTACGAGATGTATTCACACTCGTAAAATGCTCATCCTTTTGCATTCCTGTTCTATTCCCAATATCCCACCAATTGCACTCAAATAGATACACTTGTTTTCTGCCCATGTAATGTAACTCTAAAATGTTTCTCAACTCACCATAGTAGTTAATAGTCGTTGATTCATGTTCACCTGGAACAGTGATACCACTGTTTTGGGTACGACGAGTTCGATCGCGATCTTTTGTATGGAACCTAACACCATTCATAATACAACCTTTAAAAAATGAAACTTGAGAGTCAGGTCCACATGCAAGACTATATAATTCTTGGGACACATTCACTGTATTACGCCGACATATACGATTTCGGAACCAACTTTCAAATTCAACTTCATGCTTATGATCGATGTCAATGGTGCCTTGTCTTTGGATCTCCACACGATGTTCACTACATAATAAGTACATATAAGTACCCTTCTTCATTATCAAGTAATATGCAAGTGATATTCAAAAATAATAATTTAATGATGCATTTACCTTATGTACGAATCAATTTCTGGGCAATTGCTAAGCACATACCATCGGGCCTTTGTGAGAAGCTTATTATCAAGTCTCACAGTTTTTGCTGCTCCTAAAGGACGAACTCGTTGTGAGAACACAGATAAACCTACACTCATTTCCTCCTGCCACCCATCATTATTTCTCTCCTCAGGACTCCATCTTGTATGAATCCCACGAAGATACATAGAGCAAAATGTCAAACATTCAACTGATAAATATCCCTCAGCAATTGAGCCTTCTGGATGTGCTCTATTCCTCACAAATCGCTTCAGTTTACCCATAAACCTTTCAATTGGATACATCCAACGAAATTGAACCGGTCCTGCAAGCTCAGCCTCTCGAGGTAAATGAACAGCTAGATGTACCATTACATCAAAAAAAGCAGGCGGAAAAATCATTTCCAATTTGCATAGGATCACAACAATGTCATGCTTCATTTGATTCAAGACATCTAATTTCAAAGTTCGTGAACACAATTCCTTAAAAAAGAAACACAACTCAATCAATGGGGTACGTATTTCAGTCGAAAAATAACCACGAATTGCAACAGGAAGTAAGCGTTGTAAAAGGACATGACAATCGTGGCTTTTCATTCCTGAAATCTTACCTTTTTGTGTGTTAACACATCGACTAATGTTAGATGCATACCCATCAGGAAACTTCACACATTTCAACCAATCAAAGAATTTTGTCTTCTCAGCTTTTGACAAGGTATACTTCGCATGTGGCATTGATGTAGATGTACCATTTGTCTGTAAGTGCAATTCTTTACGTATACCCATATGACATAAATCCTTTCGAGCTTTGGCACTGTCCTTCGTTTTTCCATCTATATTCAACAGTGTACCTAAGACATTATCACATATATTTTTCTCAGTATGCATAACATCTAAGTTGTGTCTTAGTTTCAATGTTGACCAGTAAGGCAACTAAAAAAAAATACTTTTCTTTGTCCAATTCAACTCATTTGGTGTGCGCTTTCTCTTTCTTGTAGTTTCGCCTTTTCCAAATTGCACATTTGTAACATTCATCAGTTGTTGTAACAGTTGATCTCCTGATAATTCATTAGGCGCCATGCTATGCTCCTCAGTTCCGTCAAACAATGCTTTTTTTTTACGCCATATATGCCTTTGAGGTAAGAACCGGCGATGACCCATGTAACACATCTTTTTGCCAGACTTCAACCATCTGAATACTGTGTCCTTGTTACATATAGGGCACGCAAGTTTTCCCTTTGTAGACCACCCAGATAAGTTTCCATATGCTGGGAAATCATTTATAGTCCATAATAATGCTGCATGCAACTGAAATGTTTGTTGTGTGGACGCGTCATATGTAATCAGACCTTCATTCCATAATTCTTGCAAATCTTCCACCAATGGCTGCAAGTATACATCAATTTCGTTTCCAGGTGCCTTAGACCCAGGAATAAGTAAGGATAACAACATATATGGATCCTTCATACACCTCCATGGTGGTAAATTATACGGCATAAGTACTACTGGCCACATGCTATATGATGTACTCATATTACCAAATGGGTTGAAGCCATCACTTGCTAAACCAAGTCGCACATTACGGGATTCCTCAGCAAACCAAGAATGTTCTTTATCAAACTCTTTCCACGCTATTGAATCAGCTGGATGTCTTAGAGAATTCCCATCATCTACTCGCCCATTTTTGTGCCACTTCATGTCGTTGGCTATTTCTTTCGACATAAACAACCGTTGCAACCTCGGTTTTATTGGGAAATATCGTAAGACTTTCCGAGGAATTTTCGTACCTGTACCTGCGACATATGTCCATCTTGAAGTTTTGCATTTTGGGCATTCTTCTTCATCAGCATACTCCTTCCAGAAAAGCACACAGTCATTCTCACATGCATGTATCAACTCATAACTAAAACCCAAGTCTTTCCTAAACCGTTTTGCTTCATAATACGATCTTGGTAATGACTCTCCATCCGGAAGAGCCTTCTTTATTAAGTCAATCACCATGTCAAACGACTTATCACTCCAATTGCAAATTGTCTTTATATGAAGTAGTTTCACTATGAAAGCGAGCTTAGAGAACTTCTTACAACCTGGATAAAGTTCACGTTGGGCATCTTCCCACAATTTGTCAAAGGGTCTTGCATAGTGATCATTGCTTGTTGGATTCGGAGTAGTGGAGGATTCACCCATATTAGCATCCGGAAATGTTCCCATATAAATGTCATCTAACATTTCTTCAACGTCATCAGTATCCTCTACATTTGCATTTTGATTATTATGTTGAGTGTGTACATTTTGCAAAAACGGATCTTCCCCATGAAATATCCATTGGGTATAATTCAAATCAATTCCTTTCAAAAATAAATCATCCTCCACATCATCTATATGCTTATAATATCGATTCGTGCAGTTACGACATGGACACTTAATCCTATTTCGTCCATCTGCATGATTGCGTGCCATGCTAATAAACTCCTTAACACCTTCAGCATATCGATTACCAAGCCTATTAGTTTCATGCATCCAACTCTTATCCATCTTAATATCCCTATCACAAAATCAACAAACACATTTTAACTTTAGATGAAATGAGTCGGTGAAGTTACAAACATCATTAGTTTCCTTCATCCAACTCTCATCACCAAAAAGAGATGTTTTGTTCTAGGAAAATGTTTTTTTTTTCCTAATGATGAATACTAATATTACTAAGGAAATGATAATAGTCGTCTTAGTAGTTAGTAAAAATAATATGCATAATATCTACCTAAGCCACCTTGTATACCATGCAAGCCACACGCTTGCTCAAACTCAACAACCACCACACAACCAAGTATCATCAATTTTAATATAGAATTATATAAGTATTTAAACATAAAATAATTACTATACTAAATTCAAGATCACGTCGCTTTTAAAGGAAGGTCACAGTTCTGACAAACAGATTTTGTGAAATCTGTAAAGCTCATTTAATAAAGACTTAAGAAATTAGAAAAGTATGAGAGGCATATCTTGACACAAAGGTATTTTTCAAAATGAGAGGTTTTCACAAAGAAGATACCAAAATGAGAGTTTTCACAAAGTAGTATACCAAAATCAGCAACAATGTTATAAAATGGATATAATATTAATGCGATATAATATATTAGATATTATATAAGTTCAAATACACAAGCAGCCACCCTTCTCTGTGGTAGATATATATAATATTTGTCAATCCAATTTTTTTTTTTTTAACATGAAACTAGTTTCTCTGAGGTAGATATAATATTTGTCAATCCAATTTTCTTTTGTACATGAAACTAGTTTAGATATATATACATGAAGTGATAGAAACTAATTTAAATACGATATACATTCATTAGAAATAAGGAGAGTTTAGATATAACATACCGTATAACGTAGTACTTATGCCTTTGACACTTAGCTGGATAGCTTTTTTTTTTTTTTTTTTTTTTGAAACAAAGCTTGATACACGTTCCAATAAAGAAAGAAAAAACAAAAAGAATGTTAGATACATGTGCCTAGTTTAGATATAATATAAATGAAGTGAAACAGTGATATAAATGTAGTGAATCTTAAAAAAAAAAAAAAAAAAAGATATAATATAAATGAAGTGAAACAGTGATATAAATGTAATGAATCTTAAAAAAAAAATAAAAAAAAAAGAAGTGAAGTGAATCAGAACAGTGATATAAATGTAGTGAATCTTAAAAAAAAAAAAAAAAAAAAAAAAAAAAAAAAAAAAAAAAAAAAAAAAAGTGAAAAAAAAAAAAAAAAAAAAAAAAAAAAAAAAAAAAAAGTGAAATGAATAAGAACAGTGATATAAATGTAGTGCATCTTAAATAAAATAATAAAAAAAAAAAAAAGTGAAGTGAATCAGTGATTGCTGTCAAGGCACTTATGGCCCACCTTGACAGCCAATAAATTTGAGAGCAATAGAATGAATAGTGATATAATTAATTCCTTTACTGGTGAAACTGCGTACCTATCCTCTAGCTGTGTACATACAGATGCACTTATGGCCCACCTTGACAGCAATAAATTTGAGAATAGTGCACCTACATACAAATTGTTTTAGAAAACAACTAATGAGAATAAAAAATTGAATACAACATATCTGGAAAATTCCAAAACACGAGGATTGAGAAATTTTTATGCAGATTTGAAGAATTTAATATATAAGAAAGTTCACCAATTCTGAAAAAAGAAACTCACCAATTCCAAGACAATATACTGAGGACTTCTTTGATTGACAAAATCTAATCAAATATAGAAGACTTCAATACTTGGGCAACTGAGAAAGAAACCTAACATAATGTAGAAGACTTAGGTACCATGGCTAGTGAGAAAGAAAGATAGGGCGTGAAAACTGAGAAAAAAATTGGGGGAAAGAGATAAGTTAGTGAAATAATTGGGGGGAGTAATAAGCGGGAGCAGTACTAGAATTTAGGGAAAATTAACCGGGAAAATAAGAGGGCAAACAAAACCCAATATATATGGTAATTTGATGGGTTTGGGTGGGCTGTATATAGCTTAAAACAAATTAATTAAATAAAATTGGAACTAGGATTGTACGTACAATCTCAATTAATTAAATTACAAATAATTGGATATTTCTTTATTTAATTGAGTTAGGACTTTTCTACTCACTTAAAACTAGGATTCTACCATCTCAATTAATTAAATTAAAAATAATTGGATATTTCTTCTTCTAATTGATTTAGGATTGCTCTAATTACTTAGAACTAGTTACGTACAATCTCAATTAATTAAATTGAAAATAATTGAATATTTCTTCATTTAATTGAGTTAGGACTTCTCTAATCACTTGGAACTAGGATTCTACCATCTCAATTAATTAAATTAAAAATAATTGGATATTTCTTCTTCTAATTGATTTAGGATTGCTCTAATTACTTAGAATTAGGTACGTACAATCTCAATTAATTAAATTGAAAATAATTGAATATTTCTTCATTTAATTGAGTTAGGACTTCTCTAATCACTTGGAACTAGGATTCTACCATCTCAATTAATTAAATTAAAAATAATTATATATTTTTTCTTCTAATTGATTTAGGGATGCTCTAATTACTTGGAACTAGGATTCTACCATCTCAATTAATTAAATTGAAAATAATTTGATATTTCTACTTCTAATTGAGTTAGGACTTTGATAAGGAATTTAACTAGGATTCTACGTAACATCTCAATTAATTAAATTGAAAATAATTTGATATTTCTACTTCTAAATTGAGTTAGGACTTCTCTAATCACTTGGAACTAGAATTCTATCATCTCCATTAATTAAATTAAAAATAATTGAATATTTCTTCTTCATATTGATTGCTCTAATCACTTGTAACTAGGATTCTACCATCTCAATTAATTAAATTGAAAATAATTTGATATTTCTACTTCTAATTGAGTTAGGACTTGACTAATCACTTGGAACTAGTATTCTAGTTACCATCTCAATTAATTAAATTAAAAATAATTGGATATTTCTACTTCTAATTTATTTAGGACATCTCTAATCACTTGGAATTAGGATTCTACCATCTCAATTAATTAAATCATAAATGATTGGATATTTATTAATTTAAAAATTATTCATTATATTCCAAAACCTATAAAGTGACCAAAATACCCTCAGAATCCTAAAATTATCAAATTAACCCAGAAACCTCTAAAATGATCAAAATATTTCTAAAACCCATAACAACAACCAATATACCCTCAAAATCCTAAAATGGAAAAAATACCATGAAACCTTTAAAAAGACCAAAATACCCCTAGAACCCCTAAAAATGACTAAATACCCTCGGAATCCTAAAATGACCAAAATAACTCTAGTCATTTTGGACATTTTGTGTGTATATGGTATTGTTTAGGTTTCAGGAGTATTTTGGTCATTTGGAACAATTTTGGAGTATATTGGTCATTTTTTAAGTTTTAAGGGTATTATGGTTATTTTTGGACACGTTGGGAGTATATTGGTCATTTTAGAGGTTTCGTTGATATTTTAATCATTTATGAGGTTTTAAGGGTATTTTGGTCATTATCCAATGACAATTTTCAAATTACAACTTATAGTTTGTTTTTTTTTTTTTTAAAATAAAAAAAAAAAAATTGTCACACTCCCATGAGAGTGGAATGTAAGATTCCTTTAGGGGGCGTTTGGTACGGGGAATCCACATTACCCTTTGGCATCCAGATTACTGGGAATGTGATGGTTAGAAATATGGATGTCTAGTAATGTAACTATTCCCATGTTTGGTTTAATTAGTAATCTACTAAGATTCCTAAAAATATGATATTTTCATGTTTGGTTAATTTCTAGGAATCTTATAGGAATAAAGTATTCTTCCCAAAATGTCCTTAGGTTTATAAACACAATATTAGTGTTTCTCACCACTTTTTGGTATCTTTTAAATAATAAAATAGTAAATAAACTACAAATCAAGTCAAATTTATTAAAACCATAATATGACATTTCCGAATGAAATTTATCAGTAATACAAAAATAATTATTTATAATTCTTATTCTTCATGGCATATCAAGACCTTGTATCTTGTTAATAAAAATAATTTATTTTTCTGCCCCTTCAATATATAATAATAATAATAATAATAATAATAATAATAATAATAATAATAATAATAATAATGTTATTTAGTTTTATCCCTATTTGGTTAAAGGTTGGGATAATGTGGATGATAAAGAGATAAATACTTTTTTTTCTTTTTCTTTTTTTGGTTTTATCTCCTTTGGTTAAATGATAGGGAGAACGAGATTAAAATTGTTAGTTTATATAAAATATAACTTTCCTCATATATGAGAAGGTAGATACCCACCTATTTTAAAAGGGAATCCATATTTCTACAAAACTGGGAATGTAGCTATCTTAGACATCTTGATTCCCTTGAGTGATTTGCAACCAAACATAGGAATGTTATGAATTTTGATAACATTCCTAGGGACCTTAAAAAATTATGCCATACCAAACGCTTAATGTAATAATGTAATCACATCACACCAATTTAGTGTGATTTGAATACACTTGTAATCTTACATTATAGACATATAAATGAACTAAACACTGTAATGTTTCACATCACACTAATGTCATTACGATCACGGGTTCATCACGGTAAACCAAACGCCCCCTTAGCATTGTTGTGAAACTGTTGTGCTTGTAGCACTGCTTGTAAGTAAACAAGTGAGTTAGGTACCCATGACTAAATGGGTTGGGCGGATAATGAATGATAATATTTTATTTAAACGAGTAATAAATGGGTAAATGGATAATTATATACTTGACTTATTTATGACTCAATTCAAAACTCACCTAACTCGTTATTTGTCACCCCTAATATAGTTATATTAGAAATTTAAGGGTATTTTAGTCATTTAAATGGTTCGAAACCAACCTGCCCATTTTCCACCCCTAATATTGTTATGTTAGAAATTTAAGGGTATTTCAGTCATTTAAATGGTTTGAAAGTATTTTTGAACATTTTTTAAGCTTTTTGATGTATTTAGAAATCATATAAATTATATTTATTTTTGTCACACATCAGCGACGACACACACTATCGTCGCTACTAATTGCTTATCAGCAACGACCCACAACATCGTTGCTCTAGGGTTCCTATTAACGATGACAATTATCGTCGCTAATATAAAATCATATATGTTATTATTATTTTAGCCACATATCAGCGACCACATACAATATTGTCGCTACAAAGTGATTATAAGCGACCGCCAACATTGTCGTCGCTCCACGGTTCCTATTTGCAACGATAAGTATCGTTGCTAATATAAAATCATATATATTATTATTTTTTTGGCCAAATATCAGCAACGACATTTGTATCGTCGCTAAAAAGGAACTATTAGCGACCCCAATAGTCGTCGCAAATATAAAAACAGTTTTGCAACGCCAAGGTCGTCGCAAAAGAGTGAAGTCTCGTCGCAAATATGTTTCGGGAGCTTCCCGCCTTTTAAAAGTTTTCCCTCCATTATATTAGCGACGTTTTATCAGCAACGACACTAAAGTCGTCGCTGGTATTAGTTTGTTTTGGGAAATTAGCAACGACAATGAGTTGTCGTCATTGATACTGACTTATTAGCAACGAATTTAGGGTCGTCGCTGAAATATTGGTTGCTAATAGCCAAATTTCTTGTAGCGCGATCTATGCTCTTACCTCAAGAATTCTTCAATTTCTCTTTTCTTGAAATCCTTCAAAATCTTGTCGTCAAAGAGTGTCTATACACTACAAAAAACTTGACCTATTTCAACGCATTTATTTCGAGGGTTCATTAAAAATGGTTGCAATAGAACACAATTTTGTGCGGTATCATAGCTGCGAAATATATACCTAACCTATCTCGACGGTCATTGATAGAACCCTTGAAATAAACATAAAAAGAATTATACAATTCACCTCTTTTAACGGTCATTAGTATAACCCGTCGAAATATGCGTTCTGTTAGCAGACCTATTTCAACTGCCAATAAATACCTTCGAAATAAGCATGAAAAAATAACAGGCTCACCTTCGCGCGCGACTAATCATTTGGTGCGCGCCAAAGGATTTCTGAAAATGACCGTCAAATCTGAAAATGAAATATGTAAATTGAAATACAAACTTCATTCTCAAAAAAGCAAAACCCCCAAATCCAAATTCACGCTCAAATTCTCGCACCAGATTCAACTCAAATTCTCACACCCTTCTTCGCACCAGACCTTCTCCTCGCACCAGACCTTCTCCTCGCACCAGAGAGAGATCTCTCGTGAAACCCTAACCTGTTAAGGATTGCGATCAGCCAGAGGTGACTTTCCAATTTTGGGTTGCGATCAGCTCTTGCAGCTCTCCTCCACGGCTCCACCTCTCATCGCTCACTCCATTCAATTTCCTTATGTAAGTTCCAACTTCGAACTCAATTTCACGCTTTTTTTGGTTTTGTAAAAGATTTTCGTACATATATGAATAGCAGCGAGAGAGAGAAGGATTTGAGATTTTTGTTCACATAGTAGTACTAGATGATTCTAGGAATTTCTATAATTTTCCTTGTAGGGCTTAGGGAACCCCTCGCTGTCTCCAGTGAAATACAATTTAAAAGGCCCTTGTTTTAGTTCCTTCGTTGTATGTTTGCTTCTGTCTACCTTTTGGCTGTGGAAAATGTCTTAAAATATGATTGCGCCTGTTGGCCTTGAGTTGTCCTTGAACCCAATCGTTAAAGAATAGATTATATATTTTCTATAAATAATGAGAACAAATCAGATTTAATGAAAAAGAATCCTATAGACTGTATTGGAAAGGGTTTGTGTTTGTGTCTGTTTTTATAGTTGACTGCAAAAACTGTGGAGTTTCGTCGCCGGTTAAGGCAAGGGGAGACGCTTGCCGATATTCAAGCTGGTTGAATTATCTATATTTTTCTGTTTCAATTTTCAAATTTTTAAAGAATTGAATAATACTTTTGTTAATTTTGTAATGTAAATGTTTGTTTAATTATGAAATTTGCAGAGGCATTTGCTGTTGTTCGTGAAGCAACGAAGGAGGAAACTTGGAATGCGCCATTTTGATGTGCAGGTATCTCTCTTGTTCTTGTATACACACTATGTCTTTATTCACTTAAAGTACGAAATTAAGCTTATTACATTGCGAATATCGATGATAGATTGTTGGTGGAGCAGTCCTTCATGATGGGTCTATTGCTGAGATGAAAACAGGGGAGACAAAGACATTGGTATCCACACTTGCAGCGTATCTTATGCCCTGACTGGTGAGGGTGTTCATGGTATGTGGTCTCTCATAACTTGGTTGCTACTTGGTTTTAATTTCTGTGAGAAATTAGAATATAGGAGTTCATGATTTTCTGTAGGTACTAAACTTCTTCGTAGTTTGTTTGAATTTGTTTTGTTAAAGTCTTGCATAAATGAATTATTTTGCACAATGAGCTCTAGCTATAATGACACCCTTCCACTTGTAAGAGCAAGGTGGAAAATATGGTTGTGGGTTCAAGACTCACCGGGTACATAACTCACCAATAAAAAAAAGCTCAATATTATGATTATTTCAAGGCTTTAGTAAGATCGGTGGTGCATTGGGTCCTTTCTTTACTTAAATTTGATACATTTAGCTCAATATTATGATTATTTAGCTCAACATGATGCTGAATGGATGGGTCGTGTTCATCGTTTCTTAGGTCTTTCTGTGGGTCTTATTCAAGTACTTGCCTGTGAATCCAGCCAAAAAAAAAAATTAGAAAGATAGAAAAGGTCATTGCCTATAGGTATATATCTATCCAGCAACTTAACATAGCTTTGATCTTTTGTTGCTTGCATATATAGAGGGGGATGACAGCTGAAGAGCGAAGATCCAACTATAGATGTGATATAACATACACCAACAATTCAGTAAGTAATTTCTTCTTTCACATAGTACATTGATGCTTCTTGCTGGTCTTTCATGGCTTTTTGCAGTGGTTTATTGACAATCTTGTTGAAATTGTCTTCACGCATTTAATTAATGACCTTTATATCCTTTATTTATTTTCCTTTTTTCTGATTTTTTGTTGTTCTTAATGTCGTTAGGAACTTGGTTTCGACTATCTGCGTGATAATCTTGCTGGAAATAGTGGACAACTTGTGATGAGATGGTAATTTTTTCATATAATTAATTGAAGTTCGTATTTGTGTTGTTGGACTACTAGCAACATATCTCTGTGAAACAGGCCAAAGCCATTTCATTTTGCAATAGTTGATGAAGTCGATTCAGTCCTTATAGATGAAGGAAGATACCCTTTGTTAATCAGTGGCGGGGTAATGCCCTACATTTTTAGTGTTGGTTATTTTAAAATTTTAATTGTAGTATTACAATAGTCAAATTTGTAAAATTGTCTTGTTAACAGACTATCCTGCCTTTTCTGTATTTCAGGCTAGTAAAGATGCCACACGATATCCAGTTGCTGCTAAAGTAGATTTTTGGTATCCAGTGATGTTTCTTCACGTAATATGTGTTAGAATAATTGAGCATACTTGTTCTTGAATTGATATATTTTTTATTAATTTGATGTTCATGCAAAAACAGGATGGGGCCACTTTGATGCACTATGCAGTGCAAACAGCTTCCAGTCAGGCAATTAAAATTCTTCTACTGTATAATGTTGCTATAAATCATCAGGACAATGTATGGTTAACAATTCCCCCTTGTCACTTACATGCATTTCTTATTAAATTTTGATCAATTAGTTGAGTACGTTTGTATTTGTCAAATTCAGGATGGGTGGACACCATTACATCTTGCTGTCCAAGCCCAGAGGACTGATGTAGTGAGGCTCTTATTGATCAAAGGAGCCGACAAGACATTGAAAAACAAGGTAAATTCCTAGTGATATGTTTGACAGTGTTTTAGGGCATAAACCTCTGATGCTCCGCACTGGAGGTCAGACTCACAAGATAAGAACGGAATTGCTTTCATTTTTTAAAAGCATGAAAATCTTTCAAATTGTGCTCGTTCATTTCTTTTAATAATTCTTGATTGACAATGCTTTTACTTAGGACAGTTGACAAGCTATATATCTGGCATGCTTTTAAGAATATGTATCATTGGAATTTATCAAAAAGAAAGAATATGTATCATTGGATTGGACAGAGAATCTTCTATGCTTTTCATTCTATATATCACAGACAAAAAAAAAAAAATTTCTGTTTTTAGTTTAGTATTGGAATATCATGTGCAATTTTTTTTCCCACCTGTTTCAATTATGATCAATTTAAATTAGTTTTTGAACATGACAAGTTGTCCTTATGTCCTGCTTGTTGCTCTTATCCCAACCCTCAAGAGTTTCCTGTTTTTGTTCTCAGGATGGTTTAACCCCACTTGACCTTTGCCTTTATTCTGGTCAAGAGACTAGGACTTATGAGCTAATTAAGCTGTTGAAGCTCCTTCCTAAGCAACCTCATATGTACTTTAACAGACTATCTTTTGCTTTTATGTTTGGTTACAGAATTATTTTCCTTGAGCAGTTCAGCAAACTCTTGTAACTTGGATTCATCATGTTCTATGTAAACTAAACTGCTCTCTAAAACAATTCTGTTGACAGCATTACAACGTGGAGCTTAAAGATAATTTAGTGGAGTTGACTGAGGAAGGGATTGAGCTTGCGGAGATGGCTCTTGAAACAAATGACCTATGGGATGAAAATGGTCCTTGGGCTAGGTGAATATCTCTTGCTTTGTTGTCAATGTAATATTATTATTGGGTGTGGCAAACTTTGTGTAGACCATCAACATTAACTCTTGTCTCTGTTCTCTTGGTATAGGTCCCTGGTCAATGAATTTTTTATTTTTTTAAATAAAAATTAAAAAAACTTTATCGAGGGTTATGACCCTCGATAAAAACAAAATTACTTATTTCGAGGGTTGTGACCCTCGATACAAGTAATATTTGTGAAGTATCCAACACTCTTTATCAAGGGTTATAACCCTTTTTATCGAGGGTTATGACCGTCGATAAAGATAAAATACTTTCTTCGACCTTTGCGTAGGCCGTCGAAACATCTTTTTCGACGGTGTTTCTATCGACGCCTTTCGACAGTCATCTTGACAGTCGAAATAACCTTTTTCGAAGGTTTTTAATACTTATTTCGAGGGTTTTGACCCTCGTAAAAAGTCGTTTTTTTTTGTAGTGATAGGTATTGAATAAAGTTTATAACTCTATTTATACCCTAATATTGCTAGGGTTATAACCTATTTATTTTTATTTCCACAAACTCTTAAATAAATGATTATTTGTATTTTTACCCCACAATTAAAATTAAACTAAATTACCCACTTAAACAAAAACTCTTTTCTTTTTGAGTCCTTTGGGACCGGGTATTACATATTAAAAAGTTAAAATCATCAAATCCTGCTTCTATTTTTTATTTTGTTGCGTCCTAAAGTCTGTAACCGAGAAGTATTGACATTTGTTTTTGTCCGGAACCTTCAACTTGTAAATAAAAAATCATACTTCCATGTTGTGACAAACATTTACTTTTGTTTTCACAGGTCAATGGCCCCACCTAAAGGGACTAATCAATCGTACATTATTGGGGTTTTGTTTTCCTCTGTGTGTCATATACGCCATGGTTAGCTGCTCCAAGCTAATATTAATCAAAGAAATAAGGGTTTTTGACAAAAAACAGAACTATCCAGTATCCACCTGGCTTTTGCTTATTAGTTTGAAGGTTAAACAATTACGCACAGCTAATAGTTCAAGTCACAATTTTATACTTCTCTCTTTCAAATAATGCATGGATGAGGTTTAGGAAGCTGACTTTCCTTTCCTATATCTGGCATGCAGTTCTATTAATTATGTATGTGAATGAAGCCTCCTCCAGTATTTAGCTTTAGTTGCTTCTTTGCTGCACTTTGAACATTCTATTCAACATTCACACTTCCAGTCATTGTCGAAATTGTCATGACGACCTATAATTTAAATTATAAACATTTTAAATTCAGTTTTTTACCAAATAAAATAGATGCATTATATATTATGCATTTTCAATTCACTAATAATATTAAGAATGAAGGAGACTCGGTCCTAAGTTGATAGATTTAGATAAATTAGATCAACGATTGTCTAAAAAAAAAACCAATGATGACCGCTATTTTATGACGTTAACATTTTAAATTAGTTTTGAAGGAATCAAAATTGACATGTTTTTTTGTACCTTAGCTCCTTCGATTTTAAAAGAATAGCTCTTAAGAAAGAAAAGAGTTGATCCTCGCATGAAAATAAAGGATAAAAAGGCAATTTTGTTTTCTTCTATTAAAGTGATTTATGAACCGATTTAAATTTTATTAATATATGGATTTGAAAATAATTATATATGATACGCAATTTCAAATCTATGCCATCATTAATATTTTTATAAAGTAAAAAAAATTCCCAAAACTCCATCATCATAATTATTCTTCAAAACCCCTTGGATTTTAATCCTCACCTCCAAAAATGACGGTATGCACCCTTAAGATAGTATTTATACACTTGCTTAGAAAATTTCGAAAGATAGATATCAGGTAGATTCATAATGATTTAATGATGACCTCTATTTTAAAACATAAACATTTTAAATTCAAAATTTTCACCTAATAAAATAGACACATTT
>OU015771.1:9210922-9236797 GCA_907173295.1 Fagus sylvatica | reverse complement strand
AAAGCTAGTAGTAGCATTCCATAGCTCGTACTGCACATTAAGTAAGCACACGTGTCTATAATTATAACCACACCCTTCAGTTTCCCTATGTTCTTGGGCACGTAAACGACCTCCCTCTCCACTTTTCCCACCTCTTCGGCTTCTCAATGCCCGAGACTGAGGATGATAAATAGAACATAATAAACCGATCAGAGGAATAAAAACTTGGGCTCTTGAACTAGCATCATTGGTTTAAGGTAAGAGTCGCACTAATCCGAGAGTTGTATATATGGCTTATAAGTTATAGCTTATAAGAGATAATTTCAATAATGCGTTTGATGCAGTTTTAGGATATTTCAAGTTGACGAAAGATAAAATTAAAGAATGGGAGGTGAATGCTTAAAGAAGAAGAAAGAAACTTCAAAACCCAGTTTCATTGATATGGTCTTTTCTTGGACTCTTGAAGATGTCCTAAACGAGGATCTCTATAAGAGCAAGGTCAGGTTTTGATTTTTTTTTTTTTTTTTTTCCTGTTAATTTATTTGATAAATACGTCCATTAATTTCTAAATCTTCTTTTCCATTTAATAGATTTTTGTTATGAAATCTTTACATTTAGGAGTGTACATGATAGATTGATAGTGTGGACGTGCATATATGAAATGTGCATGCTATCTCAACTATGATTAGATTTTTGTTTTGGTTAATACGTCACTAGCTAGCTAGCTAGTGTTTCAATATTTGATTGTTATTATTTTATTTTTTGGATGGATTGAAAGTTGACAAAAGTATGATTGTACTTAGAAAAAATTGAGATCCTAAAAAAATTGTACCAAAAAAAAAAAAAACTCATTTCATGATTTTCCAATGAGACAGTATATATATAATTTTTAGAAACTAAATATTTGTCCTCATTTCAGACCACTTAAAGGTTTGAAGCATTGTTCTATTTCAATGATTGATTTTCTTGAAGGATGTGTCTCACAATACAATATTTTCTTGGATAGTGAATTAAGGAAAGAGAAAGAAGAAAGCTTTGTAAAGAGTTATAGCAAAGGACAGTGTAAAACTTTTCTTGAATTTGTAAGAGAAAGATTCGGATCAATTGCCTTAGAGCTAAAAAGATGTATCTCTATTTTCTGTACTCATATAGCCCGCAGCTTAAAGGATTGTAATTTTGAAGCAATGGTTTCAGTTAATAAGTTACTTGATTCATTTGAAACTTTGTTGTCTCAAAACAACATAGTTTGTGAAGAGTTACTAAACATGAAAAGGGGCGAATGCACCTCATTGAAATAAGAAAAAAAAAAAAGTTAGTTAGGGTTTTGTACAATTTATTATGATGAAATGAAAATATGCTGGATTTGATTTAATTATAACTACAAAAATTGGTTTCAAAAATTGTATCCAAGAAAATGAATTAATTTAATTTAGGTTATAACTTAAATAACGCTTAAGTAATGATTACAAAGCATCATCACATTACTGTCCTAGTGTGTTCAGATAAGTATTTTCATCTTACGTCATTGGATGACAATATCATGATGTAATCATAAACCTCACACAGTCACACATAATTTTTATTTTTTTTATAAAAGTAAACCTCACATATAATTGGCACAGACATTATATATTATTTCATCTATATTCTGCTTATGTCCATTACTGCACGTCTGCACCCATAAAGAAATTTGTGACACGTATAATAAAAATTATATTTCATAATAATATTTTACAAACCTTTATTTAATTTCTTTGCTTTTCACCCAATCCCAAACGATGCTAACGATGATTTTTCTCACTAGTTTTAACGATGGCAAGTTGGCAAACAACTTTTTCTTTGTGACTTTTATCCCCTCTACTTTTTGCTGAAAAAGATTAACCATTGTTTTAGGCTTTTGATATTTACTCCAAAGAGTACACAAACAGTGTTTTATATATATATATATATAAATCCCATTTCATTGTTAAAAACTCTCTTATAAATAATACTCTCATCACATATAAATTAAAAAAAAATACTTGTGTTTTTTTATATTATTTTAATATTAAAATTGTAAAATATATTTCTCATCAAAGTGGAATTATTAAATTATTCTTTAACGAATGTTAGAGATTTTCCCAAAATCCTAGTCCAGCCTACTCGACTGATATAATCTAGAATCCACTCTCCGCCCTTATTAGTAGTAGGTGAATAGTGACCCTATTTGTTTACGCATTCACACGACGGGCACATTCCAAGATCTCCCACAACGAGAACCTAACACATGGTTTATTGATAGTAAGTTGATTAAATAAATGGATCATAGGTTGGTTGAATATGGAATTCCGCTTAGGCTACCTGTTTTGTTTACGCACTATTAAGCCGCACACAGGATCTTAAGTGGGTTTTGTCCCCTTTCGGGAACACCTTCTTAGTTCTTACTAGTTGGGGCTAAGCCTGATGCAAATATACCAAAAAAGAAGATATCTAGGGTAGATTCTACGAAGAGTAGATTCGACCCTTATCTTATGGCTCGTCTCGCGCTTAGTCACTTGCGTGATAAAAAAACAATACTTGTCTTTTTTATATTATTTTAATATTAAAATTTTAAAATATATTTTTTATAAAGTAGAATCATTAAATTCTTACTTAACGGATGTCTTAAGGGTACGGGCACCCATTAACTGGAATCATCTTTTATTGAGACTATATATATATATGAGATGGGTTCAAGTTACACCCAGTGTAACTCCAAAAGAGTTACACATTTTCTGAGCCATTTATTTCCAATAGATCTAAGGGTTACAAATAAACTAATCATTTATTACTCTCCAAGTCAACTAACCTAATTTATAACATTATTTTACTCGCTCTCTCTCATTTATTGCATTTATTTCTCTCTTCCCTTATCTCCTCAGGTTTACATAGCTCTCTTTCTCCTACACAGTCCTTTTTTTTTTTACTCTCTTCCTCTTGTTTAAGAAAATCTGAGCAGTCTGTGGCCATTTGTGCACACAAGAGCAATCTAAAGATTTCAATTTTTCAGTCCATTGAACTGGCCATATGTGGGAAAGAAGACCCAAAATGAAACATAGAACATCTTTTGTCAAAAAAGAATAGACGCTATCAAACAAACAACCAAAAAAAAATCTAGAATTATTGAGGAAGAGATCTGACTTT
This sequence comes from Fagus sylvatica, assembly GCA_907173295.1. NCBI lineage: Eukaryota > Viridiplantae > Streptophyta > Magnoliopsida > Fagales > Fagaceae > Fagus > Fagus sylvatica. Next base: position 9,233,656 of record OU015771.1, on the reverse strand, counting down.
GAGAAAGTATTTCCTTATTATTTTTGTTTTTGGTGGAAGCATATTTTCATATTTTCAAAGGCTTCATATTCTTATTAATCTCACAAAACTAATGAATCCTTCATCTGTTACTTATAATGCTTCAAAGAAAAATTCCAATATCAAGATATATATCATTTAACCCAATTTTTTGGTTCAATGTATAGATGAAGTTTTCCTAATGACATGAGTGTATATATATCATTTAACCCAATTTTTTCGTTCAATGTATATATATCATTTATAACTCTCTTTGCTCCCCTAAAAATCTTTCATTGTTTTCTCAACTGTGCACAAATGGTCACTGCCTGCTCAGAAACAGGAGGAAGAGAGTAAAAAAAGAGAGGGACCGTAGAGGAGATAAGGGGGAGAGACAAAGAGGAATGTTATTTATTTTTTATTTTTTTGAGAAAAAGCAATGAGTGAGAAATGTTATAAATGAGAGAGAATAAAAAAAATATATGTTATAAATGACGTTTGGTGATGTGGAGGTTAATAAATGATGCTATTTTTTAAACCATTGGATCATTTAAAAATCAATGGTTTAAAAAGAGTGTAACTCTTTTGAAGTTACACCGGGTGTTACTTGAACTCATCTCTCTCTCTCTCTCTATATATATATATATATATATATATATAAACAAACAAAAAGGTACTATATCTTCAAGTAGTTTTTAGTATAAAAAAATATATATATCTTCAAGTAGTTTTAATAAAAATAAAAAAATAAAAAGAAGAAATTTTTAATATAATATTAGAGTTTATGCTTCAAGTACAACTTTTTTTTATTAGTAAGTAAAATGGTCCATGGCTTATGGTCTATTGCTCTTCCTTCTTTTCATTTTTTTTTATTTTTTTTTATTTTTTATTTTTTATTTTTTAATCATATGGTCTATTGCTCTTGTGAAAAAAACAAAAGGGTGAAATTATTGTTTGGATATATAAGTAAAGAGACCAAGCTAAAAGGTCAAACAAGAGTGAAGAGAAGAGCAAAGAAAACGAGAAGAAGTCTCAACTCCCTCTCTTTTGTCCCCAAAAAACCTTACAAATAAATTCTTGATCAAATTACAAATTATACCCTCTAACTTAGTTAAAATTCAATTCAATCCTCTAAATTTTGACCATGTCAATTCAGACCTTTAAGTTTGAATTTATTTCAATTCACTTTCTTTCGTTAAAATTTTTTCCGTTAGTTTTGTTTTTATTATTAAAATTCTTCTCTTTTTTCTTCTTATCTCTCTCTTCCGTTTATCTCCTCTGGTTCCATGATTAGCACTCTATACTCATCTTCATATCTCTCTCTCTGAGCACGCCGCCTCTAGCAACTCACATCAGGCGGGCGGCAAAAACAGTGAGACAGGTGGGGCGGAGCTAGGGTTTGAGGTGGAGAGTGGGGATCCGAGAAAGCGAAGCTCTACGCGGTGGACGACGCCGCGACCATGGATTGCTTCGCAAAGGTTGGGGTTTTTTTCGCGACGGTGGCGGCCGAGTTGGTTTTTTTCTTGACCGATGCATGATGAATGGGAGGGCTTTTGTACTGTTCAATTTTGGGGTTTCATAAATCTTTTGGGGCTTTTCTTTGATCTCTAGATTAGTAGGCTGGGTAGTTTGAACATTTCACTGTAATGTGGTGTTGTTACTACAGGGGCTTTTTCTCCTTTGAGATCACTGGGTAATCTTGTGTTTTGTTTCAATAAAAATTTACTGAATTCTAAAAAAGAAAAAAAAAATCTTTTTAGGCTTTTCTTTCCGATTTTGCTTTATTGTTATGTTCGAATGGATCCTTTCTCTGTATTATTGTCTCTGCTATTTGCTACTCTCGTTGTGATGGTTAAGTTTTTTGGTGTTCACAAAGAAAGATGAGAAATGAGGCAGAAGGGAGGTTTTTTTATTTATTTATTTATGTTTACTTGTTTTTCTTGGGTTTCTTCTCTTGTTGATGATGGTGAAGAGCAATGGTCGAGAAGGAAGAGAAAAGGGGATTCAAGAGAAGCTCTAAAACGGCAGTCGGGATTTCATAATTTCATGACCAGAAAGATTTCAGAAATTGTTTTTATTATTTTTTTGTTTTTTTTAAAATAAAAATAATAATGAAAACTTAATAAGAGCAAAACTAACGGAAACAGAGAACAACTTTAACGGAAGAATTTGAATTGAAGCAAATTGAAACTTGGAGGACTAAATCGATATAGTCAAAATTTAGAGGACTGAAATGAATTTTGACCAAATTAAAGGGTTTAAGTTGTAATTTAGCCTAAATTCTTTTGTATAACCTTTTGCTTTAATTTTCCTTCCCATGAGGTTTTCTGACTCCTGATTAAACGTGGGATGTCTTTCATCCATTTTCTTACGTAGAAAGCTAGCTAGCCAAAGTTGGTGCTAAGTGCTAACAATGTACTATATGCTTTCCCTTCCCTTTCTTTTTATAACTAGTAATGCTCCTACTTTCGCTTTTCCTTCCTAGATAAGAAATCCAATTCCCTTCATTTATTTCTTTTAAGAAATGGGTTTTTGATATATATTGCATGCAGATCAAGAAGAAAGAGTTAAGTGTGTGAGAAAGATATTGGAAGAGTGGAAATGATGATGAAGTGTCAGAGTTCAAACGAGAAGAAACCAGTTCCTAATGATCGTGGCTTCACTGATATTGTGCTCTCTTGGTCCCTTGAACAAATTGAAAATCAAGACCTTTTCAAGGACATGGTTTGCCTTTGCTTTTTCTTTTCTTTAATCAAACATTCTCTTTCTTCTTTAGGTTTTAGTTTATTATTATAATCTCACTTGGTTTCAATAATTCATTGCATTTTTTAATTCTCCATCAAGCATTAATGAAGAAATCGATGCTTACAAGACAAGAAATGTATTTTATTACCAGCCCATTTCAGTTTCCTCTTTTCCTTGCTATGAAAGATGTCCCCAAAGTTTTTTTTTTTTTTTTTTTGGCATTTAATTTTCTTCCACCTCATACAGTTTCTGGAAAAGCCTACCAAAATTTTGAATTATATTAATGGTTTAATTAAATGATATTGTTGTTAACTTCTCCATATGTTAGTATGGTGACATTGTTGGTTTGTTAGTGTTTAGGACACTAATTAAGTTTTTTCTTTTTGTTAAATATGTAAGTTCGTGCTAAATATGTTGTATTCAAGTTCCAAATTGCCAAAATTTGAACTTTGGGTCCAAAAAAACAATTAATCAAAGTGTACGTAATGTCAAAAACAAATATGGGTTTAGATGGCCATATGTGACTATTTTATTTTTTGGCCTAACATTCAATGTAGTGGGTTAGTTTTCAATTTGGGGGGCCAAATATAAATTTTTAGATTCAAACTTTCAAATTTCATATATTATATGATATAGTTAAATTTGGGCATCCTCAAAACCAATTGGCAATAGGTGGAGAGGCTACCCAAGATCTTATATATAGAGATGCAAGGTTTTAAATGTCGATGTGGGACTTTGATTCTTAACAATATTATTATTATATGGTCTTTTCTTGGACTCTTGAAGATGTCCTAAACGAGGATCTCTATAAGAGCAAGGTCAGGTTTTGATTTTTTTTTTTTTTTTTTTTTTCCTGTTAATTTATTTGATAAATACGTCCATTAATTTCTAAATCTTCTTTTCCATTTAATAGATTTTTGTTATGAAATCTTTACATTTAGGAGTGTACATGATAGATTGATAGTGTGGACGTGCATATATGAAATGTGCATGCTATCTCAACTATGATTAGATTTTTGTTTTGGTTAATACGTCACTAGCTAGCTAGCTAGTGTTTCAATATTTGATTGTTATTATTTTATTTTTTGGATGGATTGAAAGTTGACAAAAGTATGATTGTACTTAGAAAAATTGAGATCCTAAAAAAATTGTACCAAAAAAAAAAAAAACTCATTTCATGATTTTCCAAAGCAACAGTATATATATAATTTTTAGAAACTAAATATTTGTCCTCATTTCGGTTAGCTGGCAAGTAGAAATTTGTTTATGAAGGAGTTTATTTTTATTTTATTTTTTTTACCTAAGTTCTTTGTTGCAAGTGTTTTTCCCTAAATCCTCTGTTTTAAAATGACCTTAATAACAATTTTCTTATGTGCATGATATCCAATCTTTCTTGGAGCCTTCGATTTGAAATAATAGCAAGATGTTCTGAAGCATAGGAAATATCTCTTATCTTGCGTATCCGCGTTTGCATACATGAAGTGGTGAGATTGTGATAAAAAAAAAAAAAAAATTTAAAGCATAGTTGAGAGTTCAAACTCTAAATAGCAAGCTAACTTCTTTATTTAGCCAAAGTCTGCTTATAATTTTAGAGTTTTTTTTTTTAATGAATGTAACTCAAAATTTTGGAGGTTATATTATTGGTGGTTTGATTCTTTGCGAGTGGTTACGAGTGCAACCCTTGAGGAATAATGGAGATTACTTCATAAAACTACTAAATTAGAACTTAATAGTTTTTATTGTGTAGATTTGATGATAATTGAAACTACTCTAGAAGTTGATGCTACGGGTGTTAATAAATTTCTTATATACACACACAATTAAAACATTTTCGCGCATCGTGCGGGTTTGCAGTTAGCTGTTCTAACTATTGAATTATCAAAAACAATAACACCTATATAATTTTTGTTTTTTAAAAAATAGATGCTGTTCTTTTAGTTAATGGTATTATTAATTTGAACCCCCATTGCCCTATATTTTCCTTGTCTTTACAGGAAGCCTTATCTAAATCAAACTTTTTTTGCATTCTCATATAGGTGGAAAAAATACCAGAATCATTTCAGTCGCTGCAGCATTACTTTGGCTCATTTATCTTTCCTCTTCTAGAAGAAACAAGGGCGGAACTGTCTTCAAGATTAGACATTATATCTTCAGCACCTTATGCTGGAGTAACCTCACTTGAGAAATCTTCTAAGCCTTATGGAGAATCTCTATATGATGTTAAGGTTGACCATTGGATATACAAGTCTTGTAATTCTGGAAATGAACCATACAGAATTTTCCCAGGAGACATTTTTGTTTTCACAGATGGTAAACCTGAAACTGTTTCCGACTTAGGACAAGACGGAAGAACATGGACTTTAGCATCAGTCACTGACACAGATGGCACGGGTACTGATTTTAAAGTCAAAGCATCATGTTGCATTGAAGTCAAACCCCTGTTTGTGGTTTTCTTGACCAACATAACAACAAACGAAAGAATATGGAATGCATTGCACATGTTTGGGAATGAGGCTATCATCAAGGAAGTTCTTTGCACAAATCATGAGGTAAGTTTTGTGGAAATTGTTAGAATAATTTTTTAAGTGATTAAATTCACCATTTCCTATCAGCTTAAGTTTTTAGAAGAATCGGTAATTTATCATGGTATTAGAGTAGATGGTCCTAAGTTCAAGTTTTGTCTCCACTCTACTCCTTTTAGGAGAATCCGTAACTTACCAGAAATCTCCTTGTGAATGCTGTACTGTGGTGGTAACCTTACATAAAGATTTTACATTGGATGAGCCTTATAGGAAGTATCATGTATACTAGTGACCTTATACAATGATTTCCATTTTTTTTTTCCTTTCTCATACTTTACCATTAAAGTTAATTTTAGTTGCCGAGAGCCTTGTATCTCATTGGCACTGCCTAGCCTCTTATAAAAGCCAAGATTTAAATCCCTCCCCCCATTTGTTGTAACAATTGAATTATATAAAGAAAAGAAAAGAAAAAAAAAGGTTTATTTTTAGCTTTTTGATTGAACCAAGTACTTTAAATTTATAGAAACTTCAAATGATATTTTAACTATGAATAACAGGTTGAGGAAAATTGTTCCCTCTGTTCTGTTTGTAAAAATTGCATCCAGGATGAAGAACTCTATACAACTTTATTTCTTAAGCTAAATGAATCACAAAGGGAGGCAGTTTTTTCTTCTCTTCATAAATTGCAATGTTACCACAAGTCCTCAGTTGAACTTATATGGGGTCCTCCAGGGTCAGGGAAGACGATGACACTAAGTATCTTGCTCTTTATTCTCTTAAGAATGAATTGTAGGGTCCTTATATGTGCACCAACAAATGTTGCAATCACACAAGTGGCAATGCATGTTCTAAAACTGGTGAAAGAGTCATCTGAAGCTGGATCTTTAAGTGAATCTTCGTTATGTTCAATGGGTAATATTCTCTTTATGGGGAGCGATGATGCGCTGGAAGTTGCTTCAGACATTGAAGAGATATATTTGAATTACCGTGTTCAGAGGGTTTTAGAGGTGCTTGGACCACTTAAAGGTTTGAAGCATTGTTCTAATTCAATGATTGATTTTCTTGAAGGATGTGTCTCACAATACAATATTTTCTTGGATAGTGAATTAAGGAAAGAGAAAGAAGAAAGCTTTGTAAAGAGTTATAGCAAAGGACAGTGTAAAACTTTTCTTGAATTTGTAAGAGAAAGATTCGGATCAATTGCCTTAGAGCTAAAAAGATGTATCTCTATTTTCTGTACTCATATAGCCCGCAGCTTCATAAAGGATTGTAATTTTGAAGCAATGGTTTCAGTTAATAAGTTACTTGATTCATTTGAAACTTTGTTGTCTCAAAACAACATAGTTTGTGAAGAGCTACTAAACATGAAAAGGGGCGAATGCATTTACATTCTCAAGTCCCTGCAGTTTGCTCTTGATGAACTGGACCTTCCAAGTGCTATGGATACAAGTTCAGTAAAGAAATTCTGTTTTCAGACGGCTTCCTTAATATTTTGCACTGCCTCTAGCTCTAGTAACCTGCACTCACTGGATATGAAACCACTGGAATTGTTGGTCATTGATGATGCTGCACAATTGAAAGAGTGTGAATTGGCCATACCCTTACAACTACCCAGTCTTAGGCATGCTATTCTTTTTTTTTTTTTTTTTTTTTTTGATAAGTAAAAGATTATTATTAAAAAACTTTGGGTGCATAAAGCATGCACACTAAGCAAGTTACAAAGGTAAATCAGAATTAACATTTTTTTTTTCACAGATCGACACCAGATCCGCCATTGGTAAAGTAGTTGAAGCCATCCATTGTTATAATTTCTGATTTGAGTCAAAACCTAATTTGGTTCATGTGTTAGCTGTAATTTCTTATTTGCTTTTGATAATTATCGTTATCGTTGATTGGAGTATACCCTTTTGAGCATTTGTTTTGTTTTTCCTCTCCTTGAGTGTGTGTGTTGCAGTGTTTTGATATGGTTGTTTACTTTAAATTTTAGGTTTGTGGTATAAGGGAACCAATGAAATTGATCTCTTGCTTGGGTTTATGATATTGTAATAATTGGAGAGGTTTTTGACACGATTTCTTGCTGAATAATGGTTCAATGTTATCATATGAGCCTCCATTGCATTCTGAATAAACAGTGATATGTAATTCAAAATTAACAATTTAAGATAGTTAATTGTCTTTGGACCAAATAGCTGCCCCCTGTATCTGGGGTTCAATCCTGTTTATGTGCATTGTATTGGTGACGGAACCAGTTAGCGCATGCTGATTTTGTAGGTTTGTGATGAGCTTGAGGATTTTATGGAAGAACTTGATGAGCTTGAGGATCTATTAATAATATTATGAATTTTTAGGTCTATATATTTTTTGATCAATTATGCAAAGACCTTGACCACAATTTAATTTTAACATCCAACACTGGTTCTGTTTTTGCTCCATTTGATGATGGTGTGATGCAGTTTACAATGAATGAATGCCAGTATATGAACTACCTGACCTAGGTTTGTGGTTTGATAATATCGGTTTACGTGAAAGAGGAATACGACGGTGCAAAGAAGAATATAATGCCCAATGCATAAATGGTGAACAAATCAAGATCTTGTAGACTTTGAAACAAAATGAAGAATCACTACTGGTTTACGTGAAAGAAGGGTATGACTTTTGTGCAATATGATAGTAAATAAAAAAGCGGAGACAACATCAATCAAACATTAACATCTGGAAGGTTAGAAAACAATGCATAATACTTACTCTCCTCATGGAAAAAAAGCCTTTCTTCAAACAATTGTCAAATATTTTGTAGGAAAAAAAAAAAAAAGTGTCTTGATAACTTTGATACAGAATGAAGAATCACTACTGGTTTACATGAAAGAGGGGTATGACTTTTGTGCAATATGATAGTAAATAAAAAAGAGGAGACAACATCAATCAAACATTAATATCCAGAAGGTTAGAAAACAATTCATAACAATACTTGGCTCGTCTCGCGCTTAGTCACTTGCGTGATAAAAAAACAATACTTGTCTTTTTTATATTATTTTAATATTAAAATTTTAAAATATATTTTTTATAAAGTAGAATCATTAAATTCTTACTTAACGGATGTCTTAAGGGTACGGGCACCCATTAACTGGAATCATCTTTTATTGAGACTATATATATATATGAGATGGGTTCAAGTTACACCCAGTGTAACTCCAAAAGAGTTACACATTTTCTGAGCCATTTATTTCCAATAGATCTAAGGGTTACAAATAAACTAATCATTTATTACTCTCCAAGTCAACTAACCTAATTTATAACATTATTTTACTCGCTCTCTCTCATTTATTGCATTTATTTCTCTCTTCCCTTATCTCCTCAGGTTTACATAGCTCTCTTTCTCCTACACAGTCCTTTTTTTTTTTACTCTCTTCCTCTTGTTTAAGAAAATCTGAGCAGTCTGTGGCCATTTGTGCACACAAGAGCAATCTAAAGATTTCAATTTTTCAGTCCATTGAACTGGCCATATGTGGGAAAGAAGACCCAAAATGAAACATAGAACATCTTTTGTCAAAAAAGAATAGACGCTATCAAACAAACAACCAAAAAAAAATCTAGAATTATTGAGGAAGAGATCTGACTTTGAGAAAGTATTTCATCTTATTATTTTTGGACAAGTCATTTTGGTGGAAGCGCTCTTCCTTGTGCGTATATTTCCTTGTTCATATTTTCAAAGGCTTCATATTCTTATTAATCTCACAAAACTAATGAATCCTTCATCTGTTACTTATAATGCTTCAAAGAAAAATTCCAATATCAAGATATATATCATTTAACCCAATTTTTTGGTTCAATGTATAGATGAAGTTTTCCTAATGACATGAGTGTATATATATCATTTAACCCAATTTTTTCGTTCAATGTATATATATCATTTATAACTCTCTTTGCTCCCCTAAAAATCTTTCATTGTTTTCTCAACTGTGCACAAATGGTCACTGCCTGCTCAGAAACAGGAGGAAGAGAGTAAAAAAAGAGAGGGACCGTAGAGGAGATAAGGAGGAGAGACAAAGAGGAATGTTATTTATTTTTTATTTTTTTGAGAAAAAGCAATGAGTGAGAAATGTTATAAATGAGAGAGAATAAAAAAAATATATGTTATAAATGACGTTTGGTGATGTGGAGGTTAATAAATGATGCTATTTTTTAAACCATTGGATCATTTAAAAATTGTACATGCCCATTTTTTAACTAATAATTTAAATGGGCTCCCAAATAAAATGCTTGGGCTTAATTAGCCCTTTAATAAGCCCGGCCCGATAGAAATACCTTAAACAACCCCTAATAGGATACTTGGGCTTAAGTGACCATCTAAATAAAATAACCCAATTGGCCCAACCTATTTAAATATGCCCAATGATACCCATGGAATCCTTGGGGCTCAATTAATTAACCCAATGAGCCCAGCCCAATAAAGCATCCTAAACAAACTTTTAAATAAATCATTTGGGCTCATCATTAAGGTGCCTTAATGGCACCATTCTAAAGAGCCCACAACCCGAAAACACATAGCCCAATCCATTAAGACAGTACCCTATAAAGCCATGTAGACCTATTTTAAGTGCCTTGGCACTATTCACAAGTGTCCAAAAGAGATCTACCAAAAGCCCACGGTCCAAAATTTACTTACAATATGCAAATATGGAGTTTAAACACCATTGGATTCATGAGGAAAGCAGCTGGAGCCCAAGCATTAGATCAGCCCAGCACCCAAAATAGCTGAAGACAGCCAATCCGTGGGTCCCATGAGGTCTGAACTCAAGCTGACAGAAGGAAAGACTGCATGTCTGCTGCTGGCAGGAACCTGCATACTATGTCCTATTATTACTAAAAAAGAGGAAGGCAGCAGCAAGCCATCCTCTCTAACGTGACAAGAGCAATGCCAACTCCACCATTTTTCAAATTGCTACAAGACTTCCACAGCTCTATCCCAGCTCTCCACTTCACCGGAAGCCATGATTTCTGGTACTGTTCACGCAGCAGATTTCTGCATAACAGCTCAAACACTCACTGGCAGCAACCAAAATGCATGGGAAATGAAGAAATATGATGGAAAACCCACAACCATGTCCCATTCCAGTCCCAAAAGGACTCAGGGAGTAGCTCCCACGGCCCAGACCCGTGAGGAAGCTACTCTCCTTATGTTGATCCGAACTTGAGGAGTGTGGTTTGGTGGAGGGGAGTCAGTTCCGAGACTTTAGGTAGCCATGGAACTGCTGTCATTAGGTCTGCTGGGAGGCACAATGATGAGATTTATGGATGCCAAGTCACAAGAGACATGCATAGACCCAACCATACATGAAAACCCATCAACAAAAAGCAATGAGTGCCTCTGACAAGCTATTTCAGAGGGAAGGAGAAAACCTTATCCTGACATTAGGGAAAGGTCTAATCATTTTTACTTATGCTATACTCTTCTTGACAAAACATGTCATAGAGGACTTAATACTAAAAAGTTAATAGGCTTAAGAAAACCATAATCTCGGTTTTCCCATGAGATTAAGCCATGCTAATCATTCTATATATGGAGAACTGACTTGCATTCTTAAGGCATCAGATCCATCAGACCCATTAGCTTCAGCCAGACCAAGAACAACCCTTCCAACAACTCAAGAAATTACCACAATTAAAACCCAAGAGAAAGGATTTTCTCTTAGATTCTCCAAGGGAGAACCTCTGAAAGAGGATGTTTCTGAAATCATTTTCAACTTAGAAATACCAATTAAAACCCAGAAATACAGCCCCCATCCGAAAGGATTAGGATTTATCATTAAAATCTCACTTTATTCCCGGAAAGCTCTCCTGGCAGATGTCTGGGCAGAATTTCCTGAAATGCCTTATAAGGACCACAATGGTTCTCTACCATTAATTTAGCTCCACAAAAGGCCTAAACACATTCTCCCCTGACCCTCATGCATGTCTCATCGGAGGTGACTCTCTCCCAACAAGTCAACCTTCTTTTGGTTTCAACAGAATTTGTTACTGTTAAAAGCTCTTCTGGCAGATGTCATCAACAGCACAGAAAACCCATGCTTAAGTTGTGATAATCAAAGTTACGTCGTTTCAAGTTCGATTCAACTGAGGAACAGCGAGAGGCTCGGCCCAAGACTGTTCTTTGGATTTCTTATCGGTAACAACACTTTGGGTAAATTTCCCTTAATCTTTGTTCATGTTATTTTTGGGCTTTAGTGATTTTAGCTCTTGAATATTCTTGAGAAGTGTCCCACTAGCCCTTGGGCCAGACTTTGGGCTCTCGGTTGAGTTTTGGGTTCGACTACCCCGTTCTCAATATCAAAGTCCATGTTGTGATCGCCCTCGGCACGCCACGTGGCATTATTACAAAAACACCCCTCACATTTCTGGCGACTCCACTGGGGAGTCGAGATTAACACTTCCAAGAAGAAAGATAGAGCTCAAGAGCCATGCCTCCTAAACCCCGACAGAGAAGAAAGCAAAGGGAAGTTTCAGCCCACATGGAACACTCCCAAGCTGAATCTGCAGTCAATGCACAAAACCCGCCACCACCACCTCCAAGTGATCCAAACCCAGAGGCACCACCAACAAACCTGCTGCTGGAACTGATACAGAGCTTGCAGCAGAACCAGAGTGAGCTGGCAGAAGCTATCAAACAGCTCAAAGAAAAGGATGCTGGTACAAAGACTCCTCCTCAGAAACGAAGGAGGAGACCAGGAAAAACCTCATGAAGACTCAGGATCACACCAAAAGGAGGCTACCTTTGTGACAATGTCTGACATAGCAGACCTGCTCAAACAAGAAAGGGAAGAGCACCACTGGGGAGTCGAGAAAGCACTTCCTAATGACAAAGGCAAGATCATCACCTTCCGGATCATAGTCCCTATCTTGGGGGCTATCTCCTCAAAAAATCAGCAACATCAGTCACATCTCTATGCTTATATCAAGAAGTCATTGTGGACTTCAGCTATGTCCTTATGATTGCTATGGAAGCATCCACGACTTGATCTTTGACACGGGTTTCATGTATGACGAGAATCTCATCTACAACATGAACCTCTTCTGTTTTGGGAGTCTTGCTTAGGAATTATCCCTAAGACAATGACATCATTTACAGCCGGAACTTCTTGCATATTGGAGGCATTTTCAACAATTTCTGCTATAACTTCATCGGCAACTTTTACTACAACATCATCAGCAGCTTCTGCTACGACACCGTAAGCAGCTGCTGTAACTCCAGCAACAATTCTTTTCACTAAATAAGTTTCAAGTAAATCTTGTAAAGTGTTCAAACATAAAGTCAACATAGAAGCACGCATTTACAAGCTATTGTGCAACATTTTTTCCAAAGATCCGAGCTTCAAAAATGGCATTATGTCTATAATTTTCCACATGTGCCAAGCATACAGCAGAGGAAAGTCAGCATGAAGCCTTTTATGTACACACCAAGCTTAAGGTATGCTGAGCAGCTGCCATATTTCTTCCACAAGGCTTCTAAGAACCGGACTTCTCCTTGTGGCACCCGAAAGCCATGGAATTCAACTTTTACATCATCGAAGATCCAAAAATATTCAGCATGACGAGAACTGACCGACATACGGTCAAACTCTCGGAAAAAGGCATCCATCTCAGCAAGTACAGATGATCCTAGTGTAGCAGACTTGGCAACAGACAATAATCCTAGCTGACCCCTGCTGGCAGACTCCACTGCTGCTGTCTGATGCCTTCTCTCTTCCTCTGCAACAGCTTCATTGTCGCTGCCAGCTATAGAAAAATGAAAGAAAAGAGGAAAGAATCAACTAAACAAAGCACGGATGGCAGATCTGGAGGGACTTGATGAAGCAAGGGATTTAGCTAAAGTAAGAAGCCAAAGGAACTACCAAAAGATGGCTAATATTTACAGCAAAGCCCTTCGAGTCCAGATCTTTGCGGAGGGACAAATGGTTTTGAAAGCCACGGAATATGTGAGAAGAAACCTACCATCTCCATCCAAGTTCTCTCCCAATTGGGATGGACCATACATCATCCGAGAAGCACATGGAAGTGGTTACTACAGGCTGTCTAAGTCTGATGGAACTACCTTGGCAGATCCCTATCAATGGAAAGTGGCTGAAACACTATTACTCGTAAGATGCATTACAGCAGATTTTGCATTATGTATCTTTCTTCTTTTGAAATAGCTTTTGAAGCATTTTGTGCTAGGCTAAGAGTAATAGAAGTTAAAATGCCTTTCTTTTGTATTGCAAAATATGTCAACCTTTTGTACAATGTAATTCAAGCAAGTAAAGTTGACACGATTCAAGTTTCATTGTTCACAAGTAAATGCACTTAACAAATATGTGCCAAAAAACCAAAGTGAAACCAAGTTTCATTGTCAAAGCCTATACACGGCTAACATACTACAAAAGAGAAAAGAAAGAGGAATGCAGAGGATGATGTGCTCAAGACAGCAAGCTCTGGAGGGCTAATTCAGCATGAGCTTCTGCAGGAACTCTTCTGGCAGAAGCCAAGTCCCATGGGTCTAGTGCAACCATGTCCAGAGCATCTCTCAATGCAGCAACACGAGCTTCTGCTACTCTCAATTCAGCCAAGATCCTCCTACTGAACATGTCATGAGCCAATCTCCTCAGATAGTCAAGAATGAAACCAAATTTGAAACCTCCTTCAATTGCCTCTTGGACCACGGCTTTCCACTCGAGGATGTGCACTTCTGTGATGTCCTCAAGCCTAGTATGTTCCATATGGGCAAACACACATCAAAAGAGAGTTAGCAAAGAACTTCCCACATGCACACCAAGTCTGAAATATGACGAGCAGCTGCCGTACTTTTCCCACAAGGCTTTCAAGAACCGAATTCCTCCTCGGGGTACTCGGAAGATTTCAAAATCAGCCTTCACATCATCAAAAGTCCAGAAATGCTCGGCATGACGGGAACTGAATGACGTACGATCAAACTCTCGAAAGAAAGCATCCATATCAGCAAGAACAGAAGACCCCAAGGTGGCAGACCTGGCAGCAGATAACAACCCTGGCTGACCTCTAATGGCAGACTCCATTGCTGCAGTCTGAAGTCTTCTTTCTTCCTCTGCAATAGTCTCACTGCCGCTTCCAGCTGCAGAAAAATGAGAAAAAGAGGAAAGATTCAGTTAAGCAAGCATAATTATGCGAAAGCCAAAGTGAAGAAAATAAACAAGTAAGTAAAATGTTTATTAGTACTCCTTTACTAAAAAGCTATACTAACTGCAGCTTGCTCTCAAGACGGCTTGGCTAAGTCATTCGGGGGAACAACAACTGAGCATTAACTCAGGTTCACCCAACGGGGAACAACAACTGGGCATTAACCCAGGTTCACCCAACGGAGGACGACAAATGGGCATTAACCCATGTCCACCGGTTTACCTAATGGACCCGATGGCGAACAACAACTGGGCATTAACCCAGGTTCACCAAAGGGAGGACGACAAATGGGCATCAACCCATGTCCACTGAGCTCAGCCAATTAGGCCTGGATGGTGAACAACAACTGGGCATTAACCCAGGTTCATCGGAAGGGGGACGACAAATGGGAATCAACCCATGTCCATTGAGCTCGCATTTTATACCAAATGGAGAACAACAACCGGGCATTAACCCGGGTTCACCGGATGGAGGACAACAAATGGGAATCAACCCATGTCCATACACAATGGGGGACAACAAATGGGAATCAACCCATGTCCACCAAACTCATTTTATTGGGGGTATGCAGCCACAAAACAGTGGGCAAAAGATGGGAGGAAACTTACAAAACCCGCTGGTGCTGGGCTCACAAAATCATGAAAGGGTGTGACCACAATGTGGTGGACGATAAATGGGAATCAACCCATGTCTACTAGGCTCACCTAATTAAAAGAAGTTGTGAAAACAGCAAATGACGGGTAGTAAGTCACTCTATCTCTACTGGGCTCATGCTTCCACAACAACAAATTTGAAACTACCAAATGGCAAACAATAAATGGGCATCAACCCATGTCTGCCAGACTCACACAGCAAGCAACAACAACAAAAGACAGCAAATGGGAATCAACCCATATCTATTATATCTACCAAGATTTGGTTTTATGGTCATAGGCAATAAATGAGCATCAACTCATGTCTAAGTAATCCATGATCAACAAACAAGAAATATGCACATATGAGTTCTATGTATAACAAGCGAATAGTCAAGTTTTGCCTATATGTTTCAAGAAATCTCTACCATCAAGCAACAGCAATGGCAAAATACTATTTAGAAGCCAATACCTGTTTTGGTTGGGCTTGTCTGAGCTGCTACAGGAGCGGTGACCTCCATATCTGCTGCCTGAGCACCAGCCATATTATCTTCTGCATCAGCCCAGACTTCATCATAGCTATCATGGGTATCTGCCATGTCCACATCATCTACAGGACCCTGGGCCAATTCCTCTTCTATAATTGGAACACCACTGTCAGGAGTGACATCTGCCTGAACTGGTTCTTCACTGGCAGCAACTTCTGCAGGTTCAACATGAGCCATATCTGCATTAAAATCAACATCAATCACAAGATTCTCATCAATTGAGATGCTCTCAACAAAAATATTACCTTCTGGGACCTCAGGGATGTGTACAGAAACCTCCTTCACTGCCAGGAACTTCTCCAACAGCTGCTGGTGCAGTCTCACTTTCCTAAACAGTTGCTGCAGCAGACACAGCAGCAGTTATGATTATAGGTGTAGGAGCTGTACCACCAAATTTACGAAGGGGATTTGAGGGTGTTGGTACCCTTACTGTGACTGAAGCAGTCCTCTCAGAATCTGTAGACACTAAGCTTCCCCTTCGAGCTCTCCGAACATATTGGCGGGTGGAAGGACTTGAATCAAGTAAAGAAGGGTCTACATGGCTGCCACTCCCAGAAAGACCGCCTTGTGCAGTCCCACCACTGCTGGTTATGGAATTGGTGTGGTCTCAACAGCCCTCATAGCACTGGTAACAACTCCAACAGTTGTATGTCCATCAACAATCCTCTCAATAGAGCTGAGCCTTACTGGCAGATGCAAGGGGAACATCATCAAAAGAAGCTTCTGCAGCTTCCAATTCATCCATGGACACTACATCTTCTTCAGTACTGGCCTCTGCCACCATACCCTCTCCCCCAGAAAAAGCACCTGAAGTAGTGCTCTCATCAGCAGAGTTAACTTCTGCTGCAACAGTTTCTGCTTCAGAGACAGTTTCTACTGCATCAATCTCAGCATCTTCATCTTCAATTTCTTCTGCAGCAGCTCCAAAAGAGCTACTTCTGTCACTTTAAGACAATGAGCTATCATACTTCTATTGGGTTCATTCTTGATGCCACAAATAGTAAACGACAAATGGACATCAACCCATGTTTGCTAGCAACATTCTTGGTGCCAAAATAGCAAATAACAAATGGGCATAACCCATTTGCTGAGGCTGACAACATGGTGCCACAACTTGGCAGATAGTTGAATTCCTGCCAAGTCTGCGTAAAATAAAAGTGTGCTATTTCATTATATGGCAGGAAACAAGTTTTGGGAATTCTCACCTATACCTGCTGGACTCACACTAAACAAATGCTCCAACGAGTCATACTACAATGACAAGCAAACAAATAAAAGCTAAGCCTACACATCTTGAGATAAGTTATTCTATTTATCTTATTGACTCTTCATGAAAAATATATCATATGAAGCTCATTAGTTTTCTAAGAAAACGCAACACATGAATCTTATTGATTTTCAAATGCTTGTTTTATTACAAAAGCATAACCAAAATACCATATTATTGATTTTTATGCAATCAATATTGGATATGTGCAGCAAAGGCAACAAGAAACTAACGGGAAACTAGTTTACCTGTTTTTGTTGTTTGGCTTATATCATTTGCTGCAGGGTTTGTCACCTCTAGATCAGGAATTTTGGCTTGGGTATTTTTGATCTCTAGCTATCTGCCAAAACAACATCATAGCTATCACAAACATCTGCCTTGCTCTCAACATTCTCCACGGAAGCATTTAGGCCCGAATCTTGGGCATGAATTTCTTTTATGATGAGAGTCTAGTCCATAGCAGAAAATTCCTCTGTGGCAGACATTTCAGCTCCAATTGAAGCCATATCTGTGTCAGGAGCAATTTCAAGAACCGGAGTCTTTTCCGCAATGCAAGCTTCATTGACGTTGATTCATTGGCCAGCCAACTGCTTTTCTACAGATGTCAATAGGAGTCTTTTGTGTCTCCAAACATCTCTTCCTCCATATGGATTTATCTTGAAACAAGTAAGGAAACACACTCCTAACAGCTCTTACAGCAAAAAATATTCCGAATGAGGGAAGAAAGCCTTATGGGAGTTACTATCATCAAAAGTTTCACTCACATTGAATTCAACATTATTAGTAGCTTCTGCTGCAACACCATAAGCAGTTTCTGTTGTAACTGCATTGGTTTTTACTACCGCAACAGTATGATCTCTACAACTTAATCAACAACTCTTGACGTAACATTAGCAAATCCTGCTGCAATTTTGTTGGCGGTTCCTCTTGCAACATTATTGGAAGTGTCTACAGCAACATCTTGAGCGGCTTCTGCTATCATATCATCAGAAATTTCTGTTGAAGTTTCAACACAAGCAAGTGCTGTAGTAGCCCTACCAATAATTTATGCTGCAATTATAATACAAGTTTCTGTTGGCAGCTTCTGCTACAATCTCTTCAACAACCTATGCCGCTACCTCTTCCTAAATTATGAAAGGAAATTGTTCAAGCAGCCGCAACCAAAGTTTACCTCAAAATGAGCATAGACACACACCTCCATCACAATAGGGGTGTCACTTATCTCACTTACTCTACATGTGGTCCACAACAAGTGAAGTAATTACCATTCATTCAAAGAGATCATACATGACAATAAGCAAAGTATTGAGAAGTCTCTTGGTAAGGATATCCTACATAAAGAGGTTAGTACCTAGCCCAACATCTATGACTTCTATTTATTCTCTACTCTTGAAGAATTGGGTATCTTTTGTTGGTCCACCAAATGCCGATACCACAAATCATTTCCACACGTGCATCAATATTTAGAAAGCTTTTTCAGCTTTATCTAGATTCGAACAAAACAAGCAATCGGGGCCTTGATAGCTCAAGAAGATGGTGATGGGGCTGAACAACCCGTTTATTATGTTAGCCGTACTCTTAAGGATGCCGAAAGCCGATACTCGGGGCTGAACGGTCTTGCTTAGCTCTAATTATGCTTCACAAAGGCTCTGACACTATTTCTTAGCTCATAAGGTCCAATTAATGACAAAATCTCACCCTATCAGAAGTCTGCTGCAACGACCTGTTCTATCTGGCAGACTAGCACAGTGGCTTCTGCAACTGTCACAATATGAGATCATCGCTGAAACACCAACTGCTATTAGAAGTCAAGTCATTGCTGATCTATTGGCTCAGTTTCCTGGGGAAGATAACTCATCTATTTTAGATGAAGTACCCGGGGAAATCAATGAAGTATTCCTGGCAGGCTTGGCAGATTCTGTTTGGACCTTGAAATTTGATGGCTCATCAACTACTACATCAGCAGGAGCCGGTATTGTTCTTTATAAGGATGATGGAGAAGCTGTAACAAAATCTTTCAAATTTGATTTTCCATGTTCTAACAATGCAGCTGAGTATGAGGCTTACTTAGCCGGATTAGCAATAGCATATGAAATGGGAATCAAGCATTTGCGAGTCATTGGTGATTCTAACCTTGTGGACTGTCAAGCCCGAGGGGAATTCTCACTCAAAGAACCATCTTTGGCACCTTACAGAGCCTTGGCACAGAAATTAGAAGCAAAATTCAA
Organism: Fagus sylvatica; assembly: GCA_907173295.1. NCBI lineage: Eukaryota > Viridiplantae > Streptophyta > Magnoliopsida > Fagales > Fagaceae > Fagus > Fagus sylvatica. The sequence continues at coordinate 9,214,531 of OU015771.1, read as the reverse complement.
CACCTTTGAAATAGAACATGCCCAAAGGAATGAGAACCGATATGCGGATGCTTTAGCCACTTTGGGATCTCAAATAGCCTTCGAAGGTGAAGAAATTGATGTCACCATCTGCAAGAAGGCGAGGCCTATTACTGAATCATTGAGAGAAAAGTTTGAAGAGCTGCCTCTAGATCAAGAAGACTGGCGAGCACCAATCAAAGCCAAGCTCATTTCTCCTGCTGTTATGGCAGACTTAAGAGAAATTAAGGATTACACCTTGATATCCGGGGATCTTTATAGAAGACTGCCTGGAGGGGTTTTGGCACGCTGCATTAGCATTGAAGAGGCAAAGGAAAAGCTGCCTGAAGTCCATGAGAAAACTTGTGGAGATGGAGGGGCTATCAGCCTTTACCGCAGACTTCAGCGGCTGGGATATTTTTGGCCAAACATGAGTGCAGAAGCAGCTGAAATACAGAGCCAATGCCCAACTTGCCAGTTCCATTACAGCAATGAAGAGGTATGTGCCACTTTTGTCTCTACTGATTAGCGCACACCATTTTTAGAATACTTGCTTGAAGGAATTTTGCCATCAAACCCCAAGGATGTTTATCGCCTTAAAAGACTGGCCTTGAGGTATTTTGTGGAAGGAGGAACTCTCTTTCGAAAAGGCTTTCATGGAGAGCCACTTAGATGCCTTAGCCTCTCGGAATCCCAAATGGTCATGAAAGAAACTCATGCGGGAGAATGTGGGGAGCATCAAGGAAAAAAGAGGCTCTATCAATGTTTGCTTACACTTGGTTATTATTGGCCTACAATGAAGAAGGATGCGGCAGATTTTGTGAAAACATGCCATACTTGCCAAGTCCAAGCCAATTTGATCCACACTCACCCAACTAGTCTCCAAAATATGGCTACACCTTGGCCATTTCATACTTGGGGGCTTGATCTCATTGGCCCTATCAATCCGGCCTCCGGTGGTTATATTTGGATTCTTGTAGCCACCGAGTATTTTACAAAATGGGTGGAAGCCATCCCTCTCCGAAGAGCAACAGGTGCTGCAGTTGCAAACTTCATTCGAGAACACATAATCACTCGTTTTGGCATACCATATAAGCTCATCACCGATAATGGTACTCCATTCATAAACAAAGATGTACGGGAAGTGCTAGAACATTACCGAGTCAAGCATCGACGTTCTACACCTTATTATCCTCAAGGTAATGGGCAAGCTGAAGCCACAAACAGAATGTTGCTGCGAATTCTGAGCAAAATGGTATTTGATTATGGGAACAACTGGAAAGCCCATCTGGCAGATGTCCTCTGGGCATACCGGAGTTCACCCAAGACAGCAACAGGTTTTACTCCTTTCTCACTTGAAGAACCATCGCTAGTGCCAATTAGAACTTTGATTCAAAAGCTAGAAGACAAATTCAACACTTTTGAGATCGACCATGCACAAAGAATTGAAGAACCATTATGTGGACCACCTAGGGGAGCCTTAGCAAGGTGTATAATTATTCAACGGGCAGAAAATAAGTTGCTGAAAATATGTGAGCACACTCGCGATATTGGAGGAAGAACATGTCTCTACAGCAGACTTCAGTGGCTGGAATGCTTTAATCCAATTTAAGCAGAGAAGCAGCAGACTTTCGAAACCAAAGTCCACCTTATTAGCACGGCAAGCCATGAGGAAGGTCACAGCAGAATTCATCAAAGCATGTCATATTTTCCAAGTACAAGTCAACTTGATCCACACATCCTACAAGCCTCCAAAGTATGACTACTTCACGGCATTCTCATACATGAGGGCTAGCCAATTATTTTTTTTCTCATGTCCATACTACATTCAACTTAGCTGCGGGGATTACTGTCGAAACAGAAAGTCTTCCATTAAATCAGAAGATTACTGCTGAGCCTTACCGCAGAAATCGATAAACAATGTTACTGTAGATTCGGTTACCAGCCTTCTTTTATTCGGCCGGAAGCAAAACTATCAAAATTTTGGAGTATCAAATTCCTGTGCATCACTAAAGTGTTGTACTTCATATACCGTACTCCTTACATGTTCGAGATTCTTCATTCCATGTAAGTTGTGGACTATCTTCACCTTTACATCAAGTCATTTTATGGTTTTCATGCCCCACGACTTGTTATGCTACAATTTTGAGGGTTGATTGCATTCCACATACTTACGGATAATTGCTCCTATGCATTCATATTGCTTGTGGACTCAAGTTAAGCCTTAGCGCGACATAACTACTATTGGATGCAATCTTTCATTGCTTTCTTTGGCTTTCTCATTAAGCCAAATGTTGATGACTATCCTGCTATCAATGTTTGTTATTGCTGAACAAAACCATCATCAAGATTTGTTTACTGCTACTTGTTGCTGAAAAGTCTGCCACCATAGCAGAAATTGAGTCAGCAGCAAAAATTTCATTCCTGACTTACTTCATCATCAACACATCCCTTATTGACTTTATGAGCATTGATGGGGAATAAAGTTATACATGGATTTCTCAATCTACAATAAGATGAGTTAATTTCATAGTAGAGCTTTCCCATTGGCTTTAAAGTTTCAAGACATATGTCGTACATTCAACAATGAAGCAGCCCTTACGGCAGAAAATTGAGTACCACTGTAGTGTTTACTTGCAATTTAAGAGGCCAAGCTACCATAAGAAGATTATTTCAATTACAAGCCAAGAGCATGTCATTTGACTCTTAGTTTACCCAAAATAAAGAAAGCATGTATGAGCTTCTATCATTTGGAGATCCGTCAACGCACATGCCTTCTTAGGTTGTCGTTGAACAAATGGAATCTACCACTGAACGAATTATACACACGGCTGAACTGAGCTGCTCTTTGAAAGAAACATCATTTCTCTTATCTCAAGGATATAGCGGGCAATTCATCAAGTGTGCTCGTCTCTTTACTTCCTCAATATGAAAGGAGCAAAGCCATGCAAATATGGCCAAGACTAACATTTAGTCGAAAAGCCTATCTTCGCCATGGAATGAAATCCAATATTGTTGAATTTCATCGAGACAACTCAAACGCAAATAAAGGAATCTGCTGCAGAAACTATACCACAGACATAATGTTGGTATTTTCTCTAGACCATTTCGCCAACTCAGCCACATGGCTCATGCTAGCATCAATGCACAAGATAAGATTGTGTCTTCAAGCCCATCTCTTACATTTCAAAGATCCGTGAAGGCATTCTTAAATGCCCAAGCACTTGGGTCATATTCTTCAAGAATTCAATAACATCCTTGCCACAAAAAGGGAAAACTCATTGCGAACAAAGAAGCACTAACCGCCTATGATTCCTCATGAGTATTGTTGTGGTAAACTTCATTCGTGAGCATATCATCACACAATTTGGCATACTCTACAAGATTATCAATGACAATGTCATTCCATTTGTGAATAACAATATCCGAGAAGTACTAGTACATTACCTAATCAAGTATTGTCGCACCACGCCTTTCTAGCCGTAAGGCAATGGGCAAGCGAAAGCTATACACTAAAATGCCCATGCAAGATAGTATTCAACTATGGCAGAAATGGGAGCTCTCACTTAGCAGATGCTCTATGGATTTTCCAAAGTCTGCCGAATACCAAAA
>OU015771.1:9188074-9210822 GCA_907173295.1 Fagus sylvatica | reverse complement strand
TTAGATTGTGAAGACCATGTTCAAGATTCTTACAAAGGAAGATTATTGCCCTTTTGTCACTATTAGGAAAAATTATTCAATATTTTCATAATATAATAAATGTGTGCTCTCTCATCTCATATAAATAACAGGTTCTACAATTCATGTGAGAGGAAGGAATACATATTTATGATGTGCCCAGAATATTGAATAATTACTCATGTCACTAGCTTATTAACGAGTAATTTTTCCTTGATGAAGTATAAGGATTATTGAGTTGTTAAGAAATGAAATTACGGGCATGTCAATGATCTCTACCAAGACTTCTCTATGAAGTCATAGACAAATATCCCTAGCAAGGATCAAGATCTGCAATAAAAGGTCAAGATTATGACATATCATCAATTCAAAAGTTTCAAATATCATATAGAGTTCTTTGAAACTCTACCCTTCATTTATAATAAAATGTCCAGATTATGACATATCATCAATTCACAATGACTATCTAAAAAAATACTTTCAAACAAAAAATTCGAACTTATTCAAATAATTCGATTAAACCAAATTCACACGAAGAGGCAGAGGGCCCAAAAGACCCCCTTCCCCCATCCATGGGTAATCTCCGGCATCAACAAGAAGAAGAGGACTGCTCAGATCTGCAATATTTTCAACAAGAAGGATAAAATGATTTTAAAAGAAGCCGCATTAGTTTAATATTTTCAACAATATTTTTGCAATTTAATCTCCACAATATGGATCTCCCCCAATATATAAAATATTATCCTGGTTTTATTCAATTATCTCATACGATGAACAAGAAGTGGACACCTCAGATCTGCAATAACCTTTGACCCGCAATAAGACTGACGTGGGTGACTGGTCTTGAGAGGGGGGAGTGGTTGCTTTTCCTTGCCAATGATGTTTGTGTTTGGTTTTGATGTAACAGATAAATAGCATTTAAGTCTTTTTTAATCATTATTTGAGAGATATGTTAGTGGATAAATGACATGTCATAATTTTGACCTTTTAGTATAAATGAAGAATTAAAATTCAAAGAACTCTATATGATAGAGTATCTTAGAAACTTCAGAGGATCTTGATCCAAATAAAATATAGGGGTTAGAATGACCAACATTAATGGCATAATAAATGCTTGATACAAGATTTTAGTATTGCTTTTACACCATTAAAGGCGGAAAGGACAAGAAGAATATCTAAGAACATCCCCAAAACCCAACTAGACGAAAAATTATAGAATACTCATGAATTATATTTTCTCTTTTTTGCTTGGTCTTAACTTCAAACAACCATATATAGGTGCTAAGGTATCTGTTTAGGATAACCTGATGTATTGTTATCCCTCTATTACTATCAGAAGCAACCCTTATGAATCTGAAACAGAGAGAACTTATAACCCGCACAGCACAAAAAGATGGGACAACCTCCTTGCAGTCCTTTGACAATCATATTGCCCTTAAATTTCAACTTCTATAGCATTGTGACAATGTGATATACAAATGCTAAATTAGCTCTAATGATATGTTCTAAAATGCTATATAGTTCAAATTTCAAGTGCATAAAGAAGACAATTTCTGAAAGTTTTGATACATTACACCTTTCAACACATGTGCATCTATTTATTTCTTACTGCTTCTTTTACCCTTCTTTTTCCTGGACTTGTTACCCTTCTCCTTATTTTCGATTTCCCGTCTGTTTTTGCTTTTGGAGACATCATCACTGCTATTTTCCTTAGCTTTGCTATTACCGTCCTTTACATCACACTGCTTAATTGATAAACTGTATGTCTTGGCCACGAGGTTTGTGCCCGGTTGCAAGAATAGCTGACTTAAGATGGGTTCCACATTTGGCCTTCTTGACAGCAATCTCTTGGAAAGTTCTCCAATTGTTGACATATTGTTTCCAAGTTCCAGTTCACTGAGAAGGTGATGTAAAAGAGAGGAAGAAAGCAAGTCAGGAAAAAAAAATGTTAAGGTTTTGATATTCCTTGGTACTGAGAAGGTGATGTAAATACACTGTTTTCAAACAAAGTAAAAGTGGATCCCATATAATCCATGAATATTGTGTTGAGTTGCTCAGAACCATTAGAAAATTAAAGCCATTTACAAATTTCACCATAAAAGGAAAAAAACAAAGACCCCTCTTGGAAAATCACAAAGAAGGCAAGGCAATGAGGCATATCAAACTCCATGTATATACTGACCTCACATCCAGTGCAGCAGAAAGTTGCTTCAGTTCATCAAGCATGCTGGCTAATTCCTCCAATAGATTTTCATCAGCTTGGTCAATAGCATTCTCAAGGTGTTCATTCATAACTGTAGCTACAAGACGAATACTTTTCTCCACATCCACCTATTTACAAAGGAAAAGAAGCAAAATTCAGTATGATGCTGAAGTGAAATATAATGTGGAAATTTTTTGCATTACCTTTATTATTTGGGAATTTGAGAAAAATCTCCCTGGATCTTTACCATGCTCCAATGACTTCAAAGCTTTAAATATTTCCCACACTCGTAGATTGCTTCCATTTATGTTGTTCAAGTCCTCTTGATCTGCCACCAAAGCAAAGTTTGAAGGTGAACACTTACAACCATCCTGATCAAAATTCAAAACTCACCTTAGCATTCTCAACATAACTTCTGCCATAAGAAGCACAGCCACTTAGATCACTCCCATTTTCATTGTTATCAAGATGCTTAATCCGGAAAATATCATTAGAGATTGACCAACTCTTCGGAACTTCCAAATCCCTGGACACAAAGCAAGCAAAATAAGGTTTCAGTACAGAAAAAAAAGAAATGCTGGTAAATTTAAAAGATCCAAATTAGGCATCATCCTACGTTTTCAAATTAGCAACACCATTAAGGATCTACAAGGTGCATAATAACATTCCTACCCCTCAAGACATTTCTCTCGGCAGCGATTAATGAAATCATCTGTATATTTTTTGAACATACTATCAAGATGTTTGACTAATTTTGGAATATCCTCTATAGGTAATATATCCCAGATCTTCAAAACTTGATGGTAGCTAAATTCTTTCACTACGTCACTCCATTCCTTTACTATGTCATTTGCACAAACAATATAATGGCCTTCAACCTTAAATTGCTTTAAGATCTTTAAAGAACTTTCGCAAACTACGCTCCTCTTTTTGGGTCTCCAGCCAATGGAAAGTTTAATAAGAAGGTTTAAAACTGACTTCTTTGTCTGGACAGACTTCTGTTTTTGAAATGATTTCAAAAAGTTATCACTGAAATGAAGCTGTGGAGATTGAAAAAAGGAAGAAAAAATAAGTCCATAAGCAAATTAAGAAATAATAGTAACTTTAAGACTATTGGAAATTACAAATATGAATAATATATAATGAAAAGTAAAGATACTGATCGCAACAAATACCTTCCACCTAGCACGTTTAAAAAGTATGCTATCCCCATTAAGCAAATCATCAAACTGATCAAATTCTTTCTTCACATCTATTATTGCTTTCACCAAATCCTTGTCCTCATCAGCATAAAAGAAACATTGTCGATTCTTAGCATCATGGACCAAGGTTTCCCAAACAGATACACTACTCACTAGTGTTCTTTCATTTCCCAAGATCCATAGACAGTGCCTGAAAGGCATTGCAGGGCCAATTGTTATTCACCATACTTGTTAATAAAGGCAAACTTATAAAAATAATTCGCATACCTAGCCCTTGTAAGAGCAACATTAGTTCTCTGCAGATTTGATATGAACCCAATTGATGCATTCATGTTAGATCTTACTGTTGATATTATAATTAGGTCCTCCTCCCCACCCTGGAACCCATCTACTGACTTGACCTTCACTGTAAACCCATCAAGGTCATCATAATTCTGTCCAAGTTTCTTTTGAATTGCAACTACTTGAGCAGTATAAGGAGATATAACACCAATGCTGAGATTCTGTTTTGAGCAAGTGCCAACCCATGCTGTATTCAAACCAAAATCCAAAAGAGGGAAGAATAAATAAATATAACAAAGTTTAGCTGCTTGTTTCCATCATAAGAGATTGAGGGAAAGACATATAAAACTTAAAGGATAAAGACATAAGATGACTATCCTAAATAACAAAAACATGTAATTTGCAATCTTTTAAAAGAAAGATTGCTGACTTTCCGATTCCTTTTGTCTCTATTAAATGTTCCAGTCCTAACATCTACTGAATTAACAGTTTAAGTTTAACACAATCTCTGGTAAAAATGTACGTGAACTATGAGAATCAAAAAGCATCTTTCTTTACAAGCAACAAATGACACATAAATTATAAGATTTCTCAATAGAGTTGACTACCTTTGCAAATGTCTCAATTCTTACAATATAACAAAGTCAATTTGAACAAATTCATCAACTTCCTCCGGTTTGTACTTTCTAGGGAATTAGAGATCAAAAAAATCAGTTTATACTGACATCAAACCAATGACTTAAATGCACTAAAAAGTCAAAAATAAGATTACCATGGAGTAGAAAGAATGGTTTGAAATTGAACAATAATATAGCTTCAAGGACAAACATTTTTTGTTAGGAAAGAAACACCATTTGTGAAATAAGCCCTTTAGCAACATAAAGCCCAATTAAACTTATTATTGAAATTAAAGACAATCTTGAGATGGACATAAGAAAATGAGACTTCAAGTGGAGTTACCTTTGTATAAATTCAGTAGTATTTTCATCACAATAGCAACCTCAACCATGTTTCTCCAACTAAGCTCAAAATCATCCTTCTCTTCGCCACCATCTCTTATATTTATGAAAGAATAGGGACCATACATTGGCCAGGGAAGATAGTGTTTTTCATAGCTTTTTCTTTTAACATTTGGAGCATCAAAAATCTGGCTGCGATAAAAATTTGAATTTGGGAAAATACTTATGGATGGATGCATTCGGTACTGTATATTGAGAAGATGGTTTGTGTGACCCAATGAGCTCAACCTCTCAAATAATCTTCTCCCAAAACCAGCTTCCTTTGAAATCTACAAAAGAAAATTAAAATATTTTGAAAGAATATTCAAAACAAAGACCAATCGCATGTAAACAAAGGTATGAATATGTAAGAAAAATCAAATAGCATTTACATACATTGCTTTCAATCATTGCCGGTAATTGGCACTTGTCACCAATGAGAATAGCATGCCTTAGACCCGGAAGTTGCAAGGGTATGGTTGACTCACACTCATTTAATTGTGCAGCTTCATCAATAACCAGAATGTTGAGTGGGTTCATTTCCACTGAGTGAAGTTTATAAGAGCTTGAAGCAGTGCAAAAAATTAGGGAAGCTGCTTTGAAACAAAAATCCATTATTGAGTGTTTGTTCATAGTGCTTGGAAGATCTAGTTCATTAAATGAACCCTTAAGTTTTTTTAATAGAGAAAGGCATTCTTTTCTCCCTGCGTACAGCAGAAATTGTAAATCCATAAATGACTGAGAAATATCTTCAGCTTCTTCTGATTGTGAAAAAAGCTCCTCCAATGCTTCAAAGTCCACATTATCTTGAAACAACAAGGATTCAAAAGACTCAAGCAGACCAATAAGAGTTACAATGTCTGGGAAATTGTGCTCAAGAATGTAATTTTTGGATAAATGTGTATAAAAGACTTGAAGACAATTTTTGAGTGGTGATGAAGAAGCAACAAATCTTTTTCTCAGAAAATCAAGAAATGACATGCACTTTCCATTGCCACCATCAGTTTCATCCCGACTTCCTATCTCTTTGATTTCTTTTTCATTGTTGTGTTCTCTCTCTTTGATCAAGTCATTGTCCAAGAAGATGTGAAACTGAGGAACACAATTTTCAAGAAGATCAATCATTGAAGCAAAACAATGCCTCCAACCAGTCAGAGGCCCCAAGAACTCAGTGAGCCTCTTGACCCGATAATCCAAATATACCATTTCCATGTCTGAACCAACTTTGAGCCGCTCCTTATTCCCAAATTAGAGAATATCTCCCAATGAGTAACACAAAGCATCAATTCCAAAGTCTTCTGCTTCAAAGGATTCTTTAACCAGCTTTAGGACACGAGAGGCCACTTCCGTAATGGCAACATTTGTTGGGGCACAAGTAAGAGTCCTATATCCCATTCTTAGAAGGGTAAAGAGTAGGGTATTAGTGGTTTTGGTTTTTCCAGTACCAGGCGGACCCCAAATAAGTTCCACAGACAACTTGTGGTTGCAATGCATATTACGAAGACATGACAGAACGGCGTTGGTTTGGGATTCATTCAGTTTTGAAGTAATACTCATTGCAAATTTCTCATCCCAGCTGCCATCACTCTGTTCAGAACAGAGATCACAATCTTCCTCATTCTGTTGTAAAACATGAGAAAAGTAAAATAGTCTAAGAAAGTCTAAGCAACAAATGTCAGTAAAACAAGTATAAATTCAGAAAAACCAAAGCAGATTTCTCTTATTGCAATTGACTTACAGATAAAACAAGGAAATACATAAGCACTGTTAGAGTTAACTCAACTTTTTGATTGCATATTATCACAACAGTTCAAAGATAAACAGAAGGAAATCCCATAGGCTTTAAAAATACATAAGCACTGTTAAAGTTAACTCAGAACATTTTTATCTTCCTTTTAATCCTTCCTTTGAAAATTGTCTCATAATTATTAAAACAATATAATCATTATACTATATAATCCACGCTGAGTATTCTATTACTTCAGCCTGTACTCTGTCAATCATAATAGACTTTTCCATGTTGCACTAGAATGTGATGAGAATCAGTTGTAAGGTTTTGAAATTCTGTGTATATTCTTCTCTTAGTAGAGGGATTAAATACATGTACAAAGTATATAAAATAGGAAAGGACAGCAATACCCTAATTACAGCCTAAAATAAAGAATACAGCTATCAATTAGAATACATAAGAAACATGTGTCAAATTGGTTTAACATTCAGTAGTATAAAATCTTCAACATGCATATAAAAATCTTCAACATGCATCCTCAAAATCACTTACCAAAGAACTAGTGCACAAGACTTTCTTGATAATGTTCAGATTTCTATACATGTGCAGCGCATTCCATATTCTCTTGTTAGGGATTGTATTTACCAAGAAAACCACAAACAACGCTTTATGGATCCCAGAATCAACTCCAATGTCTTTCAATGCCTTGACTTTAAAGCTAGTAGATGAACTATTATCCTCATTCTCATCATCCGGGATTTTAGTGACCGCCACAAAAGCCCATGACCTTCCTATTCTTTCTAAATCAGAAACATGCTTGGGTTTAGCATCTGCTAAAACAAATACATCTCCAGGCAACGTTTTGTAAGGCTCCTTGCTACAATCACTGAATTGGTTTCTCCAGTAATCAACCTTAACGTCATACAAATTTGCTCCATATGGCTTAGATTCAGTGAGTGCAATTACTTCAGCAAAAGGTGCTCTTGATATAATCTCCATACTCGAATAAAGTTGTGCACGAGTTTCTTCCAATAAAGGGTAAACATATGAATAAAAATACTGCTGAACTGATTCAAATGACTCTGGAATCTTTTCTACCTATAAAGAATGAAACAAGGGGTTAATTCAAAATAGAGTACCAAAGAAATTTCATGGAGGTTGATAAAATTACTACAGAGAAATAATTTATAATGAGCACCTTGGGGACATCTTTTCCATTAATATAATTCAAAATTTTGGTAGGCTTTTCCAGAAACTGTATGAGGTGGAAGAAAATTAAATGCCAAAAAAAAAAAAAAAAAAACTTTGGGGACATCTTTCATAGCAAGGAAAAGAGGAAACTGAAATGGGCTGGTAATAAAATACATTTCTTGTCTTGTAAGCATCGATTTCTTCATTAATGCTTGATGGAGAATTAAAAAATGCAATGAATTATTGAAACCAAGTGAGATTATAATAATAAACTAAAACCTAAAGAAGAAAGAGAATGTTTTGTTTGATTAAAGAAAAGAAAAAGCAAAGGCAAACCATGTCCTTGAAAAGGTCTTGATTTTCAATTTGTTCAAGGGACCAAGAGAGCACAATATCAGTGAAGCCACGATCATTAGGAACTGGTTTCTTCTCGTTTGAACTCTGACACTTCATCATCATTTCCACTCTTCCAATATCTTTCTCACACTCGTAACTCTTTCTTCTTGATCTGCATGCAATATATATCAAAAACCCATTTCTTAAAAGAAATAAATGAAGGGAATTGGATTTCTTATCTAGGAAGGAAAAGCGAAAGTAGGAGCATTACTAGTTATAAAAAGAAAGGGAAGGGAAAGCATATAGTACATTGTTAGCACTTAGCACCAACTTTGGCTAGCTAGCTTTCTACGTAAGAAAATGGATGAAAGACATCCCACGTTTAATCAGGAGTCAGAAAACCTCATGGGAAGGAAAATTAAAGCAAAAGGTTATACAAAAGAATTTAGGCTAAATTACAACTTAAACCCTTTAATTTGATCAAAATTTATTTCAGTCCTCTAAGTTTTGACCATATCGTCGATTTAGTCCTCCGAGTTTCAATTTGCTTCGATTCAAATTCTTCCGTTAAAGTTGTTCTCTGTTTCCGTTAGTTTTGCTCTTATTAAGTTTTCATTATTATTTTTATTATTAAAAAAAACAAAAAAATAATAAAAACAATTTCTGAAATCTTTCTGGTCATGAAATTATGAAATCCCGACTGCCGTTTGTAGAGCTTCTCTTGAATCCCCTTTTCTCTTCCTTCTCGACCATTGCTCTTCACCATCATCAACAAGAGAAGAAACCCAAGAAAAACAAGTAAACATAAATAAATAAATAAAAACCCTCCCTTCTGCCTCATTTCTCATCTTTCTTTGTGAACACCAAAAAACTTCAACCATCACAACGAGAGTAGCAAATAGCAGAGACAATAATACAGAGAAAGGATCCATTCGAACATAACAATAAAGCAAAATCGGAAAGAAAAGCCTCAAAAGATTTTTTTTTTCTTTTTTAGAATTCAGTAAATTTTTATTGAAACAAAACACAAGATTACCCAGTGATCTCAAAGGAGAAAAAGCCCCTGTAGTAACAACACCACATTACAGTGAAATGTTCAAACTACCCAGCCTACTAATCTAGAGATCAAAGAAAAGCCCCAAAAGAATTAGGAAACCCCAAAATTGAACAGTACAAAAGCCCTCCCATTCATCATGCATCGGTCAAGAAAAAAACCAACTCGGCCGCCACCGTCGCGAAAAAAACCCCAACCTTTGCGAAGCAATCCATGGTCGCGGCGTCGTCCACCGCGTAGAGCTTCGCTTTCTCGGATCCCCACTCTCCACCTCAAACCCTAGCTCCGCCCCACCTGTCTCACTGTTTTTGCCGCCCGCCTGATGTGAGTTGCTAGAGGCGGCGTGCTCAGAGAGAGAGATATGAAGATGAGTATAGAGTGCTAATCATGGAACCAGAGGAGATAAACGGAAGAGAGAGATAAGAAGAAAAAAGAGAAGAATTTTAATAATAAAAACAAAACTAACGGAAAAAATTTTAACGAAAGAAAGTGAATTGAAATAAATTCAAACTTAAAGGTCTGAATTGACATGGTCAAAATTTAGAGGATTGAATTGAATTTTAACTAAGTTAGAGGGTGTAATTTGTAATTTGATCAAAAATTTATTTCTAAGGTTTTTTGGGGACAAAAGAGAGGGAGTTGAGACTTCTTCTCGTTTTCTTTGCTCTTATTTTCACTCTTGTTTGACCTTTTAGCTTGGTCTCTTTACTTATATATCCAAACAATAATTTCACCCTTTTGTTTTTTTCACAAGAGCAATAGACCATATGATTAAAAAATAAAAAATAAAAAAAAATAAAAAAAAAAAAAGAAGGAAGAGCAATAGACCATAAGCCATGGACCATTTTACTTACTAATAAAAAAAAGTTGTACTTGAAGCATAAACTCTAATATTATATTAAAAATTTCTTCTTTTTATTTTTTTATTTTTATTAAAACTACTTGAAGATATATATATTTTTTTATACTAAAAACTACTTGAAGATATAGTACCTTTTTGTTTGTTTGTTTATATATATATATATATATATATATATATATATAGAGAGAGAGAGAGAGAGAGAGAGAGAGAGAGAGAGAGAGAGAGAGAGAGAGAGAGAGAGAGATGAGTTCAAGTTACACCCGGTGTAACTTCAAAAGAGTTACACTCTTTTTAAACCATTGATTTTTGTGAGGGGTGTTTTTGTAATAATGCCACGTGGCGTGCCGAGGGCGATCACAACATGGACTTTGATATTGAGAACGGGGTAGTCGAACCCAAAACTCAACCGAGAGCCCAAAGTCTGGCCCAAGGGCTAGTGGGACACTTCTCAAGAATGTTCAAGAGCTAAAATCACTAAAACCCAAAAGATAACATGAACAAAGATTAAGGGAAATTTACCCAAAGTGTTGTTACCGATAAGAAATCCAAAGAACAGTCTTGGGCCGAGCCTCTCGCTGTTCCTCAGTTGAATCGAACTTGAAACGACGTAACTTTGATTATCACAACTTAAGCATGGGTTTTCTGTGCTGTTGATGACATCTGCCATAAGAGCTTTTAACAGCAACAAATTCTGTTGAAACCAAAAGAAGGTTGACTTGTTGGGAGAGAGTCACCTCCGATGAGACATGCATGAGGGTCAGGGGAGAACGTGTTTAGGCCTTTTGTGGAGCTAAATTAATAGTAGAGAACCATGGTGGTCCTTATAAGGCATTTCAGGAAATTCTGCCCAGACATCTGCCAGGAGAGCTTTCCGGGAATAAAGTGAGATTTTAATGATAAATCCTAATCCTTTCGGATGGGGGCTGTATTTCTGGGTTTTAATTGGTATTTCTAAGTTGAAAATGATTTCAGAAACATCCTCTTTCAGAGGTTCTCCCTTGGAGAATCTAAGAGAAAATCCTTTCTCTTGGGTTTTAATTGTGGTAATTTCTTGAGTTGTTGGAAGGGTTGTTCTTGGTCTGGCTGAAGCTAATGGGTCTGATGGATCTGATGCCTTAAGAATGCAGTCAATTCTCCATATATAGAATGATTAGCATGGCTTAATCTCATGGGAAAACCGAGATTATGGTTTTCTTAAGCCTATTAACTTTTTAGTATTAGTCCTCTATGACATGTTTTGTCAAGAAGAGTATAGCATAAGTAAAAATGATTATAACCTTTCCCTAATGTCAGGATAAGGCTCTCTTCTCCTTCCCTGAAATAGCTTGTCAGAGGCACTCATTGCTTTCTTGTTGATGGGTTTTTGTGTATGGTTTTGTCTATGCATGTCTCTTGTGACTTGGCATCCATAAATCCATCATTGTGCCTCCCAGCAGACCTTAATGACAGCAGTTCCATGGTCACCTAAAGTCTCGGAACTGACTCCCCTCCACCAAACCACACTCCTCAAGTCGGATCAACATAAGGAGAGTAGCTTCCTCACGGGTCTGGGCCGTGGGAGCTACTCCCTGAGTCCTTTTGGGACTGAGATGGGACATGGTTGTGGTTTCTCCTATCAGTATTTGCTTCATTTCCCATGCATTTTCGGTTGCTGCCAGTGATCTTTGGAGCTGTTATGCAGAAATCTGCTGCGTGAACAGTACCTGGAAATCATGGCTTCCGGTGAAGTGGAGAGCTGGGATAGGCTGTGGAAGTCTTGTATAATTTGAAAATGGTGGAGTTGGCATTGCTCTTGTCACGTTAGAGAGGATGGCTTGCTGCTGCCTTCCTCTTCTTTTAGTAATAATAGGACATAGTATGCAGGTTCTGCCAGCAGCAGACATGCAGTCTTTCCTTCTGTCAGCTTGAGTTCAGACCTCATGGGACCCACGGATTGGCTGTCTTCAGCTATTTTGGGTGCTGGGCTGATCTAAGTGTTTGGGCTCCAGCTGCTTTCCTCTACTGAATCCAATGGTGTTTAAACTCCATATTTGCATATTGTAGGTAAATTTTGGACCATGGGCTTTATGGTAGTTTCTCCTTTTGGGACTTGTGAATAGTGCCAAGGCACTTAAAATAGGCTCTACATGGCTTTTATAGGGTACTGTCTTAATGGATTGGGCTATGTGTTTTCGGGTTGTGGGCTCTTTAGAATGGTGCCATTAAGGCACTTTAATGATGAGCCCAAGTAACTTATTTGGAGTTTGTTTAGGGATGCTTTATTGGGCTGGGCTCATTGGGTTAATTAATTGAGCCCCAAGGATTCCATGGGTATCATTGGGCATATTTAAATAGGTTGGGCCAATTGGGTTATTTTATTTAGATGGTCACTTAAGCCCAAGTATCCTATTAGGGGTTGTTTAAGGTATTTCTATCGGGCCGGGCTTATTAAAGGGCTAATTAAGCCCAAGCATTTTATTTGGGAGCCCATTTAAATTATTAGTTAAAAAATGGGCATGTACATTTAGCCCCCCGAGCCCGTGACTTACCCATGGTGAGTCACGTGCGAGCCAAAATAACCGTCTAGTTTTCTTCTTGGCGGGTATTTTTCAAAAAAGGTGGTGGTTTATTTCTTGTGAAAGTAGTGGAGGAGTGGGAAGGCTATACCTGGTAGCAGCTCCTATTGTCAAGGTCAGCCTGACTTAATGGCCATCATTCCCTACTTTAAAGACTCAACCACCGGGTTAGTTTCCCCATAACTCAGCCACTATTTGCTTTCTCATAACCAAAGGACATATTCAGAAAGAACAAACCCCAGCTTCTCTTCTTCCTCCTCCTTCTCTTTTTCTTCTTTTTCTCTTCCTTATTCACCATCAATGGCTTCTTCTTCAAGGAGATCGGTGAGGAGACGTAGAGAGACCCTTTCCGGTGAGGGAGACCCCTCCTATTACCGGTGAGGCATGTGCGAGCAAGACAATTGTTTCATTTTGCGGATCATGAAATTTGACTTGCTTTGTTGATGAGAATGTGGCCATAGCTGCCTCTGATTCTTGACCATTGAATTGGTCATCTTGCATTCTATGGAGATCCTTTGTTGCCTTTTGAATTTAAAGAAGACAACTTAGGTCTGCAGGAATTCTTTTTTGCTTGATTCTGCCACAAATACAGTTGCCTCTTGTTTCTGCCATATGCATTTTCCATCTGCTGCTGATACTACTGACAGCAGGCTTATTGGTGCTTTGTGTTGCCATAACTTTGGCAACATATATGCATTACGTATTTGATATAGTGCAAGCATTTCTGCAAAAATAACAATGTTAGTACCACATACAAGTGAGAGAATGAGCAAAACCTGTTTTGGTATTCGGCAGACTTTGGAAAATCCATAGAGCATCTGCTAAGTGAGAGCTCCCATTTCTGCCATAGTTGAATACTATCTTGCATGGGCATTTTAGTGTATAGCTTTCGCTTGCCCATTGCCTTACGGCTAGAAAGGCGTGGTGCGACAATACTTGATTAGGTAATGTACTAGTACTTCTCGGATATTGTTATTCACAAATGGAATGACATTGTCATTGATAATCTTGTAGAGTATGCCAAATTGTGTGATGATATGCTCACGAATGAAGTTTACCACAACAATACTCATGAGGAATCATAGGCGGTTAGTGCTTCTTTGTTCGCAATGAGTTTTCCCTTTTTGTGGCAAGGATGTTATTGAATTCTTGAAGAATATGACCCAAGTGCTTGGGCATTTAAGAATGCCTTCACGGATCTTTGAAATGTAAGAGATGGGCTTGAAGACACAATCTTATCTTGTGCATTGATGCTAGCATGAGCCATGTGGCTGAGTTGGCGAAATGGTCTAGAGAAAATACCAACATTATGTCTGTGGTATAGTTTCTGCAGCAGATTCCTTTATTTGCGTTTGAGTTGTCTCGATGAAATTCAACAATATTGGATTTCATTCCATGGCGAAGATAGGCTTTCGACTAAATGTTAGTCTTGGCCATATTTGCATGGCTTTGCTCCTTTCATATTGAGGAAGTAAAGAGACGAGCACACTTGATGAATTGCCCGCTATATCCTTGAGATAAGAGAAATGATGTTTCTTTCAAAGAGCAGCTCAGTTCAGCCGTGTGTATAATTCGTTCAGTGGTAGATTCCATTTGTTCAACGACAACCTAAGAAGGCATGTGCGTTGACGGATCTCCAAATGATAGAAGCTCATACATGCTTTCTTTATTTTGGGTAAACTAAGAGTCAAATGACATGCTCTTGGCTTGTAATTGAAATAATCTTCTTATGGTAGCTTGGCCTCTTAAATTGCAAGTAAACACTACAGTGGTACTCAATTTTCTGCCGTAAGGGCTGCTTCATTGTTGAATGTACGACATATGTCTTGAAACTTTAAAGCCAATGGGAAAGCTCTACTATGAAATTAACTCATCTTATTGTAGATTGAGAAATCCATGTATAACTTTATTCCCCATCAATGCTCATAAAGTCAATAAGGGATGTGTTGATGATGAAGTAAGTCAGGAATGAAATTTTTGCTGCTGACTCAATTTCTGCTATGGTGGCAGACTTTTCAGCAACAAGTAGCAGTAAACAAATCTTGATGATGGTTTTGTTCAGCAATAACAAACATTGATAGCAGGATAGTCATCAACATTTGGCTTAATGAGAAAGCCAAAGAAAGCAATGAAAGATTGCATCCAATAGTAGTTATGTCGCGCTAAGGCTTAACTTGAGTCCACAAGCAATATGAATGCATAGGAGCAATTATCCGTAAGTATGTGGAATGCAATCAACCTCAAAATTGTAGCATAACAAGTCGTGGGGCATGAAAACCATAAAATGACTTGATGTAAAGGTGAAGATAGTCCACAACTTACATGGAATGAAGAATCTCGAACATGTAAGGAGTACGGTATATGAAGTACAACACTTTAGTGATGCACAGGAATTTGATACTCCAAAATTTTGATAGTTTTGCTTCCGGCCGAATAAAAGAAGGCTGGTAACCGAATCTACAGTAACATTGTTTATCGATTTCTGCGGTAAGGCTCAGCAGTAATCTTCTGATTTAATGGAAGACTTTCTGTTTCGACAGTAATCCCCGCAGCTAAGTTGAATGTAGTATGGACATGAGAAAAAAAAAATAATTGGCTAGCCCTCATGTATGAGAATGCCGTGAAGTAGTCATACTTTGGAGGCTTGTAGGATGTGTGGATCAAGTTGACTTGTACTTGGAAAATATGACATGCTTTGATGAATTCTGCTGTGACCTTCCTCATGGCTTGCCGTGCTAATAAGGTGGACTTTGGTTTCGAAAGTCTGCTGCTTCTCTACTTAAATTGGATTAAAGCATTCCAGCCACTGAAGTCTGCTGTAGAGACATGTTCTTCCTCCAATATCGCGAGTGTGCTCACATATTTTCAGCAACTTATTTTCTGCCCGTTGAATAATTATACACCTTGCTAAGGCTCCCCTAGGTGGTCCACATAATGGTTCTTCAATTCTTTGTGCATGGTCGATCTCAAAAGTGTTGAATTTGTCTTCTAGCTTTTGAATCAAAGTTCTAATTGGCACTAGCGATGGTTCTTCAAGTGAGAAAGGAGTAAAACCTGTTGCTGTCTTGGGTGAACTCCGGTATGCCCAGAGGACATCTGCCAGATGGGCTTTCCAGTTGTTCCCATAATCAAATACCATTTTGCTCAGAATTCGCAGCAACATTCTGTTTGTGGCTTCAGCTTGCCCATTACCTTGAGGATAATAAGGTGTAGAACGTCGATGCTTGACTCGGTAATGTTCTAGCACTTCCCGTACATCTTTGTTTATGAATGGAGTACCATTATCGGTGATGAGCTTATATGGTATGCCAAAACGAGTGATTATGTGTTCTCGAATGAAGTTTGCAACTGCAGCACCTGTTGCTCTTCGGAGAGGGATGGCTTCCACCCATTTTGTAAAATACTCGGTGGCTACAAGAATCCAAATATAACCACCGGAGGCCGGATTGATAGGGCCAATGAGATCAAGCCCCCAAGTATGAAATGGCCAAGGTGTAGCCATATTTTGGAGACTAGTTGGGTGAGTGTGGATCAAATTGGCTTGGACTTGGCAAGTATGGCATGTTTTCACAAAATCTGCCGCATCCTTCTTCATTGTAGGCCAATAATAACCAAGTGTAAGCAAACATTGATAGAGCCTCTTTTTTCCTTGATGCTCCCCACATTCTCCCGCATGAGTTTCTTTCATGACCATTTGGGATTCCGAGAGGCTAAGGCATCTAAGTGGCTCTCCATGAAAGCCTTTTCGAAAGAGAGTTCCTCCTTCCACAAAATACCTCAAGGCCAGTCTTTTAAGGCGATAAACATCCTTGGGGTTTGATGGCAAAATTCCTTCAAGCAAGTATTCTAAAAATGGTGTGCGCTAATCAGTAGAGACAAAAGTGGCACATACCTCTTCATTGCTGTAATGGAACTGGCAAGTTGGGCATTGGCTCTGTATTTCAGCTGCTTCTGCACTCATGTTTGGCCAAAAATATCCCAGCCGCTGAAGTCTGCGGTAAAGGCTGATAGCCCCTCCATCTCCACAAGTTTTCTCATGGACTTCAGGCAGCTTTTCCTTTGCCTCTTCAATGCTAATGCAGCGTGCCAAAACAATGCCTCCAGGCCAAAACCCCTCCAGGCAGTCTTCTATAAAGATCCCCGGATATCAAGGTGTAATCCTTAATTTCTCTTAAAGTCTGCCATAACAGCAGGAGAAATGAGCTTGGCTTTGATTGGTGCTCGCCAGTCTTCTTGATCTAGAGGCAGCTCTTCAAACTTTTCTCTCAATGATTCAGTAATAGGCCTCGCCTTCTTGCAGATGGTGACATCAATTTCTTCACCTTCGAAGGCTATTTGAGATCCCAAAAGTGGCTAAAGCATCCGCATATCGGTTCTCATTCCTTTGGGCATGTTCTATTTCAAAGGTGTTGAATTTTGCTTCTAATTTCTGTGCCAAGGCTCTGTAAGGTGCCAAAGATGGTTCTTTGAGTGAGAATTCCCCTCGGGCTTGACAGTCCACAAGGTTAGAATCACCAATGACTCGCAAATGCTTGATTCCCATTTCATATGCTATTGCTAATCCGGCTAAGTAAGCCTCATACTCAGCTGCATTGTTAGAACATGGAAAATCAAATTTGAAAGATTTTGTTACAGCTTCTCCATCATCCTTATAAAGAACAATACCGGCTCCTGCTGATGTAGTAGTTGATGAGCCATCAAATTTCAAGGTCCAAACAGAATCTGCCAAGCCTGCCAGGAATACTTCATTGATTTCCCCGGGTACTTCATCTAAAATAGATGAGTTATCTTCCCCAGGAAACTGAGCCAATAGATCAGCAATGACTTGACTTCTAATAGCAGTTGGTGTTTCAGCGATGATCTCATATTGTGACAGTTGCAGAAGCCACTGTGCTAGTCTGCCAGATAGAACAGGTCGTTGCAGCAGACTTCTGATAGGGTGAGATTTTGTCATTAATTGGACCTTATGAGCTAAGAAATAGTGTCAGAGCCTTTGTGAAGCATAATTAGAGCTAAGCAAGACCGTTCAGCCCCGAGTATCGGCTTTCGGCATCCTTAAGAGTACGGCTAACATAATAAACGGGTTGTTCAGCCCCATCACCATCTTCTTGAGCTATCAAGGCCCCGATTGCTTGTTTTGTTCGAATCTAGATAAAGCTGAAAAAGCTTTCTAAATATTGATGCACGTGTGGAAATGATTTGTGGTATCGGCATTTGGTGGACCAACAAAAGATACCCAATTCTTCAAGAGTAGAGAATAAATAGAAGTCATAGATGTTGGGCTAGGTACTAACCTCTTTATGTAGGATATCCTTACCAAGAGACTTCTCAATACTTTGCTTATTGTCATGTATGATCTCTTTGAATGAATGGTAATTACTTCACTTGTTGTGGACCACATGTAGAGTAAGTGAGATAAGTGACACCCCTATTGTGATGGAGGTGTGTGTCTATGCTCATTTTGAGGTAAACTTTGGTTGCGGCTGCTTGAACAATTTCCTTTCATAATTTAGGAAGAGGTAGCGGCATAGGTTGTTGAAGAGATTGTAGCAGAAGCTGCCAACAGAAACTTGTATTATAATTGCAGCATAAATTATTGGTAGGGCTACTACAGCACTTGCTTGTGTTGAAACTTCAACAGAAATTTCTGATGATATGATAGCAGAAGCCGCTCAAGATGTTGCTGTAGACACTTCCAATAATGTTGCAAGAGGAACCGCCAACAAAATTGCAGCAGGATTTGCTAATGTTACGTCAAGAGTTGTTGATTAAGTTGTAGAGATCATACTGTTGCGGTAGTAAAAACCAATGCAGTTACAACAGAAACTGCTTATGGTGTTGCAGCAGAAGCTACTAATAATGTTGAATTCAATGTGAGTGAAACTTTTGATGATAGTAACTCCCATAAGGCTTTCTTCCCTCATTCGGAATATTTTTTGCTGTAAGAGCTGTTAGGAGTGTGTTTCCTTACTTGTTTCAAGATAAATCCATATGGAGGAAGAGATGTTTGGAGACACAAAAGACTCCTATTGACATCTGTAGAAAAGCAGTTGGCTGGCCAATGAATCAACGTCAATGAAGCTTGCATTGCGGAAAAGACTCCGGTTCTTGAAATTGCTCCTGACACAGATATGGCTTCAATTGGAGCTGAAATGTCTGCCACAGAGGAATTTTCTGCTATGGACTAGACTCTCATCATAAAAGAAATTCATGCCCAAGATTCGGGCCTAAATGCTTCCGTGGAGAATGTTGAGAGCAAGGCAGATGTTTGTGATAGCTATGATGTTGTTTTGGCAGATAGCTAGAGATCAAAAATACCCAAGCCAAAATTCCTGATCTAGAGGTGACAAACCCTGCAGCAAATGATATAAGCCAAACAACAAAAACAGGTAAACTAGTTTCCCGTTAGTTTCTTGTTGCCTTTGCTGCACATATCCAATATTGATTGCATAAAAATCAATAATATGGTATTTTGGTTATGCTTTTGTAATAAAACAAGCATTTGAAAATCAATAAGATTCATGTGTTGCGTTTTCTTAGAAAACTAATGAGCTTCATATGATATATTTTTCATGAAGAGTCAATAAGATAAATAGAATAACTTATCTCAAGATGTGTAGGCTTAGCTTTTATTTGTTTGCTTGTCATTGTAGTATGACTCGTTGGAGCATTTGTTTAGTGTGAGTCCAGCAGGTATAGGTGAGAATTCCCAAAACTTGTTTCCTGCCATATAATGAAATAGCACACTTTTATTTTACGCAGACTTGGCAGGAATTCAACTATCTGCCAAGTTGTGGCACCATGTTGTCAGCCTCAGCAAATATGGGTTATGCCCATTTGTTATTTGCTATTTTGGCACCAAGAATTTGTGGCTAGCCAAGAATGTTCGAGCCTAGCAAATATGGGTTGATGCCCATTTGTTATTTGCTATTTGTGGCATCAAGAATGAACCCAATAGAAGTATGATAGCTCATTGTCTTAAAGTGACAGAAGTAGCTCTTTTGGAGCTGCTGCAGAAGAAATTGAAGATGAAGATGCTGAGATTGATGCAGTAGAAACTGTCTCTGAAGCAGAAACTGTTGCAGCAGAAGTTAACTCTGCTGATGAGAGCACTACTTCAGGTGCTTTTTCTGGGGGAGAGGGTATGGTGGCAGAGGCCAGTACTGAAGAAGATGTAGTGTCCATGGATGAATTGGAAGCTGCAGAAGCTTCTTTTGATGATGTTCCCCTTGCATCTGCCAGTAAGGCTCAGCTCTATTGAGAGGATTGTTGATGGACATACAACTGTTGGAGTTGTTACCAGTGCTATGAGGGCTGTTGAGACCACACCAATTCCATAACCAGCAGTGGTGGGACTGCACAAGGCGGTCTTTCTGGGAGTGGCAGCCATGTAGACCCTTCTTTACTTGATTCAAGTCCTTCCACCCGCCAATATGTTCGGAGAGCTCGAAGGGGAAGCTTAGTGTCTACAGATTCTGAGAGGACTGCTTCAGTCACAGTAAGGGTACCAACACCCTCAAATCCCCTTCGTAAATTTGGTGGTACAGCTCCTACACCTATAATCATAACTGCTGCTGTGTCTGCTGCAGCAACTGTTTAGGAAAGTGAGACTGCACCAGCAGCTGTTGGAGAAGTTCCTGGCAGTGAAGAGGTTTCTGTACACATCCCTGAGGTCCCAGAAGGTAATATTTTTGTTGAGAGCATCTCAATTGATGAGAATCTTGTGATTGATGTTGATTTTAATGCAGATATGGCTCATGTTGAACCTGCAGAAGTTGCTGCCAGTGAAGAACCAGTTCAGGCAGATGTCACTCCTGACAGTGGTGTTCCAATTATAGAAGAGGAATTGGCCCAGGGTCCTGTAGATGATGTGGACATGGCAGATACCCATGATAGCTATGATGAAGTCTGGGCTGATGCAGAAGATAATATGGCTGGTGCTCAGGCAGCAGATATGGAGGTCACCGCTCCTGTAGCAGCTCAGACAAGCCCAACCAAAACAGGTATTGGCTTCTAAATAGTATTTTGCCATTGCTGTTGCTTGATGGTAGAGATTTCTTGAAACATATAGGCAAAACTTGACTATTCGCTTGTTATACATAGAACTCATATGTGCATATTTCTTGTTTGTTGATCATGGATTACTTAGACATGAGTTGATGCTCATTTATTGCCTATGACCATAAAACCAAATCTTGGTAGATATAATAGATATGGGTTGATTCCCATTTGCTGTCTTTTGTTGTTGTTGCTTGCTGTGTGAGTCTGGCAGACATGGGTTGATGCCCATTTATTGTTTGCCATTTGGTAGTTTCAAATTTGTTGTTGTGGAAGCATGAGCCCAGTAGAGATAGAGTGACTTACTACCCGTCATTTGCTGTTTTCACAACTTCTTTTAATTAGGTGAGCCTAGTAGACATGGGTTGATTCCCATTTATCGTCCACCACATTGTGGTCACACCCTTTCATGATTTTGTGAGCCCAGCACCAGCGGGTTTTGTAAGTTTCCTCCCATCTTTTGCCCACTGTTTTGTGGCTGCATACCCCCAATAAAATGAGTTTGGTGGACATGGGTTGATTCCCATTTGTTGTCCCCCATTGTGTATGGACATGGGTTGATTCCCATTTGTTGTCCTCCATCCGGTGAACCCGGGTTAATGCCCGGTTGTTGTTCTCCATTTGGTATAAAATGCGAGCTCAATGGACATGGGTTGATTCCCATTTGTCGTCCCCCTTCCGATGAACCTGGGTTAATGCCCAGTTGTTGTTCACCATCCAGGCCTAATTGGCTGAGCTCAGTGGACATGGGTTGATGCCCATTTGTCGTCCTCCCTTTGGTGAACCTGGGTTAATGCCCAGTTGTTGTTCGCCATCGGGTCCATTAGGTAAACCGGTGGACATGGGTTAATGCCCATTTGTCGTCCTCCGTTGGGTGAACCTGGGTTAATGCCCAGTTGTTGTTCCCCGTTGGGTGAACCTGAGTTAATGCTCAGTTGTTGTTCCCCCGAATGACTTAGCCAAGCTATCTTGAGAACAAATTGCAGTTAGCATAGCTTTTTAGTAAAGGAGTATTAATAAACATTTTACTTACTTGTTTACTTTCTTCGCTTTGACTTTTGCATAATTATGCTTGCTTAACTGAATCTTTCCTCTTTTTCTCATTTCTCTGCAGCTGGAAGCGGCAATGAGACTGTTGCAGAGGAAGAAAGAAGACTTCAGACTGCAGCAGTGGAGTCTGCCATTAGAGGTCAGCCAGGGTTGTTGTCTGCTGCCAGGCAGCAGTGGAGTCTGCCATTAGAGGTCAGCCAGGGTTGTTATCTGCTGCCAGGTCTGCCACATTGGGGTCTTCTGTTCTTGCTGATATGGATGCTTTCTTTCGAGAATTTGACCGTACGTCATTCAGTTCCCGTCATGCTGAAGCATTTTCTGGACTTTGATGATGTAAAAGGCTGATTTTGAAATGGCTTTCCGGAGTGCCACAAGGAGGAATCCGGTTCTTGAAAGCCTTGTGGGAAAAGTATGGCAGCTGCTCGTCATATTTCAGACTTGGTGTGCATGTGGGAAGCTCTTTGCTGACTCTCCTTTGCTGTGTGCTTGCCCATATGGAACATACTAGGCTTGAGGACATCACAGAAGTGCACATCCTCGAGTGGAAAGCCGTGGTCCAAGAGGCAATTGAAGGAGGTTTCAAATTTGGTTTCATTCTTGACTATCTGAGGAGATTGGCTCATGACATGTTCAGTAGGAGGATCTTGGCTGAATTGAGAGTAGCAGAAGCTCGTGTTGCTGCATTGAGGAGATGCTCTGGACATGGTTGCACTAGACCCATGGGACTTGGCTTCTGCCAGAAGAGTTCCTGCAGAAGCTCATGCTGAATCAGCCCTCCAGGGCTTGCTGTCTTGAGCACATCATCCTCTGCATTCCTCTTTCTTTTCTCTTTTGTAAGTATGTTAGCCGTGTATAGGCTTTGACAATGAAACTTGATTTCACTTTGGTTTTTTGGCACATATTTGTTAAGTGCATTTACTTGTGAACAATGAAACTTGAATTGTGTCAACTTTACTTGCTTGAATTACATTGTACAAAAGGTTGACATATTTTGCAATACAAAAGAAAAGGCATTTTAACTTCTATTACTCTTAGCCTAGCACAAAATGCTTCAAAAGCTATTTCAAAAGAAGAAAGATACATAATGCAAAATCTGCTGTAATGCATCTTACGAGTAATAGTGTTTCAGCCACTTTCCATTGATAGGATCTGCCAAGGTAGTTCCATCAGACTTAGACAGCCTGTAGTAACCACTTCCATGTGCTTCTCG
>OU015771.1:9064018-9187974 GCA_907173295.1 Fagus sylvatica | reverse complement strand
TCTGTCGCATGATACGAACGAGAAGAGGATGGGGTAGGTATCACAAATTTTCCCATCCCTCTAGCATATCCAGGCCTTGTCCCCAGCACTTGTTCAATTATTTCTTTTTCAGTGAGTTGAACCTCTTCATCAGCTAATTTTTCTTGCATCAGATTCTGCACAAATAACATAAATTTTAAATTAAATAATTTATGCATATAAATCAACTATTTATACATTATCTAAATTATTCTTATAAAATAATAGTGTAAAGATCAGTTACTTACATAGTTTTCTTCACATAAAGGAGTCACAAATGAGCCATCTTTCCTCGTGCGAGCCATCTTATACCATTCAATTTTAGTAATATCTTGCCCACTTTTTTTCTTCTGCAATTAATAGACACATAATCAGAATGTATGCACTAGGATCATGTTTATAATAATATAGTATTAAATTGTTGCAACCTCCTCAAGAGAAGAAATAAATGATCTAGATCCACAAGTATGATTGGATTTCATATTCTCTCTATTCTTCGCATTTCGGCTGGACTTGGCCTAACAAATGTCATTAAAAAAAATTCATTAACACTCGAGCTAATAACAAATCATATCAAACTATATTTGTATTCAAATTAGTTGAAAAAATAGCTTATGATGATTTACCTTCCACTTCTCGTCGTTAAATAAATCACATAACTTATGCCATTTCTCCTCTGTCAAGTCTTCTGGAATATCAGCCTTTGCCGCCTCCAAATCTGGGGGAAGTTTCATGAATCTCTTACTATACTTACTACGAGCGTTACTAAAGGTATATCCCAATGCCTTCTCCAAACATTTGTTATCCTCTATGCGATTTAAGTCCAAGGTGAAATCACACTGAAACATATTAATGAAAAAAAAAACAATGGTCAAACACTTTTACAAACAATGTAGTAATTAACTTAACCTCAAACAAGACAACTCACTGCCAAACGATTCTTTAACATTTGTTTGTGATCATCTGGGACTTTAGTCCAAGACATATGATGGAACTCAGCATACTCTCGAATTATGTACCCCACCCTTGTAGTAAATGTAGAAGCATTAGGGCCTATGACTCCCTGTGTATTTGGAGGGATGGTTATAGGGATGATCCCAAGTGCCCATTTTCCTTTGGAACTCTTTGCATTTATTTCTACCTCTTTTTCGTTTGTTGGATGTAGTAGCTGTTAAACAAAATAAAATAACATAGTCAATACCAATTTGATAAAGTAATATGTTCACAATTTATACAATAAAATATATTACTACACTAAACTATATTTTCACTCACAAGATGCACTAGGGGCTCCCTGCGAAAATGAATGAGGCGTGGAGTCAACCATCTCATGTAGCTGTCCATTAGGTGGAGGAGGCATTTCCGAGCCTAACTCTGTTTCTTCTTCTTGACTAGTGAAATGCAATGGCATGTCTTGCCATACATGCTCTTGTCCTTGTCCTTGTCCTTGTCCTCGTCCTTGTCCTTGTCGTCCTCGTCCTCGTCCTCTACTCATTGTACAATATGACTAATTTCCACAATAACAATTAAGTAAGAATACATGGATCTTAATAACCACAAGAACTTGAATTAAGACATAAAAGAATTCTCGAAATATCAACAACTTAATGATGTAAGCAAATTATAAGTAAACATTTAACGATGTCAACAAAGCAAGATAACTTAATTAAAAAAATTCATAAAATATTGTTAACGATGTAAACAAATGTAAACAAGAATACTAGATCTACACTAATTACATACATCACATATCATCATCAAACAGGTCAAACTCATCGTTGCTAGGTGACTCCTCTTCTTTATCTGTGTTTGTCTCATCGTTGCTAGGTGACTCCTCTTCTTTATCTGACTCTATCTCATCGTTGCTAGATATGTCATCGTTGAAGAACGTGCTTCCATCAAGTTCTACAAATACTTCATCAACAGCTATTAATTCCTTTAGTTGATCTGCCTCCAATTCTACTGCAGGAACATCATCTCTATGCAACGAAATTGAGTCTTCATCAATTTCTTGTTGAACATGTGCATTCTCCCCAACACTATTGTCTTCATCATCTTCTTCATTCTCTCCCTCTGGTACTATTGGAATATCATATATGTTTCTATGACTCATATTTTGTACTACTTTCCAACTACTACCTAATTTGGTATCATTCAAGTAAAATACTTGTGAAGCTTGGCATGCTAAGATAAATGGGTCAGATTCATACCATGTACGAGATGTATTCACACTCGTAAAATGCTCATCCTTTTGCATTCCTGTTCTATTCCCAATATCCCACCAATTGCACTCAAATAGATACACTTGTTTTCTGCCCATGTAATGTAACTCTAAAATGTTTCTCAACTCACCATAGTAGTTAATAGTCGTTGATTCATGTTCACCTGGAACAGTGATACCACTGTTTTGGGTACGACGAGTTCGATCGCGATCTTTTGTATGGAACCTAACACCATTCATAATACAACCTTTAAAAAATGAAACTTGAGAGTCAGGTCCACATGCAAGACTATATAATTCTTGGGACACATTCACTGTATTACGCCGACATATACGATTTCGGAACCAACTTTCAAATTCAACTTCATGCTTATGATCAATGTCAATGGTTCCTTGTCTTTGGATCTCCACACGATGTTCACTACATAATAAGTACATATAAGTACCCTTCTTCATTATCAAGTAATATGCAAGTGATATTCAAAAATAATAATTTAATGATGCATTTACCTTATGTACGAATCAATTTCTGGGCAATTGCTAAGCACATACCATCGGGCCTTTGTGAGAAGCTTATTATCAAGTCTCACAGTTTTTGCTGCTCCTAAAGGACGAACTCGTTGTGAGAACACAGATAAACCTACACTCATTTCCTCCTGCCACCCATCATTATTTCTCTCCTCAGGACTCCATCTTGTATGAATCCCACGAAGATACATAGAGCAAAATGTCAAACATTCAACTGATAAATATCCCTCAGCAATTGAGCCTTCTGGATGTGCTCTATTCCTCACAAATCGCTTCAGTTTACCCATAAACCTTTCAATTGGATACATCCAACGAAATTGAACCGGTCCTGCAAGCTCAGCCTCTCGAGGTAAATGAACAGCTAGATGTACCATTACATCAAAAAAAGCAGGCGGAAAAATCATTTCCAATTTGCATAGGATCACAACAATGTCATGCTTCATTTGATTCAAGACATCTAATTTCAAAGTTCGTGAACACAATTCCTTAAAAAAGAAACACAACTCAATCAATGGGGTACGTATTTCAGTCGAAAAATAACCACGAATTGCAACAGGAAGTAAGCGTTGTAAAAGGACATGACAATCGTGGCTTTTCATTCCTGAAATCTTACCTTTTTGTGTGTTAACACATCGACTAATGTTAGATGCATACCCATCAGGAAACTTCACACATTTCAACCAATCAAAGAATTTTGTCTTCTCAGCTTTTGACAAGGTATACTTCGCATGTGGCATTGATGTAGATGTACCATTTGTCTGTAAGTGCAATTCTTTACGTATACCCATATGACATAAATCCTTTCGAGCTTTGGCACTGTCCTTCGTTTTTCCATCTATATTCAACAGTGTACCTAAGACATTATCACATATATTTTTCTCAGTATGCATAACATCTAAGTTGTGTCTTAGTTTCAATGTTGACCAGTAAGGCAACTAAAAAAAAATACTTTTCTTTGTCCAATTCAACTCATTTGGTGTGCGCTTTCTCTTTCTTGTAGTTTCGCCTTTTCCAAATTGCACATTTGTAACATTCATCAGTTGTTGTAACAGTTGATCTCCTGATAATTCATTAGGCGCCATGCTATGCTCCTCAGTTCCGTCAAACAATGCTTTTTTTTTACGCCATATATGCCTTTGAGGTAAGAACCGGCGATGACCCATGTAACACATCTTTTTGCCAGACTTCAACCATCTGAATACTGTGTCCTTGTTACATATAGGGCACGCAAGTTTTCCCTTTGTAGACCACCCAGATAAGTTTCCATATGCTGGGAAATCATTTATAGTCCATAATAATGCTGCATGCAACTGAAATGTTTGTTGTGTGGACGCGTCATATGTAATCAGACCTTCATTCCATAATTCTTGCAAATCTTCCACCAATGGCTGCAAGTATACATCAATTTCGTTTCCAAGTGCCTTAGACCCAGGAATAAGTAAGGATAACAACATATATGGATCCTTCATACACCTCCATGGTGGTAAATTATACGGCATAAGTACTACTGGCCACATGCTATATGATGTACTCATATTACCAAATGGGTTGAAGCCATCACTTGCTAAACCAAGTCGCACATTACGGGATTCCTCAGCAAACCAAGAATGTTCTTTATCAAACTCTTTCCACGCTATTGAATCAGCTGGATGTCTTAGAGAATTCCCATCATCTACTCGCCCATTTTTGTGCCACTTCATGTCGTTGGCTATTTCTTTCGACATAAACAACCGTTGCAACCTCGGTTTTATTGGGAAATATCGTAAGACTTTCCGAGGAATTTTCGTACCTGTACCTGCGACATATGTCCATCTTGAAGTTTTGCATTTTGGGCATTCTTCTTCATCAGCATACTCCTTCCAGAAAAGCACACAGTCATTCTCACATGCATGTATCAACTCATAACTAAAACCCAAGTCTTTCCTAAACCGTTTTGCTTCATAATACGATCTTGGTAATGACTCTCCATCCGGAAGAGCCTTCTTTATTAAGTCAATCACCATGTCAAACGACTTATCACTCCAATTGCAAATTGTCTTTATATGAAGTAGTTTCACTATGAAAGCGAGCTTAGAGAACTTCTTACAACCTGGATAAAGTTCACGTTGGGCATCTTCCCACAATTTGTCAAAGGGTCTTGCATAGTGATCATTGCTTGTTGGATTCGGAGTAGTGGAGGATTCACCCATATTAGCATCCGGAAATGTTCCCATATAAATGTCATCTAACATTTCTTCAACGTCATCAGTATCCTCTACATTTGCATTTTGATTATTATGTTGAGTGTGTACATTTTGCAAAAACGGATCTTCCCCATGAAATATCCATTGGGTATAATTCAAATCAATTCCTTTCAAAAATAAATCATCCTCCACATCATCTATATGCTTATAATATCGATTCGTGCAGTTACGACATGGACACTTAATCCTATTTCGTCCATCTGCATGATTGCGTGCCATGCTAATAAACTCCTTAACACCTTCAGCATATCGATTACCAAGCCTATTAGTTTCATGCATCCAACTCTTATCCATCTTAATATCCCTATCACAAAATCAACAAACACATTTTAACTTTAGATGAAATGAGTCGGTGAAGTTACAAACATCATTAGTTTCCTTCATCCAACTCTCATCACCAAAAAGAGATGTTTTGTTCTAGGAAAATGTTTTTTTTTTCCTAATGATGAATACTAATATTACTAAGGAAATGATAATAGTCGTCTTAGTAGTTAGTAAAAATAATATGCATAATATCTACCTAAGCCACCTTGTATACCATGCAAGCCACACGCTTGCTCAAACTCAACAACCACCACACAACCAAGTATCATCAATTTTAATATAGAATTATATAAGTATTTAAACATAAAATAATTACTATACTAAATTCAAGATCACGTCGCTTTTAAAGGAAGGTCACAGTTCTGACAAACAGATTTTGTGAAATCTGTAAAGCTCATTTAATAAAGACTTAAGAAATTAGAAAAGTATGAGAGGCATATCTTGACACAAAGGTATTTTTCAAAATGAGAGGTTTTCACAAAGAAGATACCAAAATGAGAGTTTTCACAAAGTAGTATACCAAAATCAGCAACAATGTTATAAAATGGATATAATATTAATGCGATATAATATATTAGATATTATATAAGTTCAAATACACAAGCAGCCACCCTTCTCTGTGGTA
Source organism: Fagus sylvatica (assembly GCA_907173295.1). Classification (NCBI taxonomy): domain Eukaryota; kingdom Viridiplantae; phylum Streptophyta; class Magnoliopsida; order Fagales; family Fagaceae; genus Fagus; species Fagus sylvatica. Next base: position 9,182,015 of record OU015771.1, on the reverse strand, counting down.
GATATATATAATATTTGTCAATCCAATTTTTTTTTTTTTTAACATGAAACTAGTTTCTCTGAGGTAGATATAATATTTGTCAATCCAATTTTCTTTTGTACATGAAACTAGTTTAGATATATATACATGAAGTGATAGAAACTAATTTAAATACGATATACATTCATTAGAAATAAGGAGAGTTTAGATATAACATACCGTATAACGTAGTACTTATGCCTTTGACACTTAGCTGGATAGCTTTTTTTTTTTTTTTGAAACAAAGCTTGATACACGTTCCAATAAAGAAAGAAAAAACAAAAAGAATGTTAGATACATGTGCCTAGTTTAGATATAATATAAATGAAGTGAAACAGTGATATAAATGTAGTGAATCTTAAAAAAAAAAAAAGATATAATATAAATGAAGTGAAACAGTGATATAAATGTAATGAATCTTAAAAAAAAAATAAAAAAAAAAGATATAATATAAATGAAGTGAAACAGTGATATAAATGTAGTGAATCTTAAAAAAAAAATAAAAAAAAAAGAAGTGAATAAAAGTGATATAAATGTAATGAATCATTAAAAAAAAAAAAAAAAAAATGAATCAGAAACAGTGATATAAATGTAGTGCATCTTAAAAAAAAAAAAAAACGTGAAGTGAATCAGTGATTGCTGTCAAGGCACTTATGGCCCACCTTGACAGCCATAAATTTGAGAGCAATAAGATGAATAGTGATATAATTAATTCCTGGTGAAACTGCGTACCTATCCTCTAGCTGTGTACATACAGATGCACTTATGGCCCACCTTGACAGCAATAAATTTGAGAATAGTGCACCTACATACAATATTGTTTTAGAAAACAACTAATGAGAATAAAAAATTGAATACAACATATCTGGAAAATTCCAAAACCACGAGGATTGAGAAATTTTTATGCAGATTTGAAGAATTTAATATATAAGAAAGTTCACCAATTCCTGAAAAAAGAAACTCACCAATTCCAAGACAATATACTGGAGACTTCTTTGATTGACAAAATCTAATCAAATATAGAAGACTTCAATACCTTGGGCTACTGAGAAAGAAACCTAACCATAATGTAGAAGACTTAGGTACCATGGCTAGTGAGAAAGAAAGATAGGGCGTGAAAACTGAGAAAAAAATTGGGGGAAAGAGATAAGTTAGTGAAATAATTGGGGGGAGTAATAAGCGGGAGCAGTACTAGAATTTAGGGAAAATTAACCGGGAAAATAAGAGGGCAAACAAAACCCAATATATATGGTAATTTGATGGGTTTGGGTGGGCTGTATATAGCTTAAAACAAATTAATTAAATAAAATTGGAACTAGGATTGTACGTACAATCTCAATTAATTAAATTACAAATAATTGGAATTTCTTTATTTAATTGATTGGACTTTTCTACTCACTTAAAACTAGGATTCTACCATCTCAATTAATTAAATTAAAAATAATTGATATTTCTTCTTCTAATTGATTTAGGATTGCTCTAATTACTTAGAACTAGTTACGTACAATCTCAATTAATTAAATTGAAAATAATTGAATATTTCTTCATTTAATTGAGTTAGGACTTCTCTAATCACTTGGAACTAGGATTCTACCATCTCAATTAATTAAATTAAAAATAATTGGATATTTCTTCTTCTAATTGATTTAGGATTGCTCTAATTACTTAGAATTAGGTACGTACAATCTCAATTAATTAAATTGAAAATAATTGAATATTTCTTCATTTAATTGAGTTAGGACTTCTCTAATCACTTGGAACTAGGATTCTACCATCTCAATTAATTAAATTAAAAATAATTATATATTTTTTCTTCTAATTGATTTAGGGATGCTCTAATTACTTGGAACTAGGATTCTACCATCTCAATTAATTAAATTGAAAATAATTTGATATTTCTACTTCTAATTGAGTTAGGACTTTGATAAGGAATTTAACTAGGATTCTACGTAACATCTCAATTAATTAAATTGAAAATAATTTGATATTTCTACTTCTAAATTGAGTTAGGACTTCTCTAATCACTTGGAACTAGAATTCTATCATCTCCATTAATTAAATTAAAAATAATTGAATATTTCTTCTTCATATTGATTGCTCTAATCACTTGTAACTAGGATTCTACCATCTCAATTAATTAAATTGAAAATAATTTGATATTTCTACTTCTAATTGAGTTAGGACTTGACTAATCACTTGGAACTAGGATTCTACCATCTCAATTAATTAAATTGAAAATAATTTGATATTTCTACTTCTAATTGAGTTAGGACTTGACTAATCACTTGGAACTAGTATTCTAGTTACCATCTCAATTAATTAAATTAAAAATAATTGGATATTTCTACTTCTAATTTATTTAGGACATCTCTAATCACTTGGAATTAGGATTCTACCATCTCAATTAATTAAATCATAAATGATTGGATATTTATTAATTTAAAAATTATTCATTATATTCCAAAACCTATAAAGTGACCAAAATACCCTCAGAATCCTAAAATTATCAAATTAACCCAGAAACCTCTAAAATGATCAAAATATTTCTAAAACCCATAACAACAACCAATATACCCTCAAAATCCTAAAATGGAAAAAATACCATGAAACCTTTAAAAAGACCAAAATACCCCTAGAACCCCTAAAAATGACTAAATACCCTCGGAATCCTAAAATGACCAAAATAACTCTAGTCATTTTGGACATTTTGTGTGTATATGGTATTGTTTAGGTTTCAGGAGTATTTTGGTCATTTGGAACAATTTTGGAGTATATTGGTCATTTTTTAAGTTTTAAGGGTATTATGGTTATTTTTGGACACGTTGGGAGTATATTGGTCATTTTAGAGGTTTCGTTGATATTTTAATCATTTATGAGGTTTTAAGGGTATTTTGGTCATTATCCAATGACAATTTTCAAATTACAACTTATAGTTTTTTTTTTTTTTTAAATAAAAAAAAAAAAAAATTGTCACACTCCCATGAGAGTGGAATGTAAGATTCCTTTAGGGGGCGTTTGGTACGGGGAATCCACATTACCCTTTGGCATCCAGATTACTGGGAATGTGATGGTTAGAAATATGGATGTCTAGTAATGTAACTATTCCCATGTTTGGTTTAATTAGTAATCTACTAAGATTCCTAAAAATATGATATTTTCATGTTTGGTTAATTTCTAGGAATCTTATAGGAATAAAGTATTCTTCCCAAAATGTCCTTAGGTTTATAAACACAATATTAGTGTTTCTCACCACTTTTTGGTATCTTTTAAATAATAAAATAGTAAATAAACTACAAATCAAGTCAAATTTATTAAAACCATAATATGACATTTCCGAATGAAATTTATCAGTAATACAAAAATAATTATTTATAATTCTTATTCTTCATGGCATATCAAGACCTTGTATCTTGTTAATAAAAATAATTTATTTTTCTGCCCCTTCAATATATAATAATAATAATAATAATAATAAAATTATGTTATTTAGTTTTATCCCTATTTGGTTAAAGGTTGGGATAATGTGGATGATAAAGAGATAAATACTTTTTTTTCTTTTTCTTTTTTTGGTTTTATCTCCTTTGGTTAAATGATAGGGAGAACGAGATTAAAATTGTTAGTTTATATAAAATATAACTTTCCTCATATATGAGAAGGTAGATACCCACCTATTTTAAAAGGGAATCCATATTTCTACAAAACTGGGAATGTAGCTATCTTAGACATCTTGATTCCCTTGAGTGATTTGCAACCAAACATAGGAATGTTATGAATTTTGATAACATTCCTAGGGACCTTAAAAAATTATGCCATACCAAACGCTTAATGTAATAATGTAATCACATCACACCAATTTAGTGTGATTTGAATACACTTGTAATCTTACATTATAGACATATAAATGAACTAAACACTGTAATGTTTCACATCACACTAATGTCATTACGATCACGGGTTCATCACGGTAAACCAAACGCCCCCTTAGCATTGTTGTGAAACTGTTGTGCTTGTAGCACTGCTTGTAAGTAAACAAGTGAGTTAGGTACCCATGACTAAATGGGTTGGGCGGATAATGAATGATAATATTTTATTTAAACGAGTAATAAATGGGTAAATGGATAATTATATACTTGACTTATTTATGACTCAATTCAAAACTCACCTAACTCGTTATTTGTCACCCCTAATATAGTTATATTAGAAATTTAAGGGTATTTTAGTCATTTAAATGGTTCGAAACCAACCTGCCCATTTTCCACCCCTAATATTGTTATGTTAGAAATTTAAGGGTATTTCAGTCATTTAAATGGTTTGAAAGTATTTTTGAACATTTTTTAAGCTTTTTGATGTATTTAGAAATCATATAAATTATATTTATTTTTGTCACACATCAGCGACGACACACACTATCGTCGCTACTAATTGCTTATCAGCAACGACCCACAACATCGTTGCTCTAGGGTTCCTATTAACGATGACAATTATCGTCGCTAATATAAAATCATATATGTTATTATTATTTTAGCCACATATCAGCGACCACATACAATATTGTCGCTACAAAGTGATTATAAGCGACCGCCAACATTGTCGTCGCTCCACGGTTCCTATTTGCAACGATAAGTATCGTTGCTAATATAAAATCATATATATTATTATTTTTTTGGCCAAATATCAGCAACGACATTTGTATCGTCGCTAAAAAGGAACTATTAGCGACCCCTAATAGTCGTCGCAAATATAAAAACAGTTTTGCAACGCCAAGGTCGTCACAAAAGAGTGAAGTCTCGTCGCAAATATGTTTCAGGAGCTTCCCGCCTTTTAAAAGTTTTCCCTCCATTATATTAGCGACGTCTTATCAGCAACGACACCAAAGTCGTCGCTGGTATTAGTTTGTTTTGGGAAATTAGCAACGACAATGAGTTGTCGTCGCTGATACTGACTTATTAGCAACGAATTTAGGGTCGTCGCTGAAATATTGGTTGCTAATAGCCAAATTTCTTGTAGTTAATGAGTTTTCTGGTTCACTAGATTTGGGACTTGGGACCTCCTCTTTCGTTTCCACTATTTAGTATTTGAATATAAGCCACAATGCCTTGGCTGGTGAGCCTTTTGTTCATGATGGAATGCCATATTTTGATAGTTTAGAGGTGTTTGATGCTAGTCATAATCAGCTTTTGGGTTCTGTACCTTCCTTCAATTTTTTTTTTCTTTGTATGTGTTGCTAGACTAGCACATTCTAAGTGAAGAAAATCAGGACATAACAGTGATATGAACAGAGATGGAGTTAAATTAATTTTATGTGCTGCAATGACAGTAGTGCATCAAAGAGCAAAGCTATTTGAAACAACTATTGCATAGGAAATGGGTGACTCGGTTTAAACAACTATTGATAGAATGATAGCAGAGCCTTTTAAACAACTGTTAATAGTTTCAAGGCTTTTCATCATGTTAGGATTATGTATACGTCCCCAACATTGACATGCTAGTATTGAGACTTTATAACCATCACTAAGCATGGGTTTCTAAATGTCACTATGTCTTGTATTTGAATATTTGACCTATTATTTACGAAGGCAAGAGCTTGAATTTTATGTACACTGGCTGATGCAAAGTAGCAAATTTCTCAGTTTCAAGATGTCTTATGTATATATGTAATCCCATATTTCTACTTTTTTGTAAAAGCAATATATGCTTGTTTTTTATTATATCTTTTGGCAAAATACAATCAGCATGGAATCACTAATTATCTCATGTCTTGGTGTTGGTTACTTTTTGAGGACTATGATGATCATGAAGAGGAGGAAAGTGGTGCCATGGAGCTTGCGGACTACTCCAACTTGAGGAAGCTAAAATTGATGCCATTGTTGTTTTGTGTTAAATTTTGGGGTATTGAATTCTTTGCATGGACAGACAAATTGTTGTAATATTGAGGTAATGTCAGGGATGTGGAATTTGGGGGCAGCAGCTGTTTGGTGGTTACCTTGATTTGGATATTCCTGTGGAGTTTGGTGGTGGGCATAGGAGGTTTGGCATAACAAGGGTCCACATGAAGGAAGATGCAGGCAAGCTGCTTCATTCAGAAAATGGAAGTTATTCACAGGAAACTACTGTTGCACCTTTGCCTAAATGTTGTATGCCTAGGTGCTGAAGAATTTGAACATTGTTGGATTTGTAGTCCTTCTGTGCATCGCACTATTGCTATTTGTTTTTCTATTGTAAAAATACTTTATGCAATGTAATGTGAAGTAATTTACGCAATGGAATATGGTAACCTACTATATGGGAAACATGGTTTGTAACTTTGAGCTCATTTTTAATGTTAAGAGGAATTTTCAATGTTCTATTATGTTTCGTTATAATTGTTTTGCCTTTATTCAAGGAATTGAGTTTTATCTTAACAAACCTCCATCATAACGTGAAATATTAAATGTCCATTATGAAATGGCATGTACTTTGATATTTTTGGTGAAATACTTTTCAGGAGCCTAAAACTTTCCAAGAATTGATACTTTAAAAAATTTATACATGTTAAAGAAAACATAAAATAATAATAATAATAAAAACCCAAAGACAACTCCTTCATTAGGATATGATGACAATAATGACCTATAAAAACAAACCTGTTCTCAATTATCAAATTGTTCATCATAACATTTCAAAAATTATCTCAACAAGTTCATAACAAGGATCACATAACAAATGAAAATAACAAGTACATATCAGGTTCACAACCACATAACTTTTCACAAAAAGTTCTCAATAGCTCCATAACTTAAACAAAAAAGTATAATAATTGAAACTAAACAAAACTTTAGAAGTTCTTTCCCCCAAATATTTATGGCCCTTGTTTTGGTGGTGGTGGTAGTGGTGCATGAACAGATTCTTGACTACCAAGTATATGGAATGCCTCTTTGTATCTTGCAGACTGACTCGTGGCCATTAGTGTTTCTCTAGATATAGAAGCCTGTGGTCTCCATGAAGGCGGCGGTCCATATAAGTCAGGAAGGGGTAGGTTGCTGACTCTAGGCTTAATTCTACCTCGTGATGTTACAATTGATTTGCCTTTATTCTTGGACCTTTTGACTTCTGGTGGTACAGATGGACTCGTTTCTACATTGGCTCTTGCTATGGAACTTGCTGAAGTTATCTCTGCTGTTGCGGTTGCAGAAGCTGTTGAGTGGCCATGAACACTGGCTGTTGACTGAGCGTGTGCATTGGATCCTAAGTGTGCACTAGCTGTTGCCTGAGCTATTGATCCTGGTTGTTTAGATGCTGTTGCACTTGCACTTGCACTTGCACTTGCGCTATCCCTATCCCTTCTATTGCTTTGACCCTGTTAAGAAATAAATAAACCAAATTAGTTTCCAATCATGTTAGAAAAAATGCAATTAAGTAGTTGATGTAAACTTGAAATTTATACCGTTGATGAGTTGAGCTCATTTTCAGCATTTGTTGTTGTAGCCTGTTTACCTCCCATTTTTCGTTTTTGGCCAGTCATCCTTGATGAACCTTCATTACCCTGTTGATTGTTTTGTTGCCCTTGATTGCCACCAACTTTACCTTTACATGTCCTCTTGTTATGACCATTTTCCCCACATTTTTTACACTTCATAACTAAATGTCTTTTACTCAATTTTGTAGATTGTGGTCTTGGCTTATCAGGCTCTCTCCTTCTAAGCTTTTTAGGCCTTCCTGGAGGCCTTCTAATACGTGGAGGCTCTACAGGTGCTAACCCTGTTGCTTCCCACATGTCTGGCCCATTTATAGGCATTACAATTGGATCGTAGCATGCCACATATGTTGATATCTTATAGCATTGATCAACATAGTCCTCTGCTGCCTCACGTTGGGAAAAAATACAACTTATAGCATGACAACAAGGCACTCCACTCAAGTCCCACCTCTTACAAGTACAATTTTTTTCCTTCAAGTTAACAATATATTGAACCGCACCACAACATACCTCAAAATTTCCATTACCTGCCCGTCTTGATTCCCACTGACCACTATTCAACTTCTCCCTAGATAACTTCTTTCTAATATTTGGGCATAAGTCGCCTTCAACTTTCTTGATACCTTCCCTGCAAGCTTCAAACCTTCTCAATAGATACAACCTTATATCTTCCACCAAACCAATGATTGGCTTTTGTCTAGCTTTCAAAATAACCCCATTAAATGATTCGCACATGTTATTAACTAGTGTATCACACTTGGAGTGCACTTTAAATTTATGCTTGCACCATTTTTCCTTTGGTTTAGATTCAACCCACTCAAATGCTTGCCTGTCAACCTCCTTCAACTCTTTCATTGCCCTTTCCCATTGTTTTTCATATGTTGCTGAAGCTATCCTCCAAAACAAGTCCTTCAAGTGTATACCAGGAAATTTCTTCTTAAAGTTATTATACATATGCCTGACACATAGCCTGTGCTCCATCCCACTGAATACCTCTTCAAAAGTGGGAACTAAACCCTGTAAAACCAAAAGCAACATACTTATTAACATAAGAACAACAAATAAATACTCGCCTTCAATAAGTAGATATAATCTAAAAGCGGGTTAACGATTGCTTATACCTTTTGCTCATCAGATATGAATGTCAATGTACGCTCTGAACTTGCATTAACATCCTCTATCAACTGCAATAGAAACCAAGTCCACGAGTCCTTCGTCTCAGCTTCTACAACAGCAAATGCTAATGGAAAAAATTGCTCATTTGGGTCTCTAGCAATAGCCGCTATGAGTTGACCACCATAAGGTCCTTTCAAATGGCATGCATCTACACCAATGAAAGGCCTACAATGAACAAACCCCTTCTTGCATGCATCTAAACAAACATACAACCTCTCAAACACTGGATTTAATGACCTCCCAGGCCTCTCAATCTCCCTATCAGATAAGTTCTCTACATCTGTTTTTAATAAAACTGAACTACCTCTATTTGTTCTCAAAACCTCAGTACAATAGTCTCGAATCCTCCTATATTGCTCCTTATGACTACCCTCAATCTTTTCCAAAGCAACTTTTTTAGCTCTATATGCCTTGGACCTTGAAATATTAACAACAAATTTCTTATGAACCTTTTCTTGAATGGTAGAGCATGGCATATCTGGTTGTTCGTTGATTCTGTTAGTCAACTTCTTTCCCAACCATTTAGAGGTCGCCCTTGAATTTAGATAACTCCTACTACATGTATGCTCATTCACTAATGTTCTCAACTGACATGTCATTTCTCCTACCATTTTTACAGCATATGCCACCCACTTACACCCTTTCTTACAAACTGCCCTCACCCTAACTTTATCATTTTTTTCAAACCGAATACCATGTCCCCCATGAACTGCATAGTCAGTCACTGCATTCTTGAACTCTTCAAGTGAATTAAACTTCATTCCAATTTCAAACTTGATATATTTTGCTTTCTTAGGGGGTTTATACACAGGATATTGAGGTCCAACATCATCATCATCCATACTCAAAAGTTCCTCTGACAAATAGGCTTCTTCATTGTCACTAAGACCAGTCTTGATCCTCTCTTGTTCTATGCCTCCCTGTCCAAAGTACAAGGAATCTCTCAAGTTCTCATCACTTTCCATGTCACCATATGTCACCAGCTTCCGTACACATCTTTCATTAGCACCATTACTATGGCCATCATCATCGCTAGACTCTTCAGAATCGCTAAACTCTTCAGAACTATCACGAAGGCATGTATCAACCACCTCATTACCCTCATTACATTCTTCAAACACATTATCAAACCATACATCCTCATCAACTTCAAAACCTGCAGTAATAGTTCTATGCTCTTCTACTGCATCAGGCACATCCACACAGTGCTCCACAAACAACTCTATCACATTATGCCCCTCAACAGCATCTACCATGGCCATAGCATCCTTATCACTATCAATTGATACTACCCGAAGACCACCATCCTCCATGCTTATAGTAGGCAATCTATACCGCAGTGTACCATAACTCAAATATCCCAACTTCTCAACCATGTCTTTTAATTCTAAGCCGGACCAATAATCACGAATATTATTCTTATATAAGCTTATAGTACCCCCCTCATACCTAAGTGGATCATGAGCAAATGACCCACCATGATGAACTTCCACAGTGAAATCATCCATATCTACAATCACAAGCACAAACAAAGAAAAATCAATATTATCAGTAGGCAACCTTCAGTTCAATGAGCAATACTGGTGATGCTTATTCAATGATTATAATTCTCTCTTGCTTTTTTATTTTATTTTTCTCTGACAGAAAATGAGCACTGCAACCTTCAGTTCGCTTTGTTTTGTTACTGGGTCATTTTGGAAGGTTTGTACTTTTAATTTCCGTTTCTTTTGTTTCCTCAGAAAATGTAGCAAAAGAAATGGAAATTAAAGTTCTGAAATTTGAACATTGAAGTACAATGAAGTGAGCCTGATACAAGTATATGGCTCAATTGAAAATTTTCATTTGAATGTGGAGCACAAGCAGTCAATGACCGAAAACTAAACAGAGAGAGAACCGAGATAATCAGAGAGGAAGAGAGGCGATGGGCTTACCCAGAAACGACCAAGGCCGGTGAGTGGCTCGGCAAGGGCGGCGATTGGAACGGTGAAGGGCGGCGCAGTGCGAGGGTCCCGTTGAGTGGCGCGAGGGGCGACGCGAGGGTCCCGGTGAGTGGCGCGAGGGGCGGCGGCTATGCGAGAGAGAGGAGGAGGGGATTTTGAAGGGGTTAGAGATGAGGGTCCCGGTGAGTATCAGTTTGATCTTTGATAGTTCATGTTACGATGAAGAAAGAAAAATAGTGAAAGAAAAAATAGTGAAGGAAAAAAAAAGTGAAAGAAACAAGGGAAAGAAGCTCACGTGCCATGATCAATTTTTTTTTATTAATTAATTAATTTATTTAATGTGAGTTGGCATTTTTTTTTTTTAATTAAAATATGATGTGGGATGCCATGTCAAATATTTTTATAGTTAAAAATATACCGTTAGCCATGTTAGCATTTTCCATCCAACACTTAATGGCAAGGACCATTTCGACATAAGGTTGAAAGGTTGAGGACCAATTTGACACAATTGAAAGGTTAGGGACCAATTTGACACAAAGGCCAAAGGTTGAGGACCAAAACGGTATTTAAACCTAAATTATTTCTACTATTCGATTCAAATTTAGTAATATACTTTAGTTTGTGGTATATTCAAAATTTCAAATTACAGATTCAAGTTTAATTCAACAAAATTGATTGGCAAATGACAAATTAAAAATTAATGCTAATAAATAAGAATTAAAACTAAAACATAAATACCATGCTAAATACATTTATTTCATCCAATTGGCCTAGTCATCATGACACATGGCATCTTGTGGGGTTGAGTAAATTGCATTATACACCCTTTGAGGTTTGGTATTGGATTAGTTCTTTTGAGGTTTGATATTGTTTTGATATTGACCTTTTTGTTAGCATCTGTTAAAATCAGTGCTGATGTAACCTTTAAATGCCCATTGTGTCTATCATGTATGCCAAGTGGCCCAATCAAATCATGTCACGTGTTAGGTGAATTAAATAATCTAAAAAACTTGAAAATAAATTAAAATAAATTCTTTAAATATAAAAATGACACAAAATTAAAAAATAAATAATTTTTTTCAACAAAAAATAAAAGAAAACAGTACTAGATTACTTTTTATTTCCAACTATACCTGAAAGAAAGCAATAATAACCCAATTCAAGAACCAACCCGTCAATCGGCCACTTCTCATCGCCCAATTTTCCAAAATTGCACCTTCCCACGTTTTCTAAACAACCAAACAAACCCACACATCATGAATAGCTAATAAACAGTAGTTTTAATGATGTAAAAGAACTTAAAGACGAAGATTATGGTGGAGAAGTGTGGAATTGAAGAAGATATGTCATATATTCTGTTTGCACTTAAGTTACTTTTGTAGGCAAAATAACAATAATCATAAAAATAACAATAACAATGTTTACATTTTTGTTTAAACCAATTGGACCATCAATTTGGAGAATTGTTGTATTGAATTTGCCCCAATGAAGAAGTTTTATTTTTATCCCACATATTGGTATGAAAAGCAAGTAGATGGGGTGATACTGATGAAGTACCTATAAACTACAAGTAGCTTAAAGTCCTTAGCTAAGCTATACGACAGCAGCACAAGCATGTTGGGTTTGCAAGTATAAGTTTCAGATAAGTTCTGGAACCTTATCTTAAATACCCACGTGCTCATCACATGAAGGTGGCATTGGGCCAAGACCTGTGGGCTCAGCACATAAGGTGGAATTCAGTCCTACAAGCCTATGTCATGCTAATAGTGTGAAGTCCAGCTGTAAAAGCCCACTAGCTGGAGTCCAGCTGTAAAAGCCTATGTGATGCTAATAATATGGTTTCTGTTATAACCATATTATTCTCCTAATCTCATCTCTCTCTCTATTCTATTTAAGTGTAATCTCTCATTGTAATGTTATTCAATATATTCCAATACAAAAACTATACAGTTTACACCTTCAATATTCATTCTTCCGTATAAACTTTCATGGTATCAGAGCATCAATGGCTTCTTTTGCTTCCAATTTCTCTTCACAGAATACACCAATGCAAGCTCCACTTCTTCTTCTTTCCAATATGTCAAATCTGATGTCAGTAAAAAACTTGATAGTACAAACTTCATTGTTTGGAAACATCAACTTTCTTCTATCTTGAAGGCATATTCCATGATCGATTTTGTTGATGGAACTGTACCATCACCAAATCGTTTTCTCACAAATGTAGAAGGTACTCTAACCACTGCAGTGAATCCTGAATTCCAATTCTGGAATACCAAAGATCAAGCACTCTTGACCTTGATCAATTCAACTCTATCTCCTGCTGTGTTGACAATGGTGGTTGGTCACAACTCAGCTCAAGCAGTCTGGAAGACTCTTGAACATAGGTTCACTTCAACTTCAAGAGCTAATGTTCTAAATCTCAAGATTGAACTACACAATCTTAAGAAAGGCACTGAGTCTGTAAGTTCATACTTACAGAAAGTTAAAAATACAAGGGATAAGCTTGTTGTAGTGGGCACTTTGATAGATAATGAAGAGCTTCTTCATATCATTCTCAAAGGTCTACCTCGAGAGTATAGTCCTTTCTGCTCTACTATAAGAACCAGGAATGAACCAGTAAGCTTTGAGGAAATTATAGTACTTCTTCAAACAGAAGAGTAATCTATATCAGATATCTCTGACTCTGGTAAAGATCTGCACTCTATGGCATTGTTTACATTTGCTTCAACAAACAACAATAACTCCAACTCTCAGTCCTCCTTCTATGTCAACAATTCTCAGTCAAGAGGCAGAGGGAGAAATAGTTCACAAAGAGGTCGAGGAGGAGGCAGGTTCAATCACAACTCTCAACAACAATACAATCAGAATCAGTACCAACCTAATACTTTCACTCAAGGGGGTTCTCAATTCCAACAGAAATCTGATGGTTCAAGACCTCAGTGCCAAATCTGTGGCAAAACTGGACATCAAGCTCTTGATTGCTACCATCGCATGGACTTTGCATATCAAGCCAGACATCCACCTGCAAAGCTGGCTGCAATGGTTTCAACTTCAAATGGTGCTCAAAGAGGAGACACTTGGCTCACTGATACTGGAGCCACAGACCATCTCACTGCCAATCTGAATAATCTGCAAGATCAAACATCATACAAGGGCATAGATCAAGTTGCAGTTGGTAATGGTCAGTCAATCCCTATCAACAACATTGGAAATGGTCAGTTAAACACTCACTTTTACAAGTTTAGACTTAACAATCTATTGCATTCTTCTAAAATCTCTTCCAACTTGCTTTCTGTGCATAAACTTTGCAAAAATAACAATTGTTCTTATTACTTTGACTCTAACAAATTCCTTATTCAGGATTTACCTTCGGGGAAGGTTCTCTACAAGGTTTGAGTAATAATGGACTCTACCTCATTCATACTCAATCATCTCCTTCATTTGTTACTGCATCACCTACAGTTTCTGCATTTCTTTCTTCCAAAAATACATGGCAGCTGTGACATCATAGGCTTGGACATCCAAGTGATAGAGTTTTAGTTTCAACTTTGCCATCTTTGTCTTCCTGTATTTCAGTTAGGAATAAGCATGTACAACATCATTGTAAACACTGCCTCATTGGTAAAATGCACAAATGACCATTTGTACACTCTCAATTTCAAAGTACACAACCCTTAGAGTTGGTACACAGTGATGTATGGGGCCCTACTCCAATTTCTTCATCTAATGGATATAAATACTATCTCTTATTTGTTGATGACTTCTCTAGATACAGTTGGCTTTTTCTGCTTAAACATAAATCTGATGTGCTTTCTACTTTCAAACATTTCAAAGCCACTGTTGAAAACCAGCATTCACTACAACAATAAGCATATTTGGTGACAAAATTTGGCGACGAAATATTTTTTTGTTGCCTAACATCAATCTCAGGCGACAAAATATTTTATTTGTTGCCAAATATAAATCTTAAGCTACAAAATTTTATTTCGTCGCTATATTGTAAAACACATATTACATTAGGCGACAAAACTCAATTTTTGTCGCCCAAAATCATTTGTATTTACAAATTGGCGACAAAATTTAATTTTCGTCGCCCAATGTAATGAATATAACGAATACCGCGCCTAAAATGTGAGTCTCTCGGGTTTTTTTTATAAGATTTAGGCGACAAAAATCATTTTTTGTCACCCAATGTAAGTTTTTTTTTTTACATTTAGGCGATGGAAATCGATTTTTGTCGCCCAATATCATTTGTATTTACAATTGGGTGACCAAATTTTATTTTTGTCACCGAATGTAATGAATTAAGTGAATATGGCGCCCAAAATTTTAGTCTCCCATTTTTTTTTTTTAAGATTTAGGCGACAAAAATAAAGATTCGTCACCCAATGGAAGTTTGTTTTTAGATTTAGGCGACGAAAATCAAATTTTGTCGCCCAATATCATTTGTATTTACAATTGGGCGACGAAATTTGATTTTCGTCGCCTAATATAATGAATATAGTGAATATGGCGCCAAAAAATTGAGTTCCCTGGTTTTTTTTTTTTAATGATTTAGGCGACGAAAATTGATTTTTGTCGCCCAATGTAAGTCTTTTCCAGATTTAGGCGATGAAATTTGATTTCGTCGCCGAATATCATTTGTTATTTACAATTGGGTGATGAAATTTGATTTTTGTCACCCAATTTAATGAATATAGTGAATATGGCGCCAAAACATTGAGTTTCCCGGTTTTTTATTTTTTTTTTTTATGATTTAGGCGACGAAAATTGATTTTCGTCGCCTAATGTAAGTCTTTTTGAGATTTAGGCGACAAAATTTGATTTTGTCACCGAATATCATTTGTTATTTACAATTGGGCGACGAAATTTGATTTTTGTCGCCCAATGTAATGAATATAGTGAATATGCATATGGTGCCCAATGTAATGAATATAGTGAATATGGCGCCAAAACATTGAGTCTCCCGGGTTTTTTTTTTATGATTTAGGCGACGAAAATACGAAAATTGATTTTCGTCGCCTAATGTAAGTCTTTTTGAGATTTAGGCGACAAAATTTGATTTCGTCGCCGAATATCATTTGTTATTTACAATTGGGCGACGAAATTTGATTTTTGTCGCCCAATGTAATGAATATAGTGAATATGCATATGGCACTCAATGTAATGAATATAGTGAATATGGCGCCAAAGCATTGAGTTTCCCGGTTTTTTTTTTTTATGATTTAGCCGACGAAAATTGATTTTTGTCGCCTAATGTAAGTCTTTTTGAGATTTAGGCGACAAAATTTGATTTCGTCACCGAATATCATTTGTTATTTACAATTGGGCGACGAAATTTGATTTTTGTCGCCCAATGTAATGAATATAGTGAATATGCATATGGCGCCCAAAAATTTAAGTCTCCAGGGCTTTTTTTTTTTAAGATTTAGGCGACGAAAATAAATTTTTGTCGCCCAACGTAAGTCCTTTTTAGATTTAGGCGACGAAAATCTTTTTGTCGCCCAATGTATTTTGTGTTTACAATTTAGCAATGAAAAATCAATTTTCCGTCAGCCAAAGATGTCATTGTAAGTGTTTACAATTTGACTATATAGTCACAGAATAAATGAAAATATATAAAATACATGCAAGTATTCACTATGTTTGATTGAACTCTTTAACTTGAAGTACGAGGTGTAAGTATCATAAAAAAGTCTATGGTCCCACCCGGTAGCCCACTGGCCCATCCCACCGGCCTATCCCACCCTGCCCACTTAGTGACATTGTGATATGAAGATGAAAACTTATATACTATGCACCTAGCTCGACTCGGTAGCCCATTGGCCCAGCCCACTTAGTGACATTGTGATATAAAGGTGAAAACTTATATACTACACACCTAACCCAACCTAGTATCCCACTAGCCCAGCTCACTTAGTGACATCGTGATATGAAGGTGAAAACTCATATATACTACACACCTAACTTGACTCGGTAGTGTACTGGCCTAACTCACTTAGTGACATTGTGATGTGAAGGTGAAAACTCATATACTACGCACCTAGCCCGACCCGATAGCCCATTGGCCCTGCCCACTTAGTGAGATTTGTGATATGAAGATGAAAAATTATATATTACGCACCTAACCCATAGTAGATTTATTTGATTTTACTTCAAAATATTATATATTAACATAAAAAATTATATTTTTTAATTTAATTTTTAAAAATTTTATAATACACATGACACGTGACATGAACTAATTGGACCACTTAGAGTCAGACCAAGGTGGCATTTAACGGTCGGGAGCTAATGTTTTTTGGACGGGAAGGGCAAAAGCCAAATGGAACCAAACTAAGAAGAAGTGGATAAAAAATTTCAAATATCAAGGAGCAAAATCAAAATTAACCATACTTAGAAGTAGGGGTGTCAAATGGGTGGGTTTGGGTGGACATTAAATGGGTTGGGCCTTTAAAACCCAATAGCCCATTTAAACCCATTTAATAAAGTAGATATTACCTAAACCCAACCTAACCCAATTATCTAAGCTAAATCCAACTCACTCATTTAAACCCATTTAACAAAGTAGATATTTACCAAAATACCCATAAAGCCTATAAAATGATGAAAAAACAATTAAAACTTAGAAAAATTACATGACCAAAACCTCATAGAATCTTTTTTTTTCTTCAGGTTTGGGCTTTTTGTTTTGTTTTTTTTTTTTTTTTTTTTAAGTTTGGGCTTTTTGTTTTTTTTTTTTTTTTTTTTAGTTTGGGCTTTTTCTTTTTTTTTTTTTTTTTTTTTTTTTTTTTTTTTTTTTTTTTTTTTTTTTTTTTTTTTTTTTTTTTTTTGCGTTTTTTTTTTTTCCTTTTTTTTTTTTTTTTTTTTTTTTTAGGTTTGGGCTTTTTGTTTTTTTTTTTTTTTTTTTTTTTTTTTTTTTTTTTTTTTTTTTTCTTTTTTTTTTTTTTTTTTTTTTTTTTTTTTTTTTTTTTTTTTTTTTTTTTTTTTTTTTTTCTTTTTTTTTTCTTTTTTTTTTTTTTTTCTTTTTTTTTTCGTTTTTTTTTTTTTTCTTGCTTTTTTTTTTTTTTTTTTTTTTTTTTTCGTGTTTGGGCTTTTTTTTTATTATTATTATTATTTTTTGGGTTTGGGCTTTTTGTTGATGCCCAATAAGCAACCCAATTAAAGCCCAATACAATGAATCATCAAAATTTTTTTTTTTTTTAAATGGTCTCCATTGAATTTTGTTTTAGTATTTAGTTTTATGAAATTTTGGTTTTAACTTTCAAATAAAGTTTTGTTTCAATGTAATTTTTACACCTACATCATTGTATCTATACTAAGAAAAAAAGTACTTCATTTTTCCCTGTTTCAAAGATTTTAAAAACCCAAAGCCACCCAGCCTAGCACAAATAACATTTGTGCAAAACAAACAATGAAATGTCAAAATTTAAAAAAAGAAAACAAAATGGCCTTTTTTAACTTTATGTGTGACCTCGTGTAGGGTGCCAATGGGTGACAGCCCATTTAGAAAAAGATTTAGACTACTTTTTTTATTCATTCATTCAAAAAAAAAAAAAAAATAGTAGTACACGTGTGTGAACTTGACAACCCCATCTCAGTGTTATTCTCAAATCTCTCAAAAATAGCAAGATCTTCTTGCAGCTATTCCGCAAAAGCTCATCAAGATTCAAGACCCATTGGACTCCACCCATCTGGAGTTGCTTTCCGTTGGCAAAAGGAGAAGGTGAGGGTGAGCTGAAGCTTGGAGCTCCTTTGTTCTTTGGCCACATGCACATCAAAATGCCACCAACTACAGTACAGAAGCTATAATTTTTTTTTTCTCTCTCTGGTTGCCCCCGGTGAGGGGCAGAGGGGGGTTGCCCAAGCCCCAGGTCTTGCTGGGCTTACCCTGGGGCCAGCCCTGCACATACTCCATTTTTTACCCCTTACTTGTTCAGACCTTGCCCATTCCATTTTTACTTTTTTCTTTTCCTCCTCAATCCCCAATCTTCAGTAGTTCATCCGAAGATTCATGCATGTATTAGTGTTCTTCAATTTTGCATCAGTGAATGCATTGCTTGAAGGTCCTCCAACGAAGTTCTTTGAAGATTTGAATTCTCGAGTTCTTGGAGGTTCAATAGAAGCAAAGTGGTTTAAAAAAAAAAAAAAAGACCCTGTAATTGGTATACGTCCAGCAACTCCAACATCTATCAGTCCATTCTCATTTGGTGTTCAGGTGTCTCAGTTTCTCCGATTTAAAGCTTGGTTTCTTGAGTTGCTAGCTAAAGGTATTTGAATGTTTTATTGGTTCATCAATGTATACGCTTTCAATTTTGAAACTTTCAGTTACAAAACATATTGCTATAAGGAAAGAAACATAGTGAATATTTTCAGATTGACAATTTTCTTTATTTATTTATTTATTTTTCTCTTCTTTTTTTTTTTTTTTTTTTTCTTCTTTATTTTCCCCTCAACCCACCCTCACTGACCTCTTCCACCATTTTTTTTTCTTCTTTATTTTCCCCTCAACCAACCCTCATTGACTTCTTCCACCATTTTTTTTTCTTCCAGCCTAAGGGTTGGGCCGGCCCTGAAAACTGATGATTGATTTAACCTTTCAATCTTTCTCTTTATCTAATCATTGATTCCAGTTTGTTCTCTGTTCTTTGTTCTGTTTTGAGATAGCCTTTGCCTCGGACTTGCAGTAGTGAAAGAAGTTGGGAAATTTCATTGGCGTTGAAGACTCCCTACTTTATTTTGTTTCTTAAAGGTAACACAGTTATTCTAGATCTGTTTCTTTTCTTCTTCCTTTTTTTATTTAGTAGTTTCTAACAACGAAAACAGGGGTTTAGTTTAGTTTAGTAATGGGTGCATTTATAATTTTTTTTAAATGATTTATTTATTTTGCACTCTACCCAAATTGTTTTCTTTTAGATCTGATTCTAAATTCTTTTTGGTAGATATTTATATATGTGATTATGAGTTTCTATCTCTTTTTTCTCAAAAACTGAATTTGAACAAAGAAGATTGGATATTATTCTAGTTTTATTACGAGGAATAATGAATCCAAAAGAGATGATGTTGATATGTTCATGTATGTATAACTAATGGTTATTGCTCTTGGAAAATTAGAGAGGAAATAAATAAAATTAATCAATATTAGTAAAGACGCTTATTTTCTCCAACAGAGTATAAGACATTCATTTATGTTATAAAATGAAAGTGAAATTTCCAACAGTAAGAAACATTAGAATCTGCAGATATGTATATGGATCATCATGGCTTAAGGTGAGGAAGAGAAGCGTACTCAATAACATGTCCTCGACCTAACTCACTGACTTTTTGGTGCTCAGTACAATATAGGACAAATCCCCTTAAAGAGCACATGAAGTATGTCCTACAAGTATTTCAACTGCAACCCACCTTGTATAAAGTAGTGCTACATTATAAGAGATGAAGTGACCAACAAAAGATGGTCAGTGGTGGGTAGGCTGGGATAACATGAAGATGCTTTTTAGGAAAGTAGGTCCATGTAAAGAGTTGCCACAATTTGGTCTATGTTACAATAATGAAATACTCCATTACAGCTTTCCACCTAATGAAGGAGCTAAAAGTATCACATCTATAAAAATAGGCACCTGCAGTTGACTCACCATTTGATGCTTTCATTGTTACATCAGCTTCAAGATGTAATTCCATAATAGTCTCTACAGGCAAGCTGTGAAGCATAACCATATATGAGTTAGTCAGTTTAACAAATATATTGTTTGTTTATTTCAAATTGACAAATTTTATAATATTGGATTTGATTTTTTTTTTTTTTTTGGCTATGTGATTTAATTTTTAATTTGGATTTGTTTGGTTATTGCTAATGGTATGAGAACGGTAGAGTGGAGAGCAGCGAAGAGGCCCGACTATTACAATCATGGAAAATATGTTCCTGGATTGAAGGTGACTTTGATTCATGTTCTTTTGGACTAGGTTGTTAAATTTTTAGGTTCTACTTAGTTTATTGCTACTTTTATTTTGTGAGTTGATTCTAGAAATGAAATTTATGTTATAATGTGAGTGTTTGAATTATGATTGTGTAGCTTTGGAGTTTGTTAGTCATTGTTTTTGGTGTTTGGTAGATAAAAAGAGTGATATATCTTTGAATAATCTGTTAGAAGTTGAGCTTACCTTTGTAATTCAGTAATTCTTTTGATCAATATTGTGCAGCGCAATCATTTAGTACATCACTACTCTATTGTTTTGTTTGGTGCCAAAATTCTTGATTATTTAGGTAGGAAAAATTCAAGGATGTGAGTATATGGACAAAGATTAAAGACTAAATGAGTAATTAAACAAAAAAAAAAGTATTTTGGAAGTCTTTTATGATTCTCATGTTGATAGTCATGTCAATAAGCTTTGCCTCAAATGGCATTTTACCCATAAGAATGATTAAAGGGTGAAGTTTTTAGTTCAAAATTTGTTGGATGTGTGTAACCATTAACAAAAAAATGTCATTGCCTTTGATTATAATAAAGTGTCATCTAGACACTGGTATTCTGCTAGCTATGATGAGGATGCCAATTACTCGGAGTTAGAGGAAGAAGTTTATTACTTGGATAAGCCCATCTCAATTGGTGGTGGCAACAACCTTTATAGATAGGTTCTACTAAACAATCTACATGTGGGACTTGATTAGTGATTATTAACATTTACAACAGTTAAAAAATTATTAAATAAAGAATGTTGTCTTTCTTTCTCATTGTGATTTATTGTTTGTGATGCTTTTAGGGGCACCTCCCATAGTTTGTTGATTCGGATGAGAATAAACAAGCTCTGAGGTTGAGAATATGACATGAAGGTGTATGCCCATCAAAAGAATATGAATATGAATTTTTTTATAATAAGAACACATTGTGAATTTCATGATGATGGCTTATAAATTCAATGAGTAAATAAATTTTAGTGCTTAATTTTTTTATGGAACCTTTTTGTCCATGCTTCATGTCTTCTAAAATATATTCCCTCCTTTTTTTTCTTTTTTTTTTTGGCCATTACTATGTTAAAACTTACTTTTAGTTTCAATTGGGTTACACCAAGATTAATAAATATTTTGCTTTGGAAGCTTAAATCCTCATGGTTATGGTAAAACCAAAAAAACTTCAATGATAAGTTAAGATTATATTGTTTGCCTTTTGTTATCCGCTTAGATATTATCAAGATCTTATATTTACTCTCAAAAAAGGGGGGAAAAAGATCTTTCATTTAATTAAGTATTGGTGATCCACATTTTAGTACCAAATGATGGTGGCTTCAAGATTAATCCACTTGAGTTATAGAAGAAATAGGAAAAGTTTCAAGATCTTTAATTTTCTCTATGCATCTTTAGGCGGACCTTTCATCTCTTTTCTTTTCTTTTACAGTGATATGCATATGAATTGATAGATGTTTTTTTGTTATTTACAGCCTTTGATATCTCTTCCATATGAATTGATAGATGTTTTTTTGTTATTTCACAGCACATCAACTTCCCCTGGAAAGGTTGTTTATCAGGTATCAACACCATCTTATTCATATCCTTTGCAAGGTTTATCATATCCACCATCTTATTCATATAATTTGCATATTAATATTTTTTATTGTTGTTGCTTATTTCATATGGCCTCCCTTAAGTTTGAGACAAATAGGCCTCTTTATAATGATAACTTAAGCTTCAAATTTTTATTTCTCTATTCAACCATTAGTTTGATAGTTATCCAATTTCAGGCTTATGCATAGAGGTTTTGACCATGGAGTCCAAAATCTACACCTTAAAGATTGCCTCTCAATCACAGTGGAACATATTAACACCTTTTAATGATGCCAAGGATTTTATTTCTGCCAATAAATTCTTTTTCCTACATTGTAACTTTCAAGGTTGTTGTCTGAAAAAATGGATGATTTTGGTTCTGACTATATGCACTTTTATCAATGAAAAGTAGACATCCTTTCTAAGATTGTGTTTCAGCCATGCAAGTACTTTTTTCTACTATCCTTTTGTTGTTGAAGAAGATGATTTTTGTGCTAGCATTGCTCCTTTATTTATAAAAGCATACATTTACATGATTAGATTTAATCTTTGATCACCTCATATTGCATGCCCACCCACATATACAAGACAAGATTTTTTGGCTGAACCAGGTATATGAGATAGGTTGAATCATGAAACTAATATTTCAAAAGGTGGAATGGTTGTGCAAATAATTGGATATGCTAATTTTTGTAGCTAAAGTATAAATAGTTTGGATGGTTTTGTGATTCTTAATGCCTTTTATGGATATTGTTTTAGTCAATATGGTACTTAGTTGAAAACAAAGGTCACCAATTCAAATTTCTTTGGAGGATTTCTCTTTCATTTAGAGTAGCTTTTTTTTTTTTTTTTTTTTTTTTTTTTCAAGTATGGTAATTTGTTGTGTTATTATCATACTAGAGACTTCAAATGCTCAACAATCATTTGCTTTGTTTCACTTTGCTAAACACACCTTGAATATGTGATTTAGTCATTCATGTTTGTGGATTTTTGACATATTGTCATGTTATGAGAGCAACTTTGATTTTCTTGAGTAATGTTAACTTACTTTCATAAAACCATCATTCTTACCTTTAAAGGATTTGAAGCTTTTTTATTTATATGGTTTTGTTTCTCTCTCTACAGAGTACCTATAGAGACATAGAGAGGATTTAAAGCTTATGGCTTGGTAGTGTTGGGTTTTGGTTTGGGTATGGCTTAGTAATGTTAGGTTTTGGTTTGTGGTATGACTTGGTAGTGTTGGATTTTAGTTTGGTTAAATTTTCAGCATTAGTGATTGTTTGGTGGTGGTTGATTATGATTTAAATTTTTGTTTGGGTTTAACTTTTCAATATTTTTGTAAAGCGGGGGAATTTGAATGGATCTTTGTGTGTGTTTATGAGTCTAATAATCTAACTCTAATTCTAATGGTTGTTTCTGTTATGGTTGTATGGTTCGGATTTTAAGGAGTTTTAACTAAAAATCCTATCAGGTACCTTATGTTTATGCACTTTAATTTAATATATCCTATTAGTGTATTGTATACCACTGTTCTTGTTGCATTTTGTGGTAGGTTGTGTGTTGGAGCAAGCAGGTGGCTTGCATGGTGTTATAAGGTGGTTTAAGTTGATATTGGGATTGTTTGATTGTTGAGTTGGTTTTATTTGATTATTTTGCTTTAATGACTTATCAATTATTTTGTTATTTTTATGAAATAGGAAACGGAAAAATCTGGGAAAAAAAAAAAGAAAGAAAAAAGACATGGATAAAAGTTGGATGATATTGGGTAAGACAACTAATGGTAGAATGAGTCCACAATATTTTGAAGGGGTGGATTCGTTTATTAATTTTGCAAAGGCAGTTGTGGACAAGAATGGTAATATTCCATGTCCATGTCTTAACTGTGTAAACATCTATCGACAAACTCTTGGTACTGTGCAAGTTCATTTGGTTCAACGTGGGATTATGCAAACTTACATTAAGTGGTACGAGCATGGAGAACCCCATGTATCGAACAATACTCATTGTAATGAAATGTCGGATACTGATTGTACAAGTGGTATTGATGCCTTGGTGGAAGACCAAATGAGAGGACAGTACAATGATATGGCCCAAGATGAGGTCCAAGATGAGGAAGTGCGTAATTTTGACAAACTTTTGGATGATGCCAAGCGTGAGGTCTATCCGGGTTGCACAGATTATACTTTATTGAAGTTCGTGATTAAGATGATGAATGTAAAGGTAATGACCAACTTGACTAATAAAGGGCTTGACATGATATTGGACTTGTTGATTAAGCTTTTGCCAAAAGGTAACTTGGTTCCGAGATCAACTTATGAAGCAAAGAAGATTTTACGTGACTTGGGCTTATCATACGAGCACATCCATGCATGTAAAAATGATTGTGCACTCTTTTGGAAGGAAAATGCAAATTTGGATGAATGTCCGGTGTGTAAGGAGTCCAGATACAAGGTTAATCATGCAGGTGGTATGAAGATTGCTCATAAAGTATTACGCTACTTCCCATTGACACCGAGATTGCGGAGATTGTACATGTCAAGAAAGAGGGCTGAAGATATGAGATGGTACAAAGACAAAAGAGTGGATGACGGGGTATCAAGGCATCCAGCTGATAGTGAGGAGTGGAAGGAGTTCGATGTGCAACATCCTGAATTCGCCCTTGAACCTCGCAATGTGAGATTAGGATTGGCCACAGATGGATTCAACCCTTTTGGGAATATGAATAACAGTTACAGTATGTGGTCTGTCATACTCATTCCTTATAACCTACCACCTTGGTTGGTTATGAAGGAGCCTTTTTTTATGTTGTCCTTACTTATTCCTGGACCCCATCAACCAGGAAATGACATTGATGTTTATCTGAGACCATTGGTGGATGAGTTGAAGGAGTTGTGGCAAGATGGTGCACTAACTTACGATGCCTCAAGTGGTATGACGTTTCAGATGCGTGTAGCTTTGTTGTGGACAATACATGACTATCCTGGATTTGGTAATGTGTCTAGGTGGAGAACAAAGGGTTATCATGCTTGTCACACTTGCAATGACAAACCACATTCAGAATCATTGGAAAGTAAAATTGGATACACTAATCATCGAGGCTACTTACCTGTGGACCATCCCTGGCGAAGGAGTAGGGCATTCAATGGTAAAGTTGAGAAACGGACAAGATCTTTGGAGTTACCGGTGGAAACTATAAAAGAGCAGTTAGAAAACATGCCAAGTATCACTTTAGGGAAGAATCCAAATGGGAAAAGATCACGTGAAGTGATTGGGGAACCAAATTGGAAAAAGGTAAGTATCTTGTACGAACTACCATATTGGATGAATAAGAAGCTTAAACACAACATCGATGTCATGCATGTGGAAAAGAATATTAGTGAGAGTACATTTGGAACGATGTTAGGCATTGATGGAAAGAATAAGGACACTAATAAGGCACGAATGGACTTGAAAAAGATGAACATAAGGCAAGAGTTGCACCTAAAAGAACGTCCTGATGGATCATATGTAAAGCCCAAAGCCATCTTTTCTTTGACCTCTAAAGAGAGGGATGGTTTCTATGATTTTTTAAAATCAATCAAGTATCCGGATGGCTATGCGGCGAACATATCCAGGTCTGTGAATACAAGAAATGGTAGACTTTCTAGTTTGAAAAGCCACGACTGTCATGTACTCTTACAAAGGGTTCTTCCAATTGGGATGCGATGTTTTGTAGATAAGGACATTAGTATAATACTGTTTGAGTTGGGTAGCTTCTTCCAAGACTTGTGCTCAAGGACCTTGAGGCGGAGTGACTTGGAGAAACTAGAAGAACGTATAGTTATCATTCTATGCAAGCTCGAAAAGTTCTTTCCTCCGGCCTTCTTTGATGTGATGGTCCATCTTGCCGTTCACTTGCCTCGTGAAGCAATTCTCGGAGTACCGGTGCAATATCGATGGATGTACCCAATCGAAAGGTAATTATCACCATCCTAATTGTAATATCGCCTAATGTATGTTTTGTTACATATGTAATCATATTCTCAATTCGTTTTTCATTCAAGGTTTCTCGGAACTCTGAAAGGATATGTTTCCAACCGAGCCCGACCAGAAGGTTCAATTGCAGAAGCTTACATTCTTAAGGAATGTATAACTTTCTGCTCAATGTATCTTGATGGAATTGAAACTGTGCATAACCGAAGGGAAAGAAATGAAGATTGTGGTGAATGTAGCACAAGGTTGACGGTTTTTACAAAAACTTAGTATATTATTTGTTTTTCAATTTCAATTGTTATTCTATCATTCTCTTCTCAGCTTTTCTAACATCGTTTTTTTTTTTACTTGATGGTTATTTCAGAGACATAGAAATGAGGGTGAGCTTCCTACTCTTTCAACTATGTATCGTGAGACCCACTTCAATCCTAAAAAAAATCAGTGGGTTACCCCAGAGTGTGAGGGACGCTATGTAAGTATCTCACTCCATGAATATCATATTTGTAAAACTAAAACATCATACGTATTATAATTGTGACTGACTATGCCTTTTCAAAATGACAGGAAGAGATTTTGAGACTCCAGGAGAAGCATCTTGCAGATCCAAACACAATTCCGCTAACCCCGGAAGAGGTATCTATCAGGGTATTTAAGCTGAGGTCCGGTTATGTAAAAGGACTCGACATGAGGCCTTCTTCCTCTTTCAAGACTAAGTCATCCACTGCTTATGTCAAGCAACTTGAGGAGTGTATAATTGAACTACAAGAGACAAATAGAAGGCAAGAGGAAGAGAGGAAAAAGGAAAGAGATGAGAGAGAGAAGGAAAAGGAGAAGGTTTCTAGTATCATAGAGTTTCTTAAGGGCCATGGTTTCCCTGGAGCTGAATCTTTGGGGAATGGAGGAAGCTCATCTGCTGACTAAACTAAGATATTGGTTAGTATTTCATTTTTACATATTAATTTTAACAAGTATATACCAAAAGAGAGAGTTATGTTTAGAAATGTCCCACAAAAAGGCAAAAACTTAAAAAGGCTATGGAACTGCCCATGGACTAACACGAGCAGGACCCTTGGGTCCAAAGTAATATGTATGAACTTACAAAATGTTGATAGAGCTCACAGTTTGAGAATTGTGCGCAAATGTGCATTTTAGAACACGTAAGATTAGAAATTAGTGGCCAAAGGGCAAAAACATAAAACAGTCATAGAATGGCATGTGGACCTACATGATCACGACCCTCGAGTCCAAACTAACACGTAGAAAGTTACAGAATGATAATAGGACTCATGGTTTGAGAGTTATGCGCAAATGTGCGTTTTATAGCACTTAAGATTAGAAATGTCACGCAAATGGACCAAATCATAAAGAAGGCCACGGAACGGCCTGTGGATTGACACAAAAATCATCCTTGGATCTAGAGTAACATGTAGAAACTTACAAAACATTGATAGGGCTTACGGTTAGAGAATTATGCACAAATGTGCGTTTCTTAACACATAAGCTTAAAAATGAGTGGCCAAATGGCAAAAACATAAAACAATTATGGAACGGCCCGTGAACCTACATGACCACAACCCTAGGGTCTAAAGTAGCATGTAGGAATTTGCGGAATGATAATAAAACTTACGGTTAGAGAGTTATGCACAAATGTGCGTTTCAAAACACTTTTGCCTATAAATGTCCTGCAAAAGGGCAAAAACATAAAAATGCCACGGAATGGCTTGTGGACTAACACAAACACGACATTCGGTCTCAAAGTAAAACATAAGAACTTACAATACTTTAATAGGATTCACGGTTAGAGAGCTATATGCATGCAAATGTGTGTTTCATAACATTTAAGCAGAGAAATGAATGACCAAAGATTAAAACACTAAAAGCAATGGTGTCCATTAGTTTTACGTATGCTTAAAAATAATTCTCATATTTCTTATTGAAATAATGTTTTTGCTCTTTCATCTTAATATTGTTTTCTTGATATTTTTGTGCAGATTATATGAGCTTGGGGGAATGATGACATATTTTGTCTTTTGAAGTCATCTATTTTTTGTATTGTTAGAAGAAATATTTTCATTTGTATTAATTGCACTTTATAGCTAGATGGAACATGAATTATATAATTTTTCGGGAACTATTCCAATCTCTTCCATTCCCCATTTTGTGTTTTAGGAATGAGCTGAAGGGTTTGGTTCCTCTGTTTTTGTGGATTGACAAGCCTTGTTTCATTTAATGTAGTATGTTTATTCAAACTTATATATTATTTACTTTTGGAATGTATGGATGGTTTGCTTATGGATATATTGTTGAAAATGAATAGATTTCTTAATGACAGGTTGTAATGATATATATATATATATATATATATATATCATTTGGTGATTGGCGACGCACATTTTTGTCGCCTAACAGGTTGAAAAAAAACAAAAGCAAAAAACAATTAGCGACAACATGTTTCGTCGCTTGAAATTCAATAGGCGACGATATAAATTTCCTCGCGCAAAGATTATTTGGTGACAAAAATAAGTTTTGTCACCTACAGTTTTTTGGGCGACGAACCATGTTTTGTCGACAAATGATCTTTAGGCGACAAAAATAAATTCGTCGCCAAATACTATTTAGGCGACGAAAACATTTGTTGCTAAATGTTGAAAGTATTAGGCGACAAAAGTAACAAAAATATTTCGTCGCCAGGACTATTCCGCGACCAACATTTGTCGACGAAACAATTTTTGTCGCCTAACGTATTATTTCGTCGCCTGGTACATCAACCGACGAAATTGAGACTTTTGTGCGACGAAAGGTTTTGTTGCCATAGACCTATTTTCTTGTAGTGATTCTACACAAATCAAGTTCCTTAGAACTGATTATGGTGGAGAATACACCTCCAATGCCTTCACAGACTTTTGTTCCTCTCATGGCATCACACATCAATTTTCATGCCCTCACACCCCTCAACAAAATGGTATTGTTGAAAGGAAACATAGACACATCATTGAATGTGCTCTAACCTTACTTTCCCATGCCAGTTTACCTACAACCAATTGGACATATGCTGTTAACACTGCTATCCATCTCATAAACAGGCTGCCATCCCCTAAACTTTCACACAAATCTCCATGGGAAAAGTTGTTTCATAAACCTCCAGATATAACCCACCTCAGGACCTTTGGTTGCTTATGTTTTCCCTATCTCAGACCCTATAACACTCATAAGTTACAACCAAGATCCACCCCTTGCATATTTTTAGGTTATCCTTCTCATACAAAAGGCTATATCTGTCTTGACCCCACCTCTCACAGAATATACATCTCTAGACATGTCATTTTCAATGAGTCTGAATTTCTGCATGAATTGTCTTTATCCACTACTCCACACACTGCACCAGTCACTTCTGAGTTTGATTCTTCTCCTTGGTTACTTGTCATGTTACATACCTGCTCACCTATCCCAAATGCTTTGAGTCATTCTGTTGACATTTCCCAACCAGCACCTCATTTTCCATCACCTTCTTTTCCATCTATACTAGAAACTCTCTCTTCCAGTCCATCACCTGCTCCATCAATTTCTGCTCCATCAATCTCTGCTCCATCACATCCTACTCCAAATCCATCCCCTATTCCTCTAGCTCTTAACACACATTCCATGACTACTCGTTCCAAACATGGCATCTTTAAACCAAAAGTCTTTCATACTACCACCAATGACTATAATGAGACTGAACCACCAACCTACCAACTTGCATCTAAATACCCTAAATGGTGTACTG
The DNA here is from genome assembly GCA_907173295.1 of Fagus sylvatica. Classification (NCBI taxonomy): domain Eukaryota; kingdom Viridiplantae; phylum Streptophyta; class Magnoliopsida; order Fagales; family Fagaceae; genus Fagus; species Fagus sylvatica. Next base: position 9,152,148 of record OU015771.1, on the reverse strand, counting down.
CTATGGATGAAGAGTATTCAGCACTTCAAAGACAGCAGACTTGGTCTCTTGTCTCTCCACCAATTGGCAAAAATATAGTTGGATGCAAATGGGTCTTCAAGCTCAAAAGAAATAGTAATTTTTCTATTTCAAGATATAAAGCCAGGCTAGTGGCTAAGGGCTTTCATCAACAGCATGGCATAGATTTTCAAGAGACCTTCAGTCCAGTGGTCAAGCCTCCCACTGTTAGACTCATACTAGCTCTAGCAGTGACCTATGATTGGCCTCTCCAACAGTTGGATGTTCGAAATGCCTTTCTCCATGGTGTTCTGCAAGAAGAGGTTTACATGTCTCAGCCTCCTGGTTATGTTGCTCCTAATCTGCCTCAGCATGTCTGCAAACTTCACAAGTCCATTTATGGCCTCAAACAGGCTCCTCGAGCCTAGTTTGAGAGTTTCACCACTCAATTGTTGACTTTAGGCTTTCACCCCTCCACAGCAGATACCTCACTTTTCATTTACAGAGATGGATCTGTCATTGCCTTTCTTCTACTCTATGTAGATGATATTGTACTCACTGGCAACACTCCCTCATTTCTGCAACAACTCATTGCCAATCTCAGTACAGTCTTTGAGCTTAAAAAAATGGGCACCCTTAGCTACTTTCTTGGTTTACAAATTCAGAGGTCCACCAAAGGCCTCATTGTTACTTAAACAAAGTATGCAACTGATCTCCTCACAAAGCACAACATGGTTCATTGCAAACCTTGCAAAACTCCATGTGTTCCCAATGTGCGTCTCTCATCCACCTATGGTCAACCTCTTACTGATGGTCATGCCTATCGCAGCCTTGTTGGTGCCCTACATTACCTGACTTTCACCAGACCAGATATTTCCTTTGCTGTCCATCAGGTCTGCCAATTCATGAATACTCCTACAGACATTCATCTCATTGCAGCTAAACGCATCTTACGCTATATCAGAGGCACTCTAGACCATGGTTTGTATTATATTCCAGGACCCATCTCTCTGTCTGCTTTCTCTGATGCAGACTGGGTTGGTGATCCAAATGATAAACGTTCCACCTCTGGCATGTTAGTATTTCTTGGCCCCAATCCCATTACCTGGTCTGCCAAGAAACAACTCACGGTCTCTCGTTCCTCCACAGAAGCAGAGTATCGTGCCCTTGCCTCTGCCTCAGCTGAGTTGTGCTGGCTTCGCACCTTAGTTAAGGATCTTGGTATTTTTCTCTCTGATCCTCCTATACTTTGGTGTGACAATGTATCTGCCCTTGCCATTGCATCGAATCCCGTCTTCCATGCTCGTACAAAACATATTGAAGTTGATTTTCACTTCATCCATGAGAGAGTGATTTGTAAGGATCTCCAAGTTAAATTTGTCTCCACCGTGGATCAATTAGCTGATATCTTCACCAAAGGTCTCTTTTCTCCTCGGTTTCAAGATCTTCAGTCCAAACTTCTTGTTCCGGTGGACACCATTCGTTTGCGGGGGGATGACGAAGTACCTATAAACTACAGGTAGCTTAGAGTCCTTAGCTAAGCTATACGACAACAGCACAAGCATGTTAGGTTTGCAAGTATAAGTTTCAGATAAGTTCTGGAACCTTATCTTAAATACCCACGTGCTCATCATATGAAGGTGGCATTGGGCCAAGACCTATGGGCTCAGCACATAAGGTGGAATTCAATCCTACAAGCCCATGTCATGCTAATAGTGTGAAGTCCAGCTGTAAAAGCCCACTAGCTGGAGTCCAGCTGTAAAAGCCCACCAGCTGTAAAAGCCCATGTGATGCTAATAATATGGTTTCTGTTATAACCATATTATTCTCCTAATCTCATCTCTCTCTCTATTCTATGTAAGTGTAATCTCTCATTGTAATGTTATTCAATATATTCCAATACAAAAACTATACAGTTTACACCTTCAATATTCATTCTTCCGTATAAACTTTCAGATACAGTATTAAATTTTCCCCAATGTAAAGTTTTGTTTCACATTAATACATACATGAATTGTTGGTGGTGATGGGGTCCCAGTTACATGCACTATTAAGCAGATGTTGGAGTAATTGGACTTCCTTGAAGTTGTTATCCTTTATTGTAGGAGCGGATTCCATGAAGTAGTGGTTTGTTCAGGAATCACGAATTTGCTACTAAGGAGTTGTCAAGCTATTATCCTTATTTTTTGGAGTTGTTGATTAATTTAAGTTATTCAATAAGTCTTATTATTTTAGTGTTAGTGTTTGAGTTACTTTTGTTAAGTAGTGGAGTCTGAGTAGCATATTTTGTAAAAACAAGTCCTCCTATTACGTATGTTAGATATTTTTATGTTTTGTATTCAAAAGTTAGACAATAATATGAATCATATCAGACAGTTTTAATCCAAAATTTGGGACCCAGAGTTCAGGATTTTCACAATCAAATCCAAACTTATTTTTTGAGATTAGGATTTTCTCAATCAAATCTTTTTTTTCTTTTCTTTTCTTTTCTTCTCATTCAAATAAGAGTTCATGATTTCCACAATCAAATCCAAACTTATCTTTTGAGATCAAGATTTCCTCAATCAAATCCAAATCTATCTTTTTTATTCTCATTCAAATAGCCATCATAGGTTTGAAAAATATCTGTGTATGTATCAATTGGTATCAGAGTTAGGCATATCAGAACCAAGCATGTAAGAATAATACATATGATGTTGGAGAAACTGAATGAGCTACACTCTCTTGCGGTTGATCAACTAAAATAATCAATGAAATGCAAGTGAAGTGCAAATCCTTACATTTGGCTAGTGATGATTATGAACAAGAGAATGAGGATGGTGATGAGCAATGCTAGTCCGAAGATAAGAAGACCATGGAAGCTTTACAAATTATTCCAGTCTCACACAACTCGAGCATGCAATTTTAGAACGGGTGTGCTAGAGATGTCTTAATTTGATTTTGATCTCAACTTTGGCCCAGCTATAAAAGGACAATAAGGATTCAAGGGCAGAGAAGTTGAGCACTTCTACTTCGTTAAACATGCTAACCATGGTCAAATTCTCATTTTTAGAGCCTTGTGGATTGCCCTTTTCACCACTAAGCTCCATTTCAACTCCCCGTCTTCTTGGCATAATTGACTAAACTTCATGTGTGTATTCCTTTGTTCGCAATAAAGCATCCTTTGTAATTCCACACACAATGAAGTGGTTGCTGAAACCCTCAATCTACACAAATGGTCATCAAACTTTGAAATTAGACGGTGTGTTCTGGAAGGCAATTTGAGCGAGTGTGGTATTGGGATTTTGGGTTTAGGGGAGTGGTAGCCATTTTTCCTTGGAATTGCGATTTGGATCTAAACACTATGTTGGCAATGTTTTCTCAATGTTTCCTCTCATCAGCTCTCTAACTCATATTCAATTACTTTAAAATTATAAAATCACAATAGCATCTTTTTCTGAAGGAGACTTTGGCTCTATTTAATTTATAGTTGAAACTCTGATGGTTATCTTGGGATCTACTGTGTTCTTTGTCTGCCACCTGGCTGGTTATGAATGGTAGTAACTGCTTCCTTCATGACCCATTATCTGTATCAGTTTGAGCTTTGTTTTATCCAATCGTGCTTTATATTTAAATGTTCATATGTCATGGCAATTAAAACATTACTTACACATGTTTTCTTTTAATTGGTGCTTGCTGGCACTTTTGCCAAGTCACCTATTTTAAATTTTGAAATGTCATCTATTTGGCAATTAAAACATTACTTTACACATGCCTTCTTTTAATTGGTGCTTGCTGACACTTTACGATAATATTTAAATCTATGCGAGTTGAATTCATTGGAACCTATATGTCTGTATATTATTAGATCTGTAATATATAATCTGAATAATGAAATAAATCAAATTAAAGGATTTTAAATTGTAGAAGATTATTTTTTAGATTGAAGTGTATTAGAAACTTGTTTTTTCATCTTTGATGTAATTAATTGACCTTTTTAAAGTGAAAGCTGGAATTACACAAGAGTCACATTACAATTATACCTTGAAAAGACTTTTTACAATTGCAGTAATTCAAAGAATCTTTTTCACCATAAAAACAAATAATACAAAAAAAAATGTCAAAGCAGAGGAATGGGATAAACGCCTGAAATGTATAGGAGAGAATTGGAATTAGTTTACAGCACTGCAGATCCTTCTTATCTGCCCAGCTGAACCAGTGAGAGGATCAATATCTCCCATTTTAATCATGGCAGATGCAAAATCAGACTTAAATGTGGCAGGGCTCCTACTATATTCTGAGACAATACTATCTGTCTTCCCTCCGCTGAAAAGGACTTGATCTGATTCAAGGAGACCTTTCTTTTGCAGTAAATTCTTGAAGTAATTGTTGTCAAAAGAATTTGGTGTAACCAAGTCAAGTGGTGCCAAGTTTCCATCCCCACCAACAGTTGGACAACGACGCTTGCGCGTGCTGGAAAATCCAGCATCGATGTCACTCCCGTTGTTGTATATCCGACCACGAAATGACGAACATTGAGCTTGCCCTAATGTGTGGGAACCTGCATATTTACAACAATATATGTTATGTTCAGCTTTGAGACCTTCAAGATTAAAAAGGAGGTGATCGTGTCGTGTTGTATTCAATATTTTATTCTAAGTTCTAACCTGACAATGCAACCATGTCTCTTGCACTGAGGCCTTTGTTATCGAAACGAGATATGAGACTCTCAAGGCTTTCAGTAAAACTTGGAAGATCTCTCTCAGCTAAAGATAAGCTTGCAGTAGTGGAATCTCTTCTTCCAAGCTTCACTGTCCAAGATGGACCACTCACAGCAACGGATGCATCTCGTGCTGCCACTGCTAGAATATCTGCGCAAGACACAACTCCAGGGCATATCTTTTCTACCTCAGCTTTTGCACTGTCTATCACTTCATAACCTCTTGCAGAACCCTTATTAGGCCGTGCATTCCTTTCGCTTGTAATAGAGGGTGCATCCTCTAGTAAAATTGATGCATCACAGCCCTGCACATGCCAAGATAGCCTTTAATTATTATTGCTAAAAGCCTAAAATGGCAAATATATTTAGGGAAAGAAGAGAAACTGATAAAGGTACCATATATAGTATAGTATACATACCTGAACAAAACAATCATGAAAATGGAGACGAATGAGAGAAGCGGCCATTCGACGTTCTCGTGAAACTGCTGTTCTAATAGCAGTCCGAATAGTAGTTAGTCCATTTGGACACTTTTGGTCATAAAATGTAGAAGAAAGTTGCGCTTTGCATGTAGTGCTCAAAAGGAGCAACATGAGCACAACAGCAGCAGTAGTTGCATGGGATATGAAACAATTTCTCATTGAACTCTTAACCATTTCTTAGTGATCCCAACAAAGCTTGTAAAAAAATAATTAGTGAGGCAGTAGTAGTACTTATGACTGTTTTAAGCAAAAGAAAGTGACAATCGAATGAAGATGGTGGAGAAATTAAGCTTAAGGCTCATCAATTTAAAGAGAACTACAACGCGTTGAACCGCCAATTTTGCAATGTGACCAGTCTTCTTTGATTGGCGTAAAGTGTCAACATAATAAACTAGGAAAATTCCTGCATGTCCTATGATATGATAAAATAAGGATAAGTCAAAGATTATAATATAATACTGGGTCTTTGGCCGAGTGTAATAAATGAGTAGTACAAATTTGGAACCACATGCATTTAGGCATTATTATGGATTGGTAGGTAAGCTTTGTTTTCTTTTCTTCTTTCTATGTGGTAAATGGTAATAGGCTAATAGCAGCCCACGTTTGCAAATTAATTCTGCATGGATTTTTTTTTTTTTTTTTTTTTAATAAAAACGATAGAGTTGTTATTTACTGTAAAAGATCATTGTGTATTTGTGTACAATGGGTAATAGGAATATTGGGGGACTAGCGTTTCATACTTTGATACATTTTATTTTGCTAAGATAAAAATAAATTCGGTTGGTGTAAACTCTAGCTATCTCAAAAAAAAGAAAAAGAACTGATTCAATTCAGAAATTAAGGTGTAACAAATGGCACCTTATTTTTATTTTTTATTTTTTTGAATAAACAAATGGCACCTTAGGCTAATGATGACAAATCAAGCTAATGAAACTTAGGGAAATGTTATTTCCGCACCATTGGTGTGAAAATAACACATTTTGGTGTGGAAATAGTACCACTCTAAATTTATCAGGAGAAGATAAATAAATAAGGTGTGACTATGCATCTTAAGTTTGTTATGATAAATAACTAGCAAATCTTGGAATGAAAAAAACATAAGTTTTCTTATATTTTCTTGGTCAGTAGTGTTGACGTTTTATTATATCCTTAGATAGTTAGATGATCATGAATGAAATCTAATTATTTAGAAATTTCCTTTTGATTATTGGTAATCCATGGATACCGACGTACGCATGATTGGTTGCTACATAAGTAGATACTCATTGATAAAGGAAAACTAGATATTAAGGAAATGTCCTTTTTATTATTGGAATTTTATTGATAATGTCCCTTAATAGTCCACGTTAATTTTATTGATAAAGTAAGGTTCATTGAATTAAGAAAATTAATTTAATTCTAATACAAATGAGTATGAAAGGAATTTTCATTGACAAAATTACGAATTAGTAATCATAATCTGGAGACACGCTGACTCTAGCTATTCAAACTTCAAAGGTTTACAACAAATCATATATATATTCGAAACCGTTTTCTTGCTAACCAAGCTAACTAACATTTAAACCTGAATTAAAAACAAAAAAAGGAGTTGAATAAAATATTTTTAGCATGTATTCAAAAACAAAAACAAGGTAACTAACATTCCAATACATTTTTATCAGTTGTTTAATAAAATATTGGTACCCTGCAAATTTTAGAAATTAATTAGTTTAAAAAGAGTTTCATTACATATTTTATTTTTTGGATCTAACGGTGTGTAATATTTAATCTAAACCATTAAATTGACGAAATTGAGAATCATTTTCTAATCTTTTCCTAAAAAAAAAAAAAAAGTTTGGGTGAGTACAAAGTAGAATATAAGTTCTTGGGTAATTCTATGATACCCACATGGGTACGATACCTCTAATATATAAAATCTCACATTGATGGTACCAATATCACACATGATGGTACCTACCTCATATATGATGGTACCTACCATCATATTGCTTGGTACCCTAAATTTTTATTTATTATTTAAATTTAATATATATAAAAAAATCATATAGTACTAACTTTACATGTGATGGTACTTATATTATATTTGATGGTACCAATTGAGTAGGTACAATATCCACACACACAAAAAAAAAAAAAAATGTAGCTATTGTAGAATGACGCATAAGTTCTATTATAAAAAAGAAAACTTATATGGCTACAAAAGTCCAAAGTCGTACCATTAGTTTTATTCTCTCCCCAAAATTTTCTACATCCGAAATTCCAAATCCATTTTTTTAATAATGTCTGACATAGTCCAAGCCTTTGGGAAAAGGTTTTTAATGTTCTAGTATACTTTTCTCATGTCATTAACTCATTTGATCCAAATAGCCAGTTTAAGTTTACATTTCATCAATATTTTATTTAATATTTTTTACCCTTTTACGATTTTACCTCCTCTGGTATATTATTAAGGGACAATATACATCATAGAGCTCGAATTCACTTATTGGCTACATTAGATTTTTCTTAGGTAGAAACCAAAGATAGTCAACCCCCCGAAAATGTCACATTTTGACCTTTTAAAAGTTTGACAAGTACATTGATTTCATTAGTTTCTTATTTATATAGCAAGAGTGGCAATTGAAATTACGGAACCACCGGCGCACCTACTTTTCTACATTTTAGCAATCTACGTGCTTTAATTGCAGGCAAGCACACCAGCACTAGTACTCCATGTTATCCCACTAGAGTTTCATAGTTCAAAACTTTGATTCTTTCTAATAATGAACTGGACGACATTGAGAAAGTACAACGTGGACTATTCAATGGAGGCTGTCCTAGTCCTCTGAATTATGAAGAACAGGTCATATGCACATGAGATTGTAACAAGGCAACGTGTTTGCTTCTATTAGCTAGCACTATATATATGATACGAGGCTTATGCTTCTCCTTCATCATTCTTCCCTATAAACACCTACTTAATTAGCTCCATTACATACGTTCTTGCCTTCTTGGTAGTTGTATTCCATTTCCATAATTGAGCTTGTGTCTCTATCACAGTCGAACATTAGTTTTCATCTGGAAAGAAACACAACATGACTTCTACTCGTACTGGTGTTTGCTTCATTCTTGTTATGTGCTTGTTTCTCGCAAACATGCAATGTGAAGCACAACTATCTTCTACATTCTATGAAAAAACATGTCCAAATGGACTTAGTACCATCGGGAAAGCTATCCGAACAGCTGTTTCTCGTGAGCGTAGAATGGCAGCATCACTCATTCGGCTCCATTTTCATGATTGTTTTGTTCAGGTAATTAAAATTTTCTGAATTCCCTAGAGTTTTTCACATTAAATTGTGGTGGAAAATAAAATGGAATACTTAGATTGGGACAAAGAATTTTCTTTTGCTTCCACACCAAGTTATCACATGACTAGATTTAACATAATAATTAATTATTTATTGCAGGGTTGTGATGCATCGATCTTGCTTGATGATGCCCCCTCGATATCAAGTGAGAAAAACGCCAGAAACAATAAAAATTCAGTCAGAGGATACAATGTCATTGATGATGTGAAGTCCCAAGTGGAGAGCATTTGTCCTGGGATTGTATCATGTGCAGATATCGTTGCAGTTGCTGCTCGTGATGCATCTGTCGCTGTGAGTACTATTATCATTAGCATCACCATTATGCAATTCTCTTAAAACCTTAATTTCCCAAATGAGTAATTATAATTTCTTAATACAAAATCAGGTGGGTGGACCAACATGGTCAGTGAAACTTGGAAGAAGAGACTCGACCACAGCAAGCCTTAGCCTAGCTGAGAGCAACCTTCCAAGCTTTAGAGATAGCCTTGAGAAGCTGGTTTCCTTGTTTGGTAGCAAAGGTTTGAGTGAAAGAGATATGGTTGCCCTTTCAGGTTTGAGCCTAACTCTATGACATAACTAAAAAAGAAGTAAATATGTCACAATTAATAAGTGCAACATGGTTAACTGGTTTCACTGAAATGCAGGATCACATACAATTGGGCAAGCAAGGTGTGTGACATTCCGTGATAGGATACACAACAATGCAAGTGATATCGATGCTGGCTTTGCTAGCACTAGAAAGCGCAGGTGTTCACTTGATGACGCTAGTAGTGATAATCTAGCACCCCTTGATTTGGTGACACCCAATTCTTTTGATTATAACTACTTCAAGAATCTCATTCAGAAGAAGGGCCTTCTTGAATCTGATCAAATACTCTTTAGTGGAGGATCCACAGACAGTATTGTTACAGAGTATAGCAAGAGCTCTTCAACTTTCAGTTCTGATTTTGCTGCTGCAATGGTGAAGATGGGAGATATTGATCCTACTACTGGTTCTGAAGGGCAGATACGAAAATTTTGCAATGTTGTCAATTAAGTTGTTAGCTAATTTTTTTTTGGTGTGTCAATGTTGTCATTAATTTATTCTTGTCGAATTAATCAATAAATTGTGGGTGTGTAAAATGAGTTCAATCATACTCATGACATCCTTTACTAGTTCATTTACGTGCCATCATTTTCAAAGTACAACAAGTGTACGTACATGTAGACGAGTCATTATTCATCTGTTTATAAGTTTGCCAGGAGGCATACGTATTCTTGTAATATAATTATTATCAATAACAACATTATTTTATTTGACTTGTTCAAACTTATGTACATACATTAGTTTTATCTAATGTTAGATGGAAAGAAATAAATGATTTAACTCACAAAAATTGTGTCAGATCTAATTAAAAACTGTGGCATGGAAGCATAGACTGGCGCCGTGCCCCCAATGGCCCATCACCAATGGGCTTAAGGCGATAACGGAGAGGTGATGTTGACATTGCTTAGGAAAATTATCTAATTGAAAATAAACTTGGAAATTGTTGAAATTTTTTAATTAGAAATTTTTTTGTGCAAGTATATTGTTTTTTACACTTGGTCTCAATGCTCTTAGCTTTTTGTAAATTTTTTATTTTGCTATGTGGTTCAGGGTGGAGGTTGAGATTCATGGGTGTAAAAATTTGGGATGAATGAGATTGATTGTTCAGATTTGAAGGAAGAAGAGGAAGATTTTTTTTTTTTTTTTTGGTTATTATTTCATTTTACTTAATTTTATTTGGAGCAAGGCTAGTTTTGTGTTATGGTTATTATGTTAAGAAATATAAATTGCAAAATATTGTCATAATAAATTATTATTTAATAAAAAAATTGCATTTTCAATGACAACCAAACGCAATTTCATTTTTAAAAAAATAATGTGGTGGGGTTTTAAATAGGTGTTTTTGTGCTTTATACATTAAAATTCACAATTAATGAAAGATAAGGATTTTTTGGTGTGTCTCAATTTTACATAAAACAATTTGGAATATCACATAAACACATACAAATTGGCTACATAAAACAATTTGGGAAATGATATATCAAAACTATGCTGCTAAATTTTAGCATAAAAAATTTGAAATTTAAAATGTGACTGAATTTACATATAATAATTTTAAATATCGCATAAGAAACAAATCATTATCTTTAATTAATGATAAATATTTTAAAAATGTATATTTATCATTAATTAAATATACCCTAAATACAAATTGGTTACATAATACAATTTGAAAAAATATGTATCTACATTCACTGGAAAATATTTATCATTAATTAAATATACCCTAAATACAAATTGGTTACATAATACAATTTGAAAAAATATGTATCAACATTCACTGGTTACATAATACAATTTGAAAAAATATGTATCAACATTCGCTAGAAGGAGGGCTTGAACCTCCGACCTTGTGGTTAACAGCCACACGCTCTAGCCAACTGAGCTATTCCAGCTATACATTAGTGGTACATACTATTTTATAGAAAAATCAAAGTTGTCGCTGCATCTACACGTACATGGGAATTTTTATTATCAATTTAATTGGTCGCACGGAGATTTGGCCTAAGATAGTAGATACACTCGTACACTTACTTTTTAAAAAAAAAAAAATTTACTTATTTATTTTATTTTTTCGAAATAATAATATTATGTTTCTATTTTAAAAAATGACGCTCCACCCTAACTTATTTAAAAGAAAATGACATTTGTGAAGCTTAAAGATTGGATCTTTTCTTTTTGTCTTTGATTAAGCAAAAATAATAATAATAATATGTTGCTCTCTCACTTTTATTAGAAAATGATATTTCTCTCTTTTATTTTCTAAAATGTGAGTGAGAAGGGGAGTGTCATTTTCTATAATATATAAGAATGGTACTGTCATTTCGCAAAATCCCAATTGAGGTTATTGTAATTTACTCTTAAAAAATATGACACAATGATTAATATGTTTTTATATTTTAAAATTACATCAATTAAAATAGTTATAAACAAAAAAAAAAAAAAACACAAAAAACAACTATGAACAAATAAATTTCATATAATAATATCATTAAATATACCAATAACATAACTTTTTATTTCAATCTAATGAAACTGTATCCAATTTTAGAAATAACCAATCTAAGAAAAATAAAATGTGAATTTTTTTTCCCATTATTTTGAGTAAAACTGTTAAAGGACTTTAAGGTTTCAATAAATAATTTACCAATATCACCATTCAAATTCTTTTAATTACTCAATTATTCATTTAAATTTATATTAGATAAAAATAAATTTAAGGGAAAAGTACATTTTACCAACCTATGGTTTGACTCATTTACACATTGCCTACCTGTAGTTTCAATTTTGACACTTTGCCCACCTGAGCTATTATTTTTTAACTCCGTTACCTAGCCGTTAACACTAAACAAAATAAACACAAAAATAAAAGAAAAAACAGTCGGCTTTGTCATTGTCTCTCTCACGCTCGGTAAACCCAATCAATCTTGGCCCTCACCAGAATTTTCGCACCAGATTTTCAGTTGGCCCTCATTAGACCAGATGATGGTAACACACCGGAATCTTGCTGGAGATTTCCATTTGGCAAGGTTCAAACAAGTGGAGGGAATAACCCAAAAATAATAAGGTTAATCTAAACTGCCATACGACGGACCACTTTACCCTTGCAACCCAAAGGTAAATGAGGTCCTGATCATGGCCAAACCTAATTCAACTTTGTTCTAGTGAACAGTTTTAGGGTTTCAAGTGTACCCTGCCATTGCTTCACCAGGAGATATAGGTGCCCAATTATACCTTTAATTTCCCGATGATTGGTGGCGACTCCAAATCTCGTGTTTTCCATCTTCATTGCCATATCCACAAATATGTTGGAGCACACACACATACACTTGCACATGTTTACACAATATGTTCACCTTAGCACACAACACACTAAAAAACAAGATTCCGTAGAGCCCAATGGGGGTCGGAGTCGGGAAACTTAAAATCAATCTAGAAAATGATTTTTCTGGCGTCGACAAGGATGATGTTGGAAAAGTTCAAATTGTGAGAGATTATATTTTGAATGACGTGTGGTGGGACAATGTTGACCATATTCTTCGATTCACCGAACCTATTTATGAGATGATTCAAGTGGTTGACACATATGGACCTATTCTTCATAGGGTTTTGGGTTTCAATGATAGAAAAAGTGAAGAAAGAAATATATAGGTTTGAAGGCTTGGAGGAAGATCAATCATGTAATTTTTTTTAATGTGGTATACAATATACTCATTGATCAGTGGACAAGAAATTGCACACTACTTCATTGCCTTGCTCACTCATTGAATCCTAAGTAAGTTATAATTTTTCTTTTCTTCATTTTGAAACAAATAATCTCATTATTATTATTATTATTGTTATTACTACTATATATATTTATTTTTGACTAGGTATTATACCAATCAATGGATTAATGAGTTAAAAGGTCGTGTTCCTCCACATAAGGATAAGGAAATTTCTGAGGAGAGAAACAAGTGCTTGAAAAGATACTTTCCAGATATTGAAGAGAGAAAGAATGTGCATGCGGTGTTTGGTATTTTTATTTTAGGAAAAGTAAACTTTGATGTTGATTGCATGGAAGAAAGGTGGACCTTAGATCCAGTGCTTCGGTGGTTAGTCCATGGGTCCTCATTAGTGATGCTTCAGAAATTGGCTATAAAGCTTCTTTGACAACTTTCTTCCTCATCCAGCGCTTTGTTGGTTAATCCATGGGTCCTCATTACTGATGCTTCAAACATTGGCTATAAAGCTTCTTGGACAACTTTGTTCCTCATCATGCGTGGAGAGGAATTGGAAGACATATGGTTTTGTTCATTCTTTGAAGAAGAATAAAATTACTCCTAAACGTGTTGAAGATTTAATATTTATTCATTCTAATTTTCGACTTCTTTCAAGAAGGAGTGACAAGTACATTAAGGAAAAACTCAGAAGTGGGACATTAATGGTGATTCTTGGGATGAGCCATTTGGAGGAGGAGGACCTTGAGATTGCAAATCCATCACTAGATGAGCCGGAGATGGAGATAAGGCTTGTTGAAATTGATGGTGAAGACAATGGTGAAGAGGATGATGTTATGTGATCATCTTGAAATCTTCTATTTTCCTTTTTGTTTTTAGTTTGATGTTGGATGTAATTTATTTGAACTCTTTAGTTGTGTTTTAAAGTTTAAACAACATCTTTAGTTTACCTTAACTCTTGGTTTGTACTTGAGAAAATATTGTATGGATGTAATTGGACTTATTTGCTATTTATTTTTTTATTTTAAATTAATTTTAGATGTGTTTTCAAGCTTTTTATTGTTGTTACTTAATTTTGCAACCTAAAATAAACATAAATTATGTCAAAAAATATTTAAAATATACCTAAAAATAAATATTCAATTAATTAATTAATCGACATACCGTATCATACCCTAATTTTTTTAAGAAATGGTGTATCCCCGTACCTGTACCTGTACTCGTATCGTACCCAATATCGTACCAATAAAGGTGCATCCTAGACCAATAGTAGCATGTATATCATATCTAAAAACAATCACATTAATGATACGTACATACTCAGCAATCACATATATTGAAAAATGACCTATGTAGTAGGTGCATGCATAGAACCCTGTGTGATGTCCATGGATTTCAACATATTTGCTACTATAAGAGGCATATGCGCTTCCATTTGAATAATTCTTTCCTCCAATTCTTTTTTCTTGGCAAACCTCATGTCTTCCATTTCTTTCTTCTTAGTTTGCCTCCTATCTTCCACTTATTTTAAGCGGGCCTCAAATTCCTCTTTATCTTTCAAGTGACTCTCATGCCATCCCTTTCTACAGCCTTGGCTAGATGATGTGATGCCATACACATCAATAGGCTCGGTACTGGCATCCGTGCCAAGCACAAGAACATGAGTGGGAGGTCCAGTCACTTCTAAGTATATTTGTTTCTCATTCACTACCTCACCTTTAGATTCAGCCTTTAATTTCTTAGCTTCCATTTTTTCTAGAAAAAAATATAAATCTTATTAGAAACATACAAATATTACATTAAATAAAATTAATGTACCAATAACATAATAAAAAAATACACATAAATCCTTCATTTGTTTACTCGCAAAGTAACACCGTCATTTTTTACATGGATCAACTTGAAATATTCAATTGGACTAGGTACGCTATCAGTTTTCTCTTCCTGTTACCATTTTAAAGGAACATTATAAGATAAAACAATTCAAAACTCAAACTAGTATTAAAAGAAATTTGACATGTTAATTAATTTGTCATTCCATTTATTTTCTGCACTTGGCCATTGATATTTAACTTGTACGTTGCAAAGATTTTACATTCTTTACTATTCATTTTGTTTCAGTCACTTTTGTCATGTTTTTTTTTTGCAAGAAATACATTATAGAAATTATATATATATATATATATATATATATATTATTTTCTAGAATTATGAGAAACAAGAAAAAAAATTGTTAAACGGTTCATTTTATAATCATCATCCACTTCTTAGTATTCCATTTATTCACCATCTCTTTCCAAATAGCTAGAGTTACGTCTTCTGGGGGGTGGGGTTCTAGCAATCTTCCCATTCTTGATACTTTTCAAAACAATATTTTCTAAGATTCCACATCCAATCAGGGTAATGACGTTTAATATAATCATCAAACACCTCCCGGACTTCCAACTCAAATTTTTGTGCTTAAACGCTGCTTCTTTATAACATTCATATAGCTTGTCCAATTATTCTTTAGAATAATAAGAAAAAGTTGTCCATAGCTCATGAATTTTCTAGTGGAACTTCACGCCAATCTCACTAATAACTTTTGAAATTGTGAATCTAAGAAAATAAAAGAAACATGATTCATGTAAAATGTAACATAGAAATCATGTTTAAGTAATAGAAAGAATTAATAAACTATATATATAAAAAAAGAAAAAAAAGAAAGAGATGAGGACCTGTTATCATTGGTCATACACTCAATGTCATGCCCTTGAGAAACTTCTTTAGCCTTTGCTTGTCCTCTCTTATTTGTTGCAGTAGATCCTGACATTAATAGAAGAAGTGAAAATCAATATGCTTTTGGCATTAGGTACATAAACAAATATATGTTAGTTAATTGTTTTACTTTCTCTATCCTCACCAATCAGACTATTTGAAGAAACATGGGTTTCTGCATTAGTTGGAGTCTCATGTGGTTAAGGTGGAACTTGTGATGAACTATCATTATTACGTTCAGTGTCTGGTAACCTAAGCTGAAGCCTAGATGAATGAGAGCCTTGTTGGGACTTGCTCGTACCATTAGCTTGCTTCTTGCCTTTATTTCTCATGTCTTTCTTTCTCATTCGTCTATAACATAGTTAAAAATAAAACCACATATTTAATAAGATATAATTACTTAGTCAACAACAATATTATTAACAATAAGAATAATAATTATATACTGAAATCGTTCATTCTCATTCATACAAAAAACAAAAAAACAACTAGCTGACAAATCACTCAACAACCATATCCTCAACCATGTTTCTATTCCAATTTATCTCATCATCTTTGTCATGTGCTTTTGTCACACATGTATTGAATCTTTGAACTTACTTTTCTTGATAAGGTTTTTCTTCATTTTCAAGTATTTTATAAAGATTTCTTGGTATGGTGTCAACCACAACACTCCATGCAAGAAATATTTTATACAATCAAAGACAAATCCTTGCTTAGAGGGTCGTAGTTGATGGTGCAAATTGTAAATCAAGCAAAGTGGTTTCATATCAGCCTTGAGAACCAAGAATTTTTTGTCCCACACCCATCATTCCACTCATGTTCCTCCCTCCTTGCTTTTTCCCAAAACCCAAATTGTTATTGACCAAAAAAAAAAGAAGGAAAAAACTTATAACCATGGGGAACCAGGTTGCGATGGCTTGTCGTGTGGCTAGGCAAGGGGCGACATGTGAATGCGATGGGCTCGTTCAGCTTGGGGCGGAGATGGGAGGTGAAGGGCTCGCTCAACGTGTGGAGGCTAGAAGGAGCAATCACAGCCTTAAAAGAAGTTTACTAGGGTACCCCAGGATGTCGTGTGTGAGTTTGAGCCAGATTTTTTTTTTTAAGTTGGCATGCCATGTCACCATTTTATATTATTTTAATAAATTTGTTAGTCTAGTCAGCATTTTTCATTCATCACTTAATGGTAAGGACCATTTTGACACAAAGACGAAAGGTTGAGGATCAATTTGACACAGTTGAAAGCTTGAGGAACATTTTGACACAAATGCCATAGGTTGAGGACCAAAATGGTAATTAAACCAATTATGTTTATATTCCTTGTAATTTTTATTATATTTTATGTATTACTCACCAACAAGTGGGCTTGTGATTGGTGGGAAGCTTGAAAAGAAAGGGACTTTGGGAGGTCTGTGTGAATAGCACTCACGAAAATAGGAGTGGGTTTGGTTTGTATGGCGAAGAACGTGGCTGAGGCCATCGCCAGAAATGAGGGGAAGAACATAGTTGAGGCCATCATCAGAGATGAGGGGTCAGGGGTGAGCTTAGGCCTGGATATCGATGTCTTCTTGAGCTTCTCAAAGTATGTCTACGCTGTTGCTTTTGTCGAGCAAAAAATCAAAAGCACGAGTTGATAAATCTATAATAAAATTAAATTAATAAAATGATGATGAGGTAGAAAATAGTGAGAGCTTAAAAGCGGATGTGTCAATATTTTAAGAAGTCAACTAAAAATAAAAAATAAAATCAATTTTACATCTATAGTATAATGTAAAAACCAATTTTTTTTTACTTTTTGTTGAGTCCTTAATATTATGACACAATTACGCACCAAAACTCTATGCAAAATCCGATTATTTAAAAGTCTTTGAACAACCCCTACTCAAAACAGACGCAGAGAACTTCCCTCTTCAATTACCCTTTCTCTTTCTTTCCCATATAGCGGCTCCACCTCTGCCATAGGTAGCGTTGCTTGCCTCCATCTCTTCTTGCTTCTCTCTCAAGTTGCTGAATGAAGTTGCGATAGAAAAGAGTGACGCAGAAGAAAAAATCTTATTGTGAGTTTGAGTAAGGAGTTTTTAGACGAAATCTTGACACATTATAGGATTCTAAATTTTGTCAACAAATTTTTTTTGTTTGGTTGAACTGACAAAGGAAATTTCAAGTTCTAAAAAAAGGAGTTTCAGTTGGGATTTTTGCCTAGCAGGGCGTTATTTCCAAATTTCTTAAAAAAAAAAAAAAAAAAAACAAAGACCCTCTAAAAAATGGCACCTACCCTCTACTCCATGCATTTTGTCTCGACAAGGAAGAAATTTATCACTTTCTTATTGTTGGAGAAAATTGTAGCTACTAGAAACAATAATTATGGGAACAATGGAAGGTGAGATAGTTGGGACATTGATGACAGATTTAGATCCTCTAATAATTTGTGGCGAAATCAATCAACGGGAATATTTGAAGTGTAGGCGGAATAGTAGCCGTGTTGGTGAGGTCGAAGTTGGCGAAGGATCAGCTTCTACACCCAAAGATTTCCTAAGGCATCTTCAATGGTTAATGTCTGTCATAACCCCTATTTTTACCCTAAGAATTTTCATTAGAATTTGGCACGTAAATCGAGACGGCCCGATTATTGCAAAAACCGGCTAAAAATACCTGAACATATGGAAATCCGTCAATCCAAGAACACATTTCAAGGATAGGAAGATTTTTATGAGTTTGACCGGATTTGACCAAGTTTGACCGAAGCCATGGCTAAGCTCCATCGAGAGTTGATCGACAATTTTACCGTAATTTGGAAGAATACGTGAAGATCTTAAGTTTGATAGTTCAGGGGCCCGAAACAGATCTAAAACAAAGGAGTTATGGCCAAAATAGCAGAAAAATGTCCAACATTTAGTGAAATTTCGCTAAGTATTTTGGGCATAAAGAGACTCATTTTGAAACCGTCTTTGTACGCAGAGTCTTCTCAATCCACTCCATGAGTTTCCAGAAAGCAAGTAGCTTTTCGAATATAAGAAGTTTACCTAAAAGTAGGTTCTTTCGGTTCATCAAAAGCATACCCGAGTTGCCCAGAATAAACATCGGAAAACAGACCGCTAACAAGGAAACCTCTCCAGCAGCCCTTATTCCGAAGCCCACGGTTCTGCAACCGAAACTCAGAATGACACAAGATTAGTGCTATGGGAAAGTAGACATCACACGCTTTCCAGAAATACCAAGTTTTCCCAAATCCGACATTGGGAGTTAGGTTAATCGAACTTGGGAAAAACAACGAAAATAAGCCAAAGTGCTAGAAAATTGCCAACAACGGCTATTTGACGTACCACCTTTGCGCACAGCGTCTTCCCAATCCTTACCATGAGTTTTTGAAAATTTTACGCCTTTTCTTAGGTTTATATATTTTGATAATATGGTGCATATATTCTCCACTTGATGTGTTTAGTACAAATGCTATTTGGTTGGATATAATTACCTACATACATTTTAATACATAATGTTGAAAAGTATATATTCTCTAAATAGGGGCGGAGGCAGAAATTTTTTTTAGGGTGGGCTAATTGCAAAAAAAAAATAAAAAATCTTTACTGGGCTAATTACTTAATTTTTTTTTTTAATAAAAAAAATATAGGTAAAAAAAATAAAAAATAAAAAACCTTGACTGGGTTATAGCCTAGCCAAGGCTTAACGTGGCTACGCCACTGTCTCTAAATAAATGATTTCCAGGAAAGTTAGAGCTGATAAGACAATTATAAATGAATTTGTTCACTATTTTCGAACTTTGGTAACAATAGAGCATAAATATGTTATTAAATTATAATATAATATGTGGATACTCTATTTACTTGCCACTGCTGGGTTGAAGGAGGGTTGGAAGAAAACTATTTCCTAAAAAAAACCCTAAGCTAACCCATTCTGAAATGTGTAGAGAGTAGAGGGTGAATGAGGAGGAGATTGGTTGTGAATCTTTTACACAACTATAAACCTACTTGTCTTGTTTTTTCATCACATTCTTCGCCGCCACACTCACTTGTTTTCTTCACCTGTGTTTTCCACAAAAATGGCCCAAGTCGTGGAATGGCCGGCGAATCGCGTTAGGGAAACGTTCATCAACTTCTTCGAGGAGAAGAAACATGTTGACTGGAAGTCCAGCCCTGTCGTGCCCGTCAATGACCCCACTCTTCTCTTTGCTAACACTGGTACCTACCTACTGTTTGGTTCCCTAGAATTTTTGAATTGGATTTTGGACTCTTGAGTTTGTTTGTTTGCTTGCATAATTTTGATAGGTATGAACTAGTTCAAGCCCATCTTTTTGGGGACTGTGGACCCTAATATTGCCTTAGGCAAACTGATTAGTGCCTGTAACACCTAGAAACGCATTAGAACTGGTGGAAAGCACAATGATCTTGATGTTGTAGTCACAAGGCCTCTCAAAATTTGGGTAAACTTTGAAAAAAGTTGAAGTAATTTGAAGAAGTGGATGATGAGGAAGAAGTTGACGAAGAAGGAGCACATGGGACTAGAATCGCATAGGGTTCAAATTTCAATTCATGGAACTTCATCCACGTAGAACAGCAAAAGCCGTTGGTTATCAAAAATCGATAAATAAACCTAAAACCAAATCACATTTGGCAACGAAATGTGGGATGTTGCCACTGCCTCTAGTAATTAGAGAGGAAAAACAAAAACTCTTCTACCATTATTACTAAACTCGAAAAGCAGTTTGCTTAGCTTCAACCCACCATCAACTAAACTGGGTTGCTTAGCTTGTATTTTTAGAATAGCAGGGGGAAAGGGAGAGAGCAATATTTTGAAAGGTTAGGAAATAGTAGATGTGTGCGAAAATATTTGCATAGGAATTGAAGGCGAGGGAGAGAAGCCAGAGGAACTTAAGGGGCGGAAATTAAGGATGAGAGAGAGAGAAAAAAAAAAAAGGAAGAAAAAAAACGTATGGGCAAACAAAACCAGAGGATTTGAGGGAATTAAAATGACTTGATAGTAATGTCATGCACACTATTAGATCTAAATAAATTAATAGTTCAAAAAGGGTGTAAAACTTGAGAAGTTACACCAGGTGTAACTTGACCCTCTCTCTCTCTCTCTCTATATATATATATATATATATATATAAAAACTCAAAAAAACTCCCAAGAGCACACATTCATTTTAGTATCCATTTTCAAACTTCCCCAGTGGGTCAATAAAAAAAATAAATCCAAACTCCCTCCTTATCCTCAATTTCTTTTAATTTTTAGCCTAACTTCTCCTCATTTTTCTAAAATTGATTTTTTTTTTTTTAAATACTAATAAGCTTATGTAAAAGCCGTTTTAACTCAACTTCTTCTAATTTTTAGCCTTACATCTCATTTTTTTACAAATAAGTTTTTTATTTATTTTTTAATAAGTTTACTTATAAGTTAGGTTTAGGTTTATATATTTTGATAATATGGTGTGTATATTCTCCACTTGATGTGTTTAGTACAAATGCAATTTGGTTGGATATAATTACCTACATACAATTTAATACATAATACATAATGTTGAAAAATATATATTCTCTAAATAAATAATTTCCAGGAAAGTTAGAGCTGATAAAACAATTATAAATGAATTTGTTCACTATTTTCGAACTTTGGTAACAATAGAGCATAAATATGTTATTAAATTAGAATATAATATGTAGATGCTCTATTTATTTGCTACTGTTGAATTGAAGGAGGGTTGGAGGAAAACTATTTCCTAAAAAAAACCTGGACATAGTTTGGTTACAAATCAGCCCTGAGTTATAAACCAAATATGTGGCTAAATTAGGAGACCACACATTTACTGGTCACGTGAATGTCACATGACCAGTTTAAGTTACTTTAATGGAACAAATAAACAGTAACACCGTTACACTCCCCCCTTCTCTACCTTTCTCTCTCATCACGCCCAAACCCCCGGTCAATCTTTCTCTCTCTCTCTCTCTCTCTCTCTCTCTCTCTCTCTCTTTATCCAGCTCTCTTTCTTTTTCGTCAGATTCTCTCTCATCCCGCCGTCACCACCCACCCCAGTATCAGATTTCTCTCTCACCACCAGTTTCTTCTTCTGCGTCTTTATCTAAGATTGTTGTCTTTTTCTCAGATCTGGTTTTCTTTTATTTTTTTTTTTCTTTTCAGATCTGGGTTTGGGTTTCTCTTGTTCAAGGACCATGGTTGGCTTCAAAGCTGAGATGTTGAAGTCCATAGTGATCATTGGATCCTTTTGATTTTCATTTTTTTTCTTTTGCGTTGCTCAGTAGATGATGCCAATTTGGGTTTTTGGCTTTAGAGGGGAAGGAGTGGCTAGGACTCAGATTTGTTGAATACGTGAAGTGGGTTTTTTCCATTTTATTGAATCTGTGTATAAATTTTTTATTTATTTTTTGGACCTTCATTTCTTTTTAGAACAGATTTGTTTTTTTTTTGGGTAGAGAGAGAGAGAGAACGAGAACGAGAGCTAGAAGAAGAGAGAAAGAGACAGAGAAAGAGAGAGAGAAAAATTGCCTATGGGTTTGGGGAGATAGAGAGAGAATGGTGGGATGAGAGGGAGGGAGTGTAACGGTGTTAATGTTTATCTGTTCTGTTAAAGTAACTTAAACTGGTCACGTGAGATTCACGTGATCAGTACATGTGTCGTCTCCTAATTTGGCCACATATTTAGTTTATAGCATAATATTATAAACTAGTCGCAAACCCGTGCGATGCGCACAAGAAAATTATTAAAAATAAAATCTAAATTAATTTTGATTCATTTTATTTCTTATGTTGAATATGTATTTTTTTATTTTTTATTTTTTGTAGTTCAAAATGTTGTAGGATAAGATTGATAAAGAGACTTTACGGATCGGATTTAGGATAGATCCTACTTTTTAGTTTAAAAAAAAAAGAAATATTTACCATAGGATAATTAAAATTTAATATAATGTAATTTTTCTTTTGGCATAAGTTGAATATAGTCCAATTTTTATAAAACACGATTCATGTTTATATTTACCATATGGATCATGTTTCCATCCAAAAATAAAATAAAGGATACTTAAAATAAGAAGAAGGACAAATAAATACATAGGCACATGATTAAATGATCAAACCTAAATAATTTTCATAACTCATTTCAAGCTCACATGGTTTCATTATAACAAATCCATCCATCTTTCTCCATTGCCAGCAACAAAATTAAATGAAATACATAAGAAAAAAAAAAAAAACTCTAAAAATCTTGATGAAAATTGATAATTATGATTATTATTAAAAGATATTTATATTGTGTTTATATATGGAATATATTTTAGTATTAGATATTAATTATGATTGTGTTTTATATATGGAATAATATATTCTTATATTAAAGAAATTATGATTGTGTTTTATATATGGAATAATATATTCTTATATTAAAGAAAATATGATGTGTCAAAATTCTAATGGAAAGTTTAATAATAGAATAAAATTTAAATTCAATTAGAAAATACATATTAAAATATAAGATGTAAAATTGTAAAATTTTAAAAATTAATGTGACCCAACATGACGAGGTTAACCAAAGTAAAAAAAAAACTTCGGTTTTACGCAAACTCTATTTAAAAAACCACTAAGTAACCCATTCTGAAATGTGGAGGAGATTAGAGGGTGAATGAGAAGGAGATTGGTTGTGGATCTTTTACGCAACCATAAACCTACTTGCCTTGTTTTTTCATCACATTCTTCGCCGCCACACTCACTTCCGTTTTCCACAAAAATGGCCCAAGTCGTGGAATGGCCGGCGAATCGCGTTAGGGAAACGTTCATCAACTTCTTCGAGGAGAAGAAACACGTTGACTGGAAGTCCAGCCCTGTCGTGCCCGTCAATGACCCCACTCTTCTCTTCGCTAACGCTGGTAACTACCTACTGTTTGGTTCCCTAGAATTTTTGAATTGTGGATTTTGGACTCTTGATTTTGTTTGTTTGCTTGCATAATTTTGATAGGTATGAACCAGTTCAAGCCCATCTTTTTGGGGACAGCGGACCCTAATACTGCCTTAAGCAAACTGAGCCGTGCCTGTAACACCCAGAAATGCATTAGAGCTGGTGGAAAGCACAATGATCTTGATGATGTAGGGAAAGACACTTACCATCATACCTTCTTTGAGATGCTTGGGAATTGGTCTTTTGGGGATTACTTTAAAAAGGAGGCTATTGAATGGGCTTGGGAACTTCTTACTAAGGCAAGTAAAACTTCTCTTGTTATACCACTAAACAACAACTGAAACTGGTTCGCTTATTTGCCTTTCTAAATTCAGGCCATACTGTTGAAAGCCTATTCTACCAGAGTTTATTCATCCAATTCCTAACTGATGATATCATCATAATTTGTACCTTTTTGCTTTTGTTTACATCGTTCTTGTGGTTATGTTATATTCCCTTAATCTTCAATGAGTCAATGAGCACTGGTGGGTTGGAGGTTGAGGTCATTTTTTAAAATTTTTTTTTTTTATAGGTAATAGAACAGTTTTATTAGAAGATCACTCTGTGTGCATAATGCATGAACACAAGAGTGTCAATAATTACACAGAAGTAGACATAGATGTGAGACCCAAGTCTTTAATGAAACTAACAAGAGAGATAGAGGAAGTGAAACCCCAAGCCCGAGACCACTGATACAAAGAAGTGATAATTCTCAATCAACTTGCTCTTAGAACTCTCACAATCCTCAAAGATACACCTATTACGTTCTAACCAAAGAGCCCATAACAAACAAGCGGGGACCATATTCCAGATAGAAGATGAATGTTTCCCAATCCAAGTCCGCCATGCAAATAAAAGGTCCCTGACTCGGTGCCATACTCGAGTCCCCTTCAGCATTTCAGGTCATTGATTCAAGACTCACTAGGTGCTTGTGTAATGTACCATTTTTAAAAAAGAACAGAAATATGGAGTGATTGTTGATACGTATGGAGGAAAAACTAAGTTAAGTCTATTTAAGGTCTTGCGTTTGATGTTTGGTTCTCAGAAGAAAGCTAAGTGAAAATAGAGGAAGGATCTTGGTGCCATACTCAATTTAAGCTTGAATTTAAGCTAGGCATTGAAATTGAATAAAAAAGATGGTTGGTTCCCAATTTCTCCCCGAAATATATCTGTTCTCTTGATTATTAGGCCACTGTGTTTCACTGAATATTAATTTATTCAAAAAATGTCATTATTCATTCCATTCAAATATTCTTCAAATTTCACAAGCAGTGTTTTAGAATCAGGGTGTTCCAATTATTAAGCATGACTAAACTACTATTCACTACTAATATTCTCCACGTATACTTTTGGAATGTTATGTTGGATGCTAAATTTTTTAGATTGAATGGTTTTCAATAATACTCATCAGAGTGTCATATTAGATGCTAGGTCAACTTGTTGAGTCAATAGTTTAGTGTAGGAGTGATTTCACGTGGAATTTTGATTGCTCCATTTAGTTGCTTCTTCATTCTTTTATAATCACTACCTTTTGGCAATCTTATTGTTAAGTACTAGGCTTTTATGATGGAAATGCTCAAAGTTATAGTATATGCTATGATTTAGAGTGAAGTAGTCGTTTATATATATATATCCTTTTATCTTTGTATTTGATTAATGTTATATCTAATTTTTTTCTTTTTTTTTTTTTTTTTTTTTTTTTTTTCTATTTGTTGTTTGTTGCCTTATAGGTTTATAAACTACCTAAAGATCGGTTTTATGCCACATATTTTGGTGGTGATGAGAAATTGGGTCTTGCTCCTGATAATGAAGCTAGAGATATATGGCTTAAATTTTTACCACCAGGACGTGTGCTGCCTTTTGGCTGTAAAGTAAGCTTTTCTACAAATTTTCTCTTACATTTTGTAATAATAAAGGTCTACACTTTTCTGGACATTTTGTGCCAAACTGTATTAAATTTCAGTAATATTTACAAAAACATATTCTGTTGCTGCTGAAATAACACAGATGTTACCTCTGAGTTTACTGATGTATTTGTCTTTGTGTTGGTAGACACATTAGTAACACTGT
Source organism: Fagus sylvatica (assembly GCA_907173295.1). Lineage (NCBI taxonomy): Eukaryota > Viridiplantae > Streptophyta > Magnoliopsida > Fagales > Fagaceae > Fagus > Fagus sylvatica. Next base: position 9,126,529 of record OU015771.1, on the reverse strand, counting down.
AATGTCATTCAAAATATTATAAGAATCTGAATCAAGATTCTGTGTTTGCTCAATTTTATTTTTAACTACATTATTTAACAATGTGCCATACATATGTCATTGAACTTTGGCTCAATGTCACATTCTCTCCCCCATAAGAACAGGGTGGGGCGAGATCCTATGTTCAAGACCAACTTGGTGCATGTGTAATCTAAAGATAAAAAAAAAAATATGCCATGCATGTAGATATTTTTCCTGCTTACACTGCAAAGGTTAAATCTAGTCAAAAACTTTTCCTGTGCATTAATTTCATTTTAATTGTGCTATATTTGGTTAAAAAAAAACATATCTGATTAGTTGCATTGTTTTTGTTTCTCTAAATAGGACAATTTCTGGGAGATGGGTGACACGGGGCCTTGTGGACCTTGCACTGAAATACATTATGATAGAATTGGTAATCGAGATGCTGCATCATTGGTTAACAATGATGATCCTACGTGCCTTGAGATTTGGAACCTTGTCTTTATTCAGGTATAACTTTTCCACTGTGTCTTCTGAATCCATTTAGCATTCCTGATATGAGGTGTGTAAATCTTCTTCAAGAGACACCTTATTGTATTTTATGTATATTATTCTTCCTCTTTTGGTGTATTATGGGATGAATTTGATTTATTATTCACTTTGTTTTGATATTTTCTTTTTGGCAGTTTAATAGGGAAAGTGATGGTACATTAAAATCTCTGCCTGCTAAGCATGTTGATACTGGCATGGGCTTCGAAAGGTTGACTTCTGTACTTCAAAACAAGATGAGCAATTATGATACTGATGTGTTCATGCCCATCTTTGATGCAATCCAACAGGTAAGATGGTGATGTTGATGGTTCTACAAATTCCTTTTGCTTTGATATTATCATTTAGCTCTCTTAAAATTTTAATTGGATTCTACAATTTTTTTTTTTTTTTGATCGGTAAGATTCTACAACTATTTTATTAAGCTATAATATTGCAAATAGGAAATAAACATGCAGTTTCTAGATTCACATGTTTTCACAACATGTTTAAGATGGACACTAATGTTTTGCATTGGATTATTACTACATTTTCTGATTCCTTGCTTCGATTTCAATATTTTCATTTTTTTGTTGCTTTATAATTAACATAAGATGTGGCCTTGAAAGTTTACAAGTTTTCTTGATTTACCATTGAATGCTATAACTTATAAGGTTAATTGCAATTATCCATTCTAAATTATGGGGACATTTGAAATGTCCATCCTAAACTACCAAGTTCTATGTTTAACAACCTTATTTTAAATCAGTTTGCAATAGTCACCCACTGCCCTATAATGTTGTACATATCCTCCACAAATTATCCTAGCAGAAACACTCCCTCCCCCCCTCCCCCTCCAAACTGCCCTCCAATTTTACTCATTCTAGAAACACGTAATAACCAAAAATTTCTCTACCCCGATGGCTACTGATTTGACTAGCGGTAACTCACTCCCCTCTTGGGACCTAACCCCTCCTATTTCAAAACCCAAATCTTCCAGCTCTCTCTCTCTCTCTCTCTCTCTCTCATGAACTTGCGTTAGATCCTCACCTACCAAATCGCAACCATCACTTGATCTGTTTGTTTCTTTTTGATCACTGACTCCTTTGCTGATCCAACCTTGGCAGCACTTACTGTCACTAACCTGACGGATTTTGCCTTGCCTCTCTCATTATGATCCTCCTTTATCTTCATCTATATATTCCCAATTCATATGTAAGGGTTTTGGTGTATTGGTCAGAGGGGATTAAAGCACACCCAAACTGATGCCATTGAAGAAGATTGCATTGTCTACCTTGATGCCTTCAAGGACAACCGGTAGTGCAAGAAACTCGTGGCATGTTGTGTTCTAAAACAGGTGCATTGAGTAGTGGCTGATCTAGGTGGTGGTTTGGCCAATTACCTGAACACATGTTAAATGCAAGAATCAATGGTTTAACTATGAGTTTGTAGGATGATAAACAATTGGGGATGTGGATTTCATGGTTTGGTAGGCTTGTAATTATTGTAAGTTCTGGAAACTTTGGGATTTTGTACACGTAAATTTTTTTCTCTCTCCTAAAAACTTTGCATAGACTCAACTAGTGGGTTTTTGTTTGGGTTTGTTATGGTGATAGATGGCAGCATGAGGAAGTTTTAAAGGGGCAACGGTGAAAACCCATTCGACCCACTCCGAATAGGCGGGTTTGATAATGAGGTAGGCATGGGTTGGGTGGTTTTATCTAGTAAGATTGTGGGTTTTAATATTCTTGATTGGTTAAGACTCGACCTGACCCAACAATATATGTATGTATGTATGTATACCAATGAGCTATAATTTAACTGATACTGTGTCTTATAATAATGGGATGAAGGGTGAGGTTGTAGGTTCAAGATCCACTGGGTGCGTGTGTAACTTACAAATCAAAATAAAAAATGTAAAAAAATGTATGTATGTATGTATGTACGTATACCAATATAAGTCAATTGGTACTGTGTCTAATAATAATGGGATGAAGGGTGAGGTTGTAGGTTCAAGACCTACTGGGTGCGTGTGTAACTTACTTATCAAAATAAAAAATGTATGTATATGTAAATTATAGAATGTTGAGATCTCAATTTTTGGTGCTGTTCATACTTACATATGAACTTGCCCACACCCAATTGCAACCTTAAAACCTAATCCCACCCACCGATCAGTGACATCTTTTCTCTCACTTTTCACCCCCCAGTCATTGCAGCCTACACTACCATAGACATTTTCTTCTTACTGTCCAATTTTTTCTCATTTTTGTCTCATTTTTTCTCATTTGAAGTGTTACATTATCTCTCTCTCTCATCTTTCTTGTATGGCTGCTTGGTTCTTGATGTTCTCACAGCCATTAGTTGTGCATACATCTATACAAGACAAAAAATCATGAGTCAAGTTAGTTGTGAACTGATTTTTTTTTGTTATCCCTTGAACTTTATGCTCTTACCCTTTGAGTTGGATACCCTATGGTAGGAAGAAGAAAATTTACCTTTTGCTCTTCTAATGCAACTGATGAATTGCTATTTTAAACGGCGAAATCTGCCTAACATGCCCATTCAAAACTGCCACTAATTTCAATCAACATGCTGATTTTGGGGTTGGTGGTTAGGTGGCAGTTTGGAATTTTCTCTAAAAGAGTCCCAAATTGACCTGTGCAGAGTCCTAACAGTGGTGATTGTGTTGGGTTTGGTTGTGGGTATTTTTGGATGGGGGTTCTCGGCCAAAGGGGCGGTGACGATGGACATTGATTTTAATGGGTTTATTTTATTTTTTATTTTTTGCTGAGTGGGTCATTTTGGGCATGCTTTGATTGCGGTTTGGGTGCCTTGATGGTGGCTGGTTTGGGCAGAAATTGTGGGTGTGAGTGGTTGAGTTTTGTGTTTGACTGCTTGTTGATTTAGCAATTGTGGGTGTGAGTGGTTGATTTTTGTGTTTGACTGTTTGTTGATTTATGGGCATGGAATTGTGGAACCTATCTGACTGTGGTGGCCTTTTTGAGGTGTTTAATGGAGGTATTCAGAGATTTGGGGGGGATTTGTGTTTAAAAAAAAAACTTAGATCTATCTTCTTTTGAAAAATATTTTCTTAGTTTTTTCTTTGAAAAATAGAAATTGGTGAAAATATGAAATTATGTTGTTTTGGAGGGTTAAGGGCTACCCAGCTGAGGGTGTGGATGGAAGGACAATATTGAACACGTTTTGGAGGTTTGAGAATGAAATTGATTAAATTAAAATTTTGAGGGACTAAAATGAGAGAAACCCCAAACTTAAAGGGTGTGCAATTGTAGTTTTGCTGGTTTTTTCTTCTTCCTAATATTATATTCCTAAAATGTATATTTCTGTGGATTTATTGAAGGTTTTTTCCTCCTACAATCTTTCTCCATCTTGGCCACTTTTCTTTGTCATGAATAGGATTAACTTCTGCACCCAAGCTGCTTATTATTTTCATCTAGAATGCTTGACGATACTACTACATGTGTATGATCCATTTATTTGCAGGGAACTGGGGCTCGACCATATTCTGGGAAAGTTGGACCAGATGACATGGACAAAGTTGACATGGCATACAGGGTTGTGGCAGATCACATTAGAACTCTTTCATTTGCCATTGCTGATGGGTCTTGTCCAGGTAGGGTATTAAAGACAGGAATTCTTGTCCACCATTTTTCCTACCTGGCTCTTTTACTCATCTAGTTGAGATCTGTGGTTGTGATTTCCTATGGTTTACCTCTAGTGGAACATTATTGTGCACTACTGATTGTTTTTGGGGAAAAAATGTATTTGCTCTATGGAGAACCTTTGAGGCTTTTGGAATGTTGTCTTTAATTTGGCCATGGATGCCTGCTAGCATGTACATCATGTAAAGAAGATAAATTAATAACGTGGACCATTTTATCAAGAATTTTGCAACTGATATTGACTGGGTGGTTGTACATAATGTAGTTGACATTTTTCTTTTCCTTTTTCATATTCCATAAAAGTATCTGTGCAAATGAGAGAATGATTTTTCTCAAAGAAGGAGAGACTGCCCTTTATACTTTTTTTTGATGAATAGACTGCCCTTTATACTTGCACGCTTTCCATCCTAGAATTGTGATATTTTAGTCTCCAATTTCTGTGCAGTGTGTTTTCGTTCCTCACTATTTCTTTTACACGGTATTTAGAGGGTATGTGGAAGCTGAGTAATATTTAAACTTGTAAAGAAATCAGATAGGTGATTTCAGTCCCTTGTTTTGAAAAATTAGGAAGTGTGGTAATGTTAAAAAAAATGGTACTCAGACAAGCTTTCTGCATTTCTGAAGTTGTTTTGTTTTGTTGGACATTTGTTTTGCAATTTTTTATTTATTTAATGTCTAAATGGCACCTTAAGAGTGATTTATAAAAAAAATATTTATTCCATATATTGTCTCTCTTCTTGGCCATCAAAATGCTGAAGTCTATTGCTTTAGCCAAATGCAACTGAGGATCAAAAACATGGAATTGTATCTTTTAATGACAGTGGACATTTGAAACCATCATACAAGCATTGAACTTATCTTTTGGAATCCTCAAGTTGGTTTCTTTCTTTCTTTTTTTTTTCTTTCTCTTTTTTTGAGGTTATTAAAATATTTGCCAATACTATATGTCTCTTTTATGAAATGGTGGTTTAGTTATTTGTGAATTTGTTTTCAATAAATTATTCAATCTTTTGCATGCTAGCAACTTCTCACAATCCTGTAGTTGTAACTTGTGACAATTTTACTTGATGTGTAGGCAATGAGGGTCGTGAATATGTCCTGAGGCGTATTCTTCGTCGAGCTGTTCGTTATGGAAGTGAGGTCTTAAAAGCTCAGGAAGGATTTTTCAATGGGTAATTTTTGTTTTGTTACATGTCAAAGTTTATTGTACAACTTTACATCTCTCCCTCCTTCCTGCCTTGCTACTTTTGGAACAAATCAAACTGCCATCGGGAAATTCAATGGTTTTGTTCAATTTAGGCTTGTAAACGTTGTGGTGAGGGTGATGGGCGATGTTTTTCCGGAGCTAAAGCAAAATGAAATTCGCATTAGGGACATTATTGCAGATGAAGAAGCAAGTTTTGGCAAGACTTTGCTTAAGGTAAGTGTGGATAACATAGGATTTGTGGGCCCCCTTATAGTTAATAATAATATAACATGATGTGGTTATCCCTTAGACACTTTCTAAGTAATTGACTTGGTTAGAATGTTTTGAATTTACTCTTTTTATTAATTATTGATAATATATTTTGCTTATTATGCCCTCACGAATCTTATGTGAACTGAAGAAAACTTTTCAATAATATTATTAAAATTGATCAATAAAATAATTAGTAAAAATTTAAGAACAAAAATTACTTTAAGCTATTTATCAAATGCACATCGTACAAGACCATTTTTTTTATTCTAAAAAATCAATATTACAATAGATTATAAAATAATTTAAAATAAATAATGAAACTCCTTTTAAGTTTCTTGAAACTTTTGATAATTGAGTTTTAATTGGAGTAGTATTTTAATTTTTTTAAATCTTTCGTAAGAGAGTTTCATTTAAAGTAAACTATGATAATAGTTTTAATGTACTTAACATGGTAAAATTATATTGTACAACTTGTAATATTTACATTGAGCTACATATTGCAAGTACGACGTATATGACCCAACTTTTGTTTTTAGAATAAAAAATTATGATAGATTATAAAAATAATATAAAATAAATAATGTAAATTCTAAAAACTCTTGGTATTGGAATTTTAATCGGAGTATGATTTTTTATTTTTGGAAATTTTGGCAATAGAGTTTCACATTATTTTTAGGGCACGTTTGGTATGCTGTAATGGTTATTATACTGGAGTAGGAATCTGTATTACAAGGAATAAAAGAAGCTGTAATGTAATAACTATTACCATTCATCTGTTTGGTGACAACACATGAATAGAACCCTGATTATGTATTATATAATTTACTACAACATGATTAATATACGGGTATGGCTTATTATACGAGTATTAATAATTTTAAAACATTTTGGAGACTTGAATTTTGAATGTTATATATATATATATATGTGTGTGTGTGTGGAGAGAGAGGCAATTTTTTTTAAAAAAAAATGGAGACTTGTGTGTAGAGAGAGAGAGAGAGAGAGAGAGAGGGCAAAATTTTTAAAATATGGAGACTTGGGTATATATATATATATATATAGAAAATTTTTAAAAAAAATGGAGACTTGGGTTTTGATTATGTATATATATATATATAGAGAGAGAGAGAGAGAGAATTTAAAAAAAAAAAAGTTGTAGTTAACTATTGTTTTTTGAATTTTTATTTTTTTTAGCTATTACGTGATCTAAGGAATAGCTATTACGCCAATTTTTGTAAGGAATAGCTATTCCTCATTTTGAAGAATAGCCATTCCTAAGGAAAGCGTAACCAAACAACCAAATAGTTATTTCTTAGGAATAGCTATTACATTACAGGATCTATTACAGTGTACCAAACATACCCCTAATGTATAATAAGAAATGGAGAGGGCGTCTACTTGATGCAACCATAGCATGTAAGACAACTTTTATTATATAGTAAAAAATCTGATATGATTTGAGCATGACATGAGCTTATATAATATTAATTTTATTGTGAATATTTTGGTGACATTAACTAAATGACTGATAGTGTAGCAAACGTCCTATACTTTTACATAGAAGGATTTTTTGTGTTGGATAAGTTTTAGTCACAATTTATGTGAATTTTTATTACTTTTGGTTAATAGTTAATAGTTAATAGTTAATAGTGACTCATTGAAGACGTGAATTGAAAAGATTTAAGTTAATTATATTGCAGCTGGCGAAGTGTGGAAGGCATGACCCAAGGCATCCCAAATGCAATTTAGACAAAAGTAACCAAATCTGGGGACTTTTTTTGATTTAAGTAATAATTCATTAAAAGAAAAAGGACAAAATCTACTTATCAAAAAAAAGAAAAAGGACAAAATCCATGTACACGAGATTTCAGAATTACAAAGAGAAAGTGCAGAGATTAATAAAATCTAGCTGATGAGCAAGAAATAATCCCACAGCAGCAGCCCATTCCAAGGGTGTAGAGAAAAAGCTTCTTCAAACCATGAATAGTTTTCTCACACCCCTCAAAACATCTGGCATTTCTTTCTCGCCACAAGCTCCACATAATGCAATGGGGAATCATACACCAAATCGACCCAACAGCCCGCTTGGATAACCGAGGCCAGCAGAACAATAACCCCATAACAGTTCTCGGCATCACCCAATCCACCCCAAACATAGAGAAAGCTAAATCCATGATTCTTTCGCCATTGGGCAGTGGAGAAGCAGATGGTCAATGGTTTCTCCATCCTGTTTGCACATACCACACCAATCAAGCACAATCAGCCATCTTTTGCTAAGGTTATCCGTAGTGAGCACCTTCCCCAACGCTGCTGTCCAAAGAAAGAAGCTCACCCTAGGGGGTTTTGGATTTCCAAACAGCTTTCCAAGGGAAATGATTCGCAGCACCAGATTGGAGGACTTTATAAAAAGATTTTACGTCAATAATATCTCGAGAGGAAGGATTCCAGCACAGAGCATCAGCCTCGTCTCGTCTTATCTTCACTGAGTAAAGCAAGTCCATGAACACAGTGATGGTATCCACCTCCCAATCCTGAACCCGACAAACAAAGCAAACATCCCATTGTAAAGTACTGCTTTTATAAGACATCAAATCCCTAACCGAAGCATCCTTGTGTCTAGCAATCCGATACAGATCAGGAGACCTTACCTTCAAAGAAGTCTCACCACACCACCTATCTGTCCAGAATTTAATAGACGAACCGTCGCCAACCTTATAACTAACAAACTGCAAGAATCTGTCCCACCCATTGCTAATGGCCTTCCAAAAGCACACCCCATAAGGGCCAGTAACATTATGAGAACACCAATCACCCCACAAGCAACCATGCTTAAAGTAATCACTCGCAGCCATAAAGCCGTTTTCGCAATGCCAAATCTTTAACTCCATTTGCCTAACAGCGGTTTGAATACCCAAACCACCATATCGTATGGGTGTACAAACCTGTTTCCAATTAACCAGATGAAATTTTAAGTCCTGTCCCATACCCCCCCACAAGAAGTCCCTTTGTATCTTCATTGGGGACTTACGGAATTTAGATATCTGTCACAAATTATAGTTGTTAGCTAATGCGTATCTAATGTATGCAAGAATATTGACTGTATAATATGTGATTATAGAATGATGGGTTCTTTCTTTTGCTAGATTTCTTGAAAATATGACTTATGTTTTATTTGATTCCGTGTGCACTTTAAGATTGTTGTCTTTGATAAATTTCTAAGACAACATGAAGTTGAAAAAGTAAATTTTTATATTTCACTTGATAGATTACTTTTCTGTGTGTGTGAAAGAGCCTACAATACTTATTCATTAAGTTGCTTCTATTATCATTTATGGTATTGAAATAGGAGCTTTTCCTGTATGATGTGTTTTTAACCTTTATATATATCTTGGCTTTGTGAAGAGATCTATACTATTTCTGTCTACTGTATCAAGTCTTGGCATCATTTACTTGTCTTTAGGGAATTGAGAAATTCAAGAAGGCTGCTCAGGAAGTTCAAGGGAAGATATTAAGTGGGCAGGCAAGTTTTGTTATGATTACTCCCTCATTCCCCCTCTCTCTCTCTCTCTCGTTACTATATTCATGTTTTGTGTTCTGTCCAATCACTGATATTAGTAGAATTGTTATATTGACCGCTCATATTCCAAAATTGGCTTTATGCTCCTCTTGAATTAGGTTGTTGCAGCTTTTCTGGCATATGTTGAAGTTTATTAGTAGATTTTATTGATTTAGATTTTAATACCTTTTTCTTAAAGTGCCTTACACTTCTTGCTGACTTCGGCCTTCCAGTTTGTTTTCTTCATTTTGTACAAGTTGTACATTCAGTCCTCAGTTCATTATAATGAACTCTTGCGTCTCTCAAACAGGAGAAATTATTCAGTCCACCGGGTGACGTGGTTCACCCGTTCATCATTCCAATAATTAAATGACACGTCTGATAATTAATACAGTCAGCTTTTTTAACCATTTCCCATACTTTTAAAATGACCAAATAGCCCCAATGACTCTATTAATTATCACACGTGTCATTTAATTATTGGAATGGTGGACGGATGACGTGATTCACCCGGTGGACTGAATAATTTCTCAATCTCTCAAACAGGGGGGGAAAATCCTCCATTCAATTATCCCATATCTGTTATCTTCATCAGATTATGAAGTTCTGATTTTAATCTTTAAGCATACATTATTGAAGTTGCGGAATTGAATTCTTCTCTAGCACTCTGTTCCTTTTCAACAAGGTCTTCAGTTCATATCATTTGTCAAGGAAACCACATCCTTTTCCATAAATGTGTTAACCAAGAAAGGGTTGGGTCTCAATGATTTTTATGGCAAATACTACTTCCCTTGTTGAATACATATCCCAACAATAAACTCGATGGACTTGGTTCGTAGTCTGGATAACTGTATGGATTCATCTTTGTTGAGAATAATTTAGCACATGTTCATATCCTTGATTGACTAAAATCAAGGAACATTAATTGTCTTTATTTTTAGTCTAATCAAGGGATTCTCCTATTTCAACTTTACATATTCATATCCTTGATTGGTTAAAATCAATGAACATTAATTGTCCTTGATTTTAGTTCAAGCAAGGGATTCTCCTATGTCAACTTTATTTCCTATATATACCCTACTTAGGGTTCAGTGTAATACACACAAAAATTGTAAGACAATTTATAATAGAAGAGATGTAGCCCCTTGAGGTTTTTGTTGTGGATGTAGGCTCTCATATCCAAACCATCTTTGTCTTCTCCTTTTATTTACTTACGCTATCTCATTATATTCTCGTTGTTCTTTCAAATTTTGACATGGCATTAGAGCATGGTTTGATCCTTGAGGACACCATTGCTGTCTTTGTTCTCCCTGTCTCTGTCAGATCATATCTCGGGTGTTTCAACCTTCTTTGGGCTTATTCCGCTGTTGATTCGCCGCATGCACGACATTTGCCAATTTTCTTTTGGCCACCAGTTTAACCATTCCTCAGCAAGAAGTGCCTCTTTCGTGTTTATTGGTGTAGCCATTCTTTACTGATTGTACCATTGGATAGATTGAGGGCCAATCTACCCAAATCTGGTGAAATCACTATCTTCCGGCATTCATACGTTGTTCTGGGCATTTCTTCATGGATCCAACTCAATGGAATTCCAAACTCAAGCTTTTGACATGCTACACCTTGAGTTTGAGGGGAGATGTTGAGAATAATTTAGCACAAGTTCATATCCTTGATTGACTAAAATCAAGGAACATTAATTGTCCTTGATTTTATTCTAATCAAGGGATTCTCCTATTTCAACTTTACATATTCATATCCTTGATTGACTATAATCAAGGAACATTTAGTGTCCTTGATTTTAGTTCAATCAAGGCATTCTCCTATGTCAACTTTATTTCCTATATATACCCTACTTAGGGTTCAATGTAATACACAAAAAAATTGTAAGACAATTTATAATAGAAGAGATGTAGCCCCTTGGGGTTTTTGTTGTGGATGTAGGCTCTCATAGCCAAACCATCTTTATCTTCTCCTTTTATTTGCTTCCTCTATCTCATTATATTCTTGTTGTTCTTTCAAATTTTGACAATCTTTATGGAATTCAGAACCTTTGATTGCTCACAAATGCTGTTAGATTGATGTAAATCTTAGACCTAATTAATAAGTTGGTTTCTTCTGACATCTGGAATTTAGTCCCTTTATGCCTGATGTGGCTTTATGGCATCAACGCAACCGGCGTACATTTGAGGATGTTGTCAATTCTGAGCGGCAACTCTTGGACTGTTTCATTTCTTTGCTTTTTGATTGGTCTACTGCTTTGGGCTTTACTTCTAGTACCTCTACATTAGATTTTGTTGTTTCTTTATCTTTACATTCTACTACTTCATACGATGTAATTACTAATTACTTGATGATCTTTGTGTTCGTGCTTTATGCACATTAAGACATCTTTTTCTAATAATACTCATCTATTACCTATAAAAAAAAAAAATAAGTTGGTTGACAACATTAAAAAAACTCTTTGGTAATTGATTTCTCATTTAAATGTTCCAAATCTAATTATTTGTCTTTTGAAGATCCACCCACCTTACCATACTTATTACTTTTTCTAAGCCAGTTGATATCTTGCTGCAGGATGCATTTGTTTTGTGGGACACATATGGGTTCCCATTAGATTTGACCCAGGTACCCGAAGTGCTTTGTTTTTCCTCTCTTTCTGTGTAGTTGCATATAATTACTTATGTAGACTAATAATCTTTTCTGTATCAGTTGATGGCGGAAGAAAGGGGCTTACTGGTTGATGTTGAGGGTTTCAATAATGCCATGGATGAGGCAAGAGAAAGATCAAGGAATGCTCAAAATAAGGTTTTAAGAGTTTGCTTTCTTTTTTCTTTATACATCTGCCCTCAACTATATACTAAGCTTTTTGGCTTAATCTTATGTGGAGCTAGTGACAAAAACTGATGATTTGGCAAACTGGACAATGCCAAAAACATATATGATAGAAAAGGATAATACAGGCTGTATATTCATGTCACATTTTGTTCTGATATTATTTCCTTGCAGCAAGCTGGTGGAGATATTATTATGGATGCTGATGCTACTTCAGCATTGCACAAGAGGGGGGTTGCTGCGACAGATGATACCTTCAAATTTATTTGGTTCAAGGTTTTGTTTTCTATTGAATATCACTTGCATTATGATTTTTAAATTGTTGATGGTTTAAATATTCTCATGATTATTCATTATTAGAAATATGAATATACATTTCTTATCTAAAATGCTTTTTATGTTAAATTTTTTAAGCCCTTGGCCTATTTGGTTGGATTGGAAGAATGTTTTGAAGCTTGCCATTATAGGGGATTAGCCAAGGATGCACCAATACGGGTACGGTTTGGGTACGGGGATACAACATTTCTTAAAAACTTATGTCGGCCAATATGGATATCGGGTACGAATATCGGGTACGAATATCGGGAACGGGTACGTGTACGTGGTCCAAAATGAAGTATCTGTGCATTCTAGGGAATAGCTACTCCCCATTAACGCAAGTGCAACAAATGGTTAAATAGCTATTCCATGGGAATAATTGTCCCATTACAGGGTCTATTTAGTGTACTAAACATGCCCTTTGTTGTAGTATCACTCAATTCTATTGAAATTGGAAAAGCTCAGTTTAGGTCAACGAACATCTAAATAAAGTCACTCATTCAAATTGACTTGTAAAGAATGGCTAAATTGTTGAATTTGAGTGGGAAAAACCACTTTTGAGATGGACATAGGTATTAGGTGTCTTTGCGTAAGGTCTTTTACTGTGGAAGGACATGGTTTAAGTATATAGTGAACTTTCAAAGTGCAGGAAATAATTCCTGCTTATGGAATGAGAGATTCTCCCCAAAGTATGGTCTTCCATTACAATTTACTTGTTGAGTAGTTTCCATCTGTCTCCTTTAATGATGTATATGCCCATGCATTACTGTTAAATGTCACAGTGTCTTTGTTGTTGTAAGGTAAGAGATGTCTTAAAATATTTTCTGTGCCAATAACTAGCTTCCTGGACACCTTATTTTTAAGTAGCTGATTTTGAGGGGAGTAATTTGTCCCTTTTGAATGTACTCAAAGGGTGTACAACCCTCCTGTTAATCAATAAAACAAAGTTCTCTCCTTGGAGGTTTTACAACCATTACCTTATTATCCTGATGTATTTGAGGCCATTGAATAAATATTAAACATGTTTGATATCTTGCTTTAGTTATCCAATCTTAATCAAGGCTGAGATCAATATAGAGTGTGGAAACAAAGGAGTACTAAGATCATTGTGAGTAGGCTTAGGCCTATCCTTGGTGACCTTGTTTCCCCGTTCTAGGCTACGTTTGTTCCTGGTAGAAGGGGCATTGATAATGTTATTATTGCTCAGGAGCTTATTCACTCAATTCATAGGAAAAAGAGTAGAATTGGGCCAGTTTATTCTTAAGCTTGATCTGGAAAAAGCTTATGATAGACTTGAATGGGATTTCATTTGTGAAGTCCTAACTTTCTTTAAGTTTCCCCCCAGTTTTGTCAATCTTCTTCTTGAGTGTGTGTCTACTTCCTCCTTTTCTATCTTGGTTAATGAAGGCCAGATGGAGACTTTTAAACCCTCCAGGGGTATTAGACAAGATCCTTTATCTCCCTATCTGTTCATACTTTGCATGGAGTATTTGAGTCTTAGGATTCTTGAGGCATGTGATAACAATAGCTGGAAAGCCATTAAAGCATCTAAGAGTGGCCCTGTTTTCTCTCATCTATTCTTTGCTGATGACCTCTTGTTTTGTGCGGAGGCTTCTATTAGTTGTTGCCATACTACTACTAGAGTGCTTGAGGATTTTTGCTACCACTCTGGTCAAAAGGTTAACTTGACTAAATCCAAGGTTTTCTTCTCTCCTAATGTTAATCCTAGTCTTAGGCAGCATTTGTGTGGTATTCTTGGGGTCTCTAGCACCCCCAACATTGGTAAGTACATGGGGTTTCCTCTTAGGCCTAATGGGCGCAGTACTAGGATTTCGATTTCATTGTGGAGAAAGTTCAAGCTAAGCTTTCCAGCTGGAAAGCTAAGCTCCTCTCTCCTGCACGTAGAGTGGTTCTTATCCAATTTGTTACCTCCTCTATTCCTGCTTATTATATGCAGAATGTTGCTTTGCCTAGTAGGATTTGCTCTAAACTATATTACCTCTCCTTATTTCCCATCCCGAAAGGGATAGCTCACCGCCTGGAGAAGATTCAAAGAGATTTCTTGTGGGGAGGTATGGGGGAGGAATTCAAGTTCCATCTAGTCAACTGGAAGCAGATCTGCACTCCCATTCGAAGTGGCGGTTTAGGCATCCACAATCTAGCCCTTTTCAATCAGGCTTTGCTTGGTAAATGGCTGTGGAGATTTGCTACAGAGAAGAGGGCTCTTTGGCGTCGGGTTATAGCTCTCAAATATGGTAGCTTGGTGGGAGATTGGTGTTCTGGACCAGTTTCTGGACCCTATGGGGTCAGTCTTTGGAAGAGCATCAGTAGAGGTTGGGCTGATTTCTCCAGCTTTGTTAGTTATAAGGTTGGAGATGGCTCCTTTATAAAATTTTGGAATGATAAATGGTGTGGAGAGAGTACCCTGAGATTGCAATTTCCGGAACTGTATGGATGGCTCGTCTTAAAAATGCTTTGGTGCGGGATGTGCTGGTTACTCACGGCCCTAATATTCATTGGGATGTCAGGGATTTTCGGGAAGCTCAGGATTGGGAAATTGATCTAATAGCTAAGTTCATGGACTTACTATATTCGGTGAATATTAGGCACGAGGAGGCTGATGCTATTTGCTGGTGTCCTTCTCGCAAGATTTTTGAGGTAAATTCTTTCTATAAATTACTCCAACCCGCTGCAGCCCAGTCTTTTCCTTGGAAAAAGGTTTGGAGATCTCGAGCCCCATCTAAGGTGAACTTCTTTATCTGGACAGTAGCTCTAGGTAAGATTCTAACGACGGACAATCTTCGTAAAAGGAGGTTATTCGTTCTTGATTGGTGTGGCATGTGCAAACGGGATGGAGAATCCGTTGATCATCTCCTCCTTCATTGTCCGATTGCGCAAGAGTTTTGGGATTTGGCTTTCTCCATGTTTGGGTTGAGTTGGGTCATGCCGCGAAGGGTGATGGATTTATTGCATTGTTGGCCTGGGTTAACAAAACAGAAGGCAGGGGATATTTGGAGGCTAATCCCAAATTGTATTATGTGGTGTTTGTGGCGTGAGAGAAATTCTCGGTGCTTTGAGGGTTGTGAAATGCCAATTCAAGATTTGAAGAATTTTGTTCTCAACACACTTTGGAAGTGGGCTGCTGCCCAGGGTCTTGTGTCCGGCTCCTCTTTATTAGATTTCATAGACACATGTTCTTTTTCTTTGTATAGCTGACATATCTGCTGTACACACTTTGTGTACATGGATTTTGTCCCCCTTTCTTTCTTTAATGAAATTTTACTTATAAAAAAAAAAGGATTTGCTCTAAACTAGACAAACTTAATAGAGATTTCCTTTGGGTTTCCTCAGTTGATAGAAAGAAAATGCACATGGTTGGTTGGGATAAAGTTTGTAAACCTAAAGATCGGTATACAGTATACTACCAAATCTAGGAATCTTGCTCTTCTTGCTAAGCTTAACTGGAGAGTCATGGAGGATTCTGATGCTTTATGGGCCAAAACCTTGAAATCTAAGTATTGTCCTAGTGACATTATGGATGATAGGTTGAAAACCCGTAGCAGTGGGTCTAGTAATTGGAAAGGTTTAAAAGTGGGTCATGAGGTTTTTCGAAAAGGGCTTCGATGGGTGGTTAATAATGGCCGCTCTGTCTCATTTTGGCTGATTTATGGGTTGGTGATAGCCCCTTGAGGATTCTCTTTGGGTTTGTGATGTTAATGAGGGTGTGAGTATGTGGGATTTTTCAAAAATTTCCTTAACTCTTCCTCTCAATACCCGTAGGCTATTAAGCAATTTCTGTTTGTCCTACTACGTCTCAGCTGAGAGGTTTTGAGACTCGAATGGTGGTGATTTTAACCTTGGTAAGGCCTATGTTCTTCTTGCAACATCAAACCGGGTATTGTCCTAAGCCTTAGCTTGGATTTGGAAAGTTGAACTAGCCCTAGAATACGTTTTTCCTTGGCAATGTTACCATCTTAGTGTTCTTGTGAGGGAAACATGGGATTAACATTCCTACATTTTGTCCTAGATGTTTAGGACCTAATGAAACTTTAATCCATTTGCTTAGAGATTATCCTGACTCCATTGCATTTTGGAAAGCTTTTCGGTTTCCTTCCTTGGGGAATCAATTTTATTTTGCTTCTCTGGTTGATTGGATCCATTCTAATTGCATTGCTTCTTCTACTCATGATCATAATATTCCTTGGCAAACAATTTTTTCTTTTGGTGTTTGGTTTCTTTTGGTGTTTGGAATATATGGCTTCGTAGAAATCAATTTGTTTTCAAACCTGATTCTTCCTTTACTGATCCTGTGGCCACTACCATTTCTTTTGCCTTAGAATTTTTCTATATTATTGGCAGTTATTCCAAGGTGAAAATTATGGTACCCATTCCCATTAAATGGAGCCCTCCTCCTTTGGGTTGGTTCAAATTAAATACTGATGGGTCCTTTTAGGTAATCCCGGTATGGCAAGGGGAGGGGGTGTTATTCGGAATCATTTTGGGGATTGGGTTGGGGGTTTTTCTCGGGCTATTGGTTTTACAACTAGTGTTCAGGCCGAATTGAGGGCCCTAAAAAATGGTTGATTGTTAGCCATAAATATTGGGATTCTTAACCTTGAAATTGAAATGGACTCTTTAGTGGTAGTTGAGCTTTTTAATTCCACTGCCACCCCTAATGCTTTTTGAGTACTGTTGTGGATATTGCAGGTACCTAATGGAGAGATTTGAGCTTAGTTTTCAAGCATATTTTTAGAGAAGTAATGGCTGTGCTGACTTACTGCAAAAGCTGGCTGTGACCAGCAACCTAATTTCATTTCTTTTTCCAATTCCCCAGCGCATGTCTGGAGGCTTTGCTTTTGATGTATTGAATGTTACTTGGTTCCGTTTGATTAGTTCGATTTCATATCATGTGTCAAAAAAGTTAAAAAAGAAATTGTGTTTACTGATGAGATACTAAGTATCGAAATCTTCGGTATGCTTCATGTAGTCTGCAGACGGAAGTCCTCTATTCTTTTGCCAACCCATTTTAGTGTTTGTAGGATCTGTCTTGCTCTCTCTAGGGTGAACTCTCACTTCTCATAGGCTGTAGACAACTCTGCATTAATCTGGTTTAGCTGTTAGACATTGTTATGACCCTCCCTCTCTCTGGAATCCTTATTGTACATGCTCTCTCCTTGAGGGCGTTGGTTACGTTTATGCATATTTTGAGTAAGTACATCAACAGTTCTATTCTTTGAGTGGCTTCTACATATCTATGGGGATTATTTGTTTGAGTGGGGAAATCAAGTAGCTCTTTGGTATAAATTAATAATTATGATCCTATGCATTGGTCTATGCTTTTTTCCCCACTTACATGTTACAATCATATCAGCTTTGCATTTTATATGTAATATATGATTCTGAGCATTTTATGTCTATTTTAATGTTTTGCAAAGCCTTTGACAATTACGCAATTTCCATATTTTAAATGGTATCGGTATCAATTTCTCCATGGAGATCCTGTAATTCTTAAAGTGCTTTAAGATAGCATGTATGGACTATTTCTATTTCATCATTAACAGCTAGAAGTTTTTTGTGTTGTTTTCCGCCTCGAATATAATCTAATTATTTGAGTCTAATATAATTACTTTCAGCCCAAGATACTTGAATAGTTTACCTTCTTCTCTTAGTTTGTGTTTGCAAAGCTCCTTTTGAATCTTTTATTTTATCTGCTAGGTCGAGTTTCTACATTATTCTTCCCCCCCCCCCCCCCCCCCACTAATATGTCTGCTTTTCCATATTTGAAAGCATAGTATACAGAAGTGATCATCCACATTGTTAATCCTGGGTATTTAGGATGTTTTTGCTTAGAACTATAGATGTTGAAATTGCAAAAGGGCAACCATGTGCAAGAGTGTTTTGTTGTGATTAGCCATGATAAAATAATCCCCATTTTGTATATGGTACTCAAAGGGATTGATTTTATTGGACAATTACTGGTATAGATAATTTTTGTGCTATAACGATTAATCTAATGGTTCTAAATCATGCTAAAAAAAAAAATTAATGGTTTCGAAATCAGCTGCTGTAGAGAATTTTTTTTTTTTGGTCCATGAGTGTTGGATATACCTGGTGTTCTTTTGGTTATTAGACTACTGTATTTTGTATTGATGTAACTTTCTTTTTTATATACTATACCAGGACCATGAAAGTGTGGTAAGGGCAATTTACACTGGTTCCCAGTTCTTGGAAAGTGTTGGTGCTAACAGTGAAGTTGGTATAGTTCTGGAATCTACAAGTTTTTATGCTGAGCAAGGTGGTCAGGTATTGTATGCCCTAGGTTATTTTTCACTTAGTTTTGTCAAAATACAATGTTTGATTTGTTAGGATCATTTTTGTTTAGCTACTCAAGTATTAGCATAAGGCTTTAATTGTTGTAAATTGCCTTGTACCATGTGCATGGCTTGGCTTGTAAACTAACTATTTGATAAGTCCTAGGTTTAGGGTAACTAATTAGCCAACTAGCACATGGCTTAGTAACTGCGTGGCCTTACTGGCAGCCATGCCAGGTTAGTTAGAGGGTTGTTAGAGCTAATTTTTTGGCCTAACTAGCTAAAGGCAGCCAGCCTTGTATAAGTAAGGCAGCCAGCCTTGTAATCGAGCATTGAGGAATAAACACAAGTCTTAGTTCCTTTTCTCTATTTCTCTCAATTTTCCCTAATCTCTTCTCTCTCATGGAGGTCTAGTTCCCTCGAAGTAGCTATTATCCCTAAAACACAATTAAGTTCCTAACATAGTTCTGTGACTTGTTGAAACCTAAATGGTTTGATACACACAGGTTATCATGCTTGCATTGACCTAAAAAAGTGGGTTGGACTCCATCTATGAACAACTGCTTTTTGTATCAGTTATGCCAGAGGAATATGGCCAATAGTAGAATACTATACATAAGCTAAAAATTTAAGATGGTGTTTAGTTATATAGTTTTTGGGAATCAGTATTAATACCTAAATCAGTTGATAGAGGTATCAGAGTTGGTCACTCAGGGAGGTGTAGGCAATTGCTCCATCCCACCTTAACTGTAAGAGCTGAGTAGATATTTTTCACATTAAATATATGATATTGATCCATGTGGTTTGCCAAGATAGATATATGCTTCAAGATCTCAATTAGGATGTTGAAAGTTGGAGTGTTTTTGTTATGTAATTAGTTTCTGGGTCCTAACTGCTAATTATGCAATTTTCTTGGCTATTTTGCTTCTATTTTTTATGGGTCTTTTGCATCTGAGATAGTTCTTGTGGTTCTAGATTTTTGATATTGGATCACTTGAAGGTCCCTTTGGTTCATTTCAAGTTTCCAATGTTCAAATTTTTGGAGGTTTCATTCTTCATATTGGTTCTTTTTCTGAAGAGAGTGGAAGATTCTCCGTGGGGGACAAAGTAATTTGTAAGGTATGATGTGCATTATATATCTGCTATATTTATTTTTCCTTTTGTTTTTCTGGTAACCCTTTTCAGTGCTTTAATGTCTTCTGCAGGTTGACTATGACAGGCGTAAGCTCATTGCCCCAAATCATACATGTACACACATGTTGAACTTTGCTCTTAGGGTATGCTCCTAGTGGCTAGTTGTCATGAACTTGCAAAATTATCTTTTGTTAATCCCTTTTATTATGTATTTCTTAAACAAACTTGTGATATGAATGCAGGAAGTGCTTGGAAATCATGTTGACCAGAAGGGTTCTATTGTTCTTCCTGAAAAATTAAGATTTGATTTTTCGCATGGTAAGCTGCATTTGAATAGCCAATTAGGTGATCTGTATATACAGAATCGCTTTAACATGCTGCTGAATTTGGATAGGCAAGCCAGTGGATCCTGATCATTTGAAAAGGATTGAGTCAATTGTGAATGAGCAAATAAAAGCTGAATTAGATGTATTTGCTAAGGAGTCAATCCTTGCTGAAGCCAAGCATATCAATGGTTTACGAGCTGTTTTTGGTGAGGTAAGCTGTTCAATTTTATTTATTTTTGTTTCTTATTCTCAACTAGTTCTGTAAATGTCTTGTGAGAGCCATGTTTTTCAACATATTTTCTGTTTTTGCTATAGGTATATCCTGACCCAGTTAGAGTTGTAGCAATTGGACGGAAAGTTGAGGACCTTCTGGCTGATCCAGAGAATGATGAATGGTTATCCATTTCTACAGAACTATGTGGAGGTCAAGTCTTATAAATTATGAGTTCTTCTCCTTAGGGCCTTACTCTGAATGTTGTATTGAATTTGATTTATGGATGCATCTAGGTACGCATATATCAAATACACGGGAAGCTAAGGCATTTGCCCTGTTATCTGAGGAGGGAATTGCTAAGGGAATACGAAGGATTACCGCTGTTACAACTGACAGTGCTTTTAAGGCAATGGAAATAGCATACTCACTTGAGCAGGAAGTAAATGATGCATCAAAGTTAGAAGGCAGAGTGCTGGAAAAGGTTTTTCTTTTCCCCTTTGCACTGTCAGTTGATTTGCCCGCTTTTCGCCATTATAATGTGCAGCCAGTCACGTTTTTCTGCTGTCAGTTAAAATCCATTTTTCCCCTTTGCAGACAGTAGCTTCTTTGAAAAGTCGTGTGGACTCTGCGTCTATACCAGCAGCCAAGAAAGCAGATATTAGGGCGAAGATTGCCATACTACAGGTATGGCAGTAGGCTAAACAGGTTGCTGGCTCATTGGAGGTTTCCTCCATTGTGCCTGATTTGTGTGTTATTTGTTAACTGTTTTATCATTATGCCTATGGTTCTATATTGTACTAAATTTCTTTGGTGTTATAGATTGAAGTGAAAAAGGCACAAAAGAAGATTGCTGAAGAAAATATACAGAAAGCTGTCAAGGTTGCAACTGAGACAGCTGTAGTTGATGCTTCTGATGGGAAGGCTTTCTGTGTATCCCATGTTGAGGTTGGTTTGGATGCGGCTGCAGTTCGTGAAGCAGTTCTGAAAGTCATAGAACTGAAGGTCATTACTATTCACTTTGATTACATTACTTTGGATTTGTTAGGTTCTTCTGTATAATTTGGATAGCATCAAGTTATTTACTTGGGAATGCATAATCCATCACTTTGAAAATTGGGGAATTCAGGAACAGTAGCCATCAATATAATTACAAGGCGTTTTACATCTTCCAAAAAAAAAAAAAGGTTATTTACTCTGATGGTGATGGATCCCTTTCTCTGAATATCTAAGTCATGCTGATGGATTGTGTGTCTTAGATGTCATAAAGGATTTGGGCCATCCAAATTTCAAAGAACAACCAAAGAAACCCTTACATCTTCGTGTTAACTTGAGCATAAAATATTGAGATTGTTGTGATCGATGGACAGGGGATATCTGCTATGGTGTTCAGTACAGATGAAACCTCAAATAAGGCTGTAGTGTGTGCTGGGGTTCCAGAGAAAGGAGATAGGGGCAAGCATCTGGAGGTGTCAGAGTGGTTGACAGCAGCTTTAGAGCCTCTAAAAGGACGATGTGGTAAAGGAAAAGCTGGTCTTGCATCTGGCCAGGTTAGTGATTTTCACTTGTTCTATTTCAATGAAATAACTTGGTTTTTTGTCATGATAAACTTGGTTTTTTGTCATGATAGTACTTTGCATATGAGTCATTGGAACACTAGAAGCATAAGCTTACGAGCTTTGGTTCAAAGCAGTTAATAGGTCTCATCCTCTTTTTTTTTTTGGTTGAATTAATAGGTCTCATCTTAAATGGTTTATGTGGTGGAAGATTTAGATCTTTAAGTCAAACATTAAGATTTCCAGTGAGGAGCATGGAATTTTTAAAATTTTTTTTTAATCTAAGGCATAAATCCTACTCTAAACACAAGCCCAAAGTATATATAAGGGGAAAGAGCGATCGAACTCACGCCCAACTAGGTGGGGAATGTCGAGTGCACCACTGGGCCAAATGACTAGTGGGCGTGAGGAGCAAGGTTTGAAACTGCCATAATGTGGTGCTAAAAAAAATCAAGAAAAGAACAAAAAAGGCCCAGAAAAGCCCGTTGTTAGCTACGAGTAGGTTAATATCTGTTCTGGGTAAAAAACAATTTACTTTCTGATACTCTTGAGGCTTTCCTTCAACTTGCTTTCGTATTGTCATATGATTGAGCTGGTGCCATATTTTTTTTTTTAAATTTTTTTGTTCTGTTTTGTTTTGTAATTTCTGTTATGAAAAATCAATTGCAGGGAACGGACGCATCGCGTGTAAATGATGCAATTAATTTGGCGAAAACATTTGCATTGATGAAGTTGAGATGATAGATCTTGCAAATTCTGTTTCCTACAGTAGAAACACGGCGTCATTTCCAACTTATAGAAATTTGATTTGAAGCATTTAACTAAATGGGACAATTGTTTGAGAATTAATTAACTTTGATATGTTACCTTGTTTAAAAGTGTACTACTGTTCTAAAATTGGTGTTATCACACACGAATTCGGGTGATTCCTTAAAATTTACTTTACATTTTGGCTATAATAGATACGAGAGGACCTGGTCCTCCTGTGCTCATACCCAAATGAAACGAAGCATTCAGTTGTCAAATACAGGACTTCCAATAGTGATTTTCCGCATACAACATACATGCATCATTCCCAACAATCCACTCTTTTCTTCTTTCTTTTGATTGTGCATATTCAATGTCAAATTGTGTAAAATAGTGTGGGAAATGGTAAATGAGGGAACAATAGGGTTACGTTTTTGCTTATGTGATCGGTTTGTACGAGAGGGTTTGAATACATCTCTAAGAGCAACTCCAATAGCATCTTTATATTTTTTCACATGTGGAAGAACAAACTATCTATTTTCTTTTTCAGATATACTCTGGAGTAGACTCTTTATTCTTTCTCTATTCTATTTAAATATACTTTATGTACTCTTTTTTTTTCTATCCCATTTAAATATTATATTTTTATTCATTCTTTATCATTTCTTTATTCTTTCATTTTTTTCAATATTTAAATATCCCAATGGTTATATTTTACAACGGTCATAGTATTTTAGTATAAATAAGACTAATTCCTCTCTAATTTCCATTCACCTCAAACCCAATTTTCTATTTCATTTGTCTCAAACTTAGTTTACTTACTATCAAACCTAATTTTCTCTTTCATTTTTTGTAAGGCCAAGAAATGCTTTTTCGTGATTATTTTGCTCCTCATTTATTTCCGAAAGAAATTTCGGATGAGTTGTCCACATCTTTTTCATCTTCAATTTGCACTCGAAGCGCATGATCCATATTTCATCCAAAAAAAAAAATGTTGCTAGAATACTTGGTTTGTCTTTTCTTAAGAAGATGATTGCAGCATTAAGGACGCTTGCTTATAGAGTAATAGCTGATTTTACTGACGAGTATGTGAGAATGGGAGAAAGTACTGCAATACAGTCTAAAAAAAGATTGTCAAAGCGGTGTCTTTAAGATAATCATGTTGCCCTTAGTTCAAATGCAACCGGTCCTAGTTTCTTTCTTGTGTTAAAGAAGGCAATCTCAGATTCCCATCCATTGTCCTTGTTTTTGTCTGCTACGTATTGGCTTTGACAGATTCTTCATGAAATCCCAGCTCTGGTTACTATGTTGAGGAGAAAGATAGTAAACAGTAGTTATTAGTTTTTGAAATGGATTGGACATCTGACTTGATTGACACATTGCTTGCTGAAGCAAGCAAGCCTCTTTTCGTGGGTTCAACAGTCAACAGATTAAAGTAGAAGGAGCTCTACAGATGGGCTGGTGAAAGGATTCCCTAGTATTTGATTCTCACACCTTTCTCACTCAACCCAATTAGATCAATCACACACAATTGAATAGAATTGAATTAACTAAATTTACTCTATGAACTAAGCTAGAGAGAAAAAGCTAAGCTTCAATGTATATTCATGGATAAATTGCAAGAATAAAAGGGATAGAGGGATATAGGCTTGGCTTGCAAGGTGAAATGCATGCTAGCTCATTCTTGGTTGATATAGATCAAGTCTCTCATTGGTTGGTCTAGATCACACAATGTACAAGCACTTTAAAGCTTGAACAACCCGTAACAACCTAGGTACAATCATGTGATGCACAAATATGTACAATCACTCTAAAACCTATGCTAACCAACTAGGTACAAGCTTGGTGAGCTTGTAACCCTAAAGGCATCAAAATGGTATCAAAAGAGTAATTAAACAAAAGGATTAAAAGATAGGAGGTGCAACCCGAGCATTTAGAGCTATGTCATGCAAGGCTAAGGTTGACCCAAGGGTAAGGTCTTAACATTGCCCTCCCCTTCAAAGCACCTAGCCCATAAGGCGTCGGTAATTTTGTTGAAGCTTGAACAAGAGCTCCCAAGTGGCATCCTCTGTGGTAGCACCTTCCTAAAGCACTAAAGCTTATGTAACAGCAGACAACCTTCTCTTCTTTATCACTATAGTCTCCAAGATTTCAGTTGGCTCAGGAGTTAAGAGTCCCAAGGAATCCACTGGTGGTAGCTTGTGTAGTGGAGTGATGGTCTACCCAATTTTGGCCTTAAGGCAAGATACATGGAAAACTGGATGTATGTTGGCCTCCTCTGGTAGCTCTGGCTTGTAAGCTACTGCCCCTATCTTCTTTAGCACCTTGAAGGGCCCATAGAACTTAGGACCTAACTTGCCAAGTTTCTTATGCATAGTCTTCTGTTTGAAGGGCTGCAGCCTCAAAAAGACCCTTTCTCTCACTTCAAATTGTCTCTCTTGTCTATGCCTATCTGCTTGCAGCTTCATTCTGGCTTGGGCAGCCACTAGGTTGTGTTGTAAAAGCCCCATCACTTGCTGTCTATGCTCAAGTAAGTCTTCTACAACAACTACTCTTGTTGTGCCAGAAACAAAGTCCAAGAGCTTGGGTGGCTTGTAGCCATACAAGGCTTCAAATGGTGAAAGTTTAGTGACTGCATGATAATTGGTATTGAACCAATATTCTGCCAGTGGCAGCCACTCAACCCATAAGCTTGGCTTATCACATGCAAAAGCCCTCAAATATTACTCCAAGCTTTTGTTGACCACTTCTATCTGCCCATCTGTTTGGGGATGATAGGATGGACTTATACATAAGTCCACCCCCTTTCATCCTAAATAACTCCTCCCAAAACAATGAGGTGAAGGCAGTGTCTCTATCACTCACAATAGAAGTAGGGATGCTATGGAGCTTGACAATATGCTATAGAAATAGGCTTGCTACCTTGGCTGCTGTGTAAGGGTGGGTTAGAGCAATAAAATGGACATATTTGGTGAGTCTATCCACTACTACCAAGATCACATTCTGTTTGTGTGAAGTATGCAGCCTCTTTACAAAGTCCATACTCATTAAATGCCATGGCTTTGGTGGGATTTCAAGAGGTTGTAGCAACCCAGCAGACTTTCTTGTCTCATGTTTAATTCTTTGGTAAGTGTCACAGCCTCACACATAGGCTTTAATGTCTCTCTGCATCCCATGCCAAAACCAGTTCTACCTAGCCCTTGTAGAGTCTTCAAGTAGCCAGAATGCCCTCTTAAAGGGTTGTCATGTATCAAGACTAACACCTTAGCCTTCATGCTACTCAGGTCTCCTTGGAAGAATCTGCCTTTGTAAAATAGCAACCCATTAGCCATATTGAAATGCTCCTCACTGTTTGGTTCATCTTGCAACTTCTTCATCAATTCCATCACAAAATTGTCTTCCTTATGAGAGTCTTCAATTCTTCTAGCCAAGTTAGTGAAGGAAAGGATATAGCATAGAAACTGCCTTGGGTTTGAGCTTGTAGCATACTAGTCTCCTTAGCTATTTCAGTTTGCAAATCAGTGTCTTCCTTCCTGACCCAATTTGTCCTTGGCTTGGTACGTTTTCTAAACAAAATAAAAAATAAAAAATTGGGGATTTCAAATATTGAATCCGATTAAAACCACCCGATTTTTGCTTGGCTTGGTTCAGAACAAATGAACAATCTTCCAAGGCACTCTTATCTTCAATGCGTCTTGTCTCAACTGGTCTCCAATTATATCTCTCTTTTTTCTTCTTGATACCTGAGGAAGCCATGACCCCAGGGTGGGTGTGACCAGAATTAATATGCCATTATATTAATTACCAGTTACTATTCCATTGCCAGGAGGTCCATAGTACCAAAGCAAAGATCCTCCACCCCGTACTGTTGAAGCAAGACTCAGTCTAAATGGCTAACCATGGGGATTGATTTCGAAGCCAGTCCACTTTCAACAAGCTCAAGTTTTACTTTATGATGTTGATATTTTCTCAAGTCTGCAGGGCCAAGAGATCGACTAGTCATTGATTGGGGAGTTGCCCACCAATGATTTGTCATCTTTGATTTGAAAGAATTGCTAATTTCAACAAACAGTACTTTATTCATGAATCATGATTTTGTTTCCAACTGGTTTTTTTTCGCTTTTGATTTTATTTTGTTAAGCTGAAGTTAACGTGAGTGAGATTTTTTGTAACGGGAGTTAAAAAATAAAATAAACATTAATCCAAATAAAATAACTAAATAATAAGCTGGCTTTTATTAATAACTAATAAGTACACTCAAGAGTCAAGCCTCAACTAAGATACAAACTTGTTATCAAAAAAGAAAAGAAAAGATACAAACAGAGATAGTGTCATGGACAGATGCATTAACCGACAAAAAGATACATAAAAACGTGCACACGAGAAAGTAAGAAAGCCCATAGGGTCGTGTTATTCTTGGGAGTTGGGACACACAAGGACAAGGTAAAGCTAGCGAGATGATAAGATCAATCATCTTCCACAGTCCAGACACATGCACACTAATTACAATGTTTAGTGCAGAAGCATCGGCGGCGGAAGCCACGGCAATGGCCTCCGTGAAAGCCCTCCGTTTGGCAAACAGCAGCACAGTTACTCTTCCTCACACATGTGCCTTGGAAGCGATGGCTCTGCGACTCACACGTCCTAGCTTCGGCCACCATTGGCCCCATCTCTGTTCAAACGCCAAAACAATTCCAAACATTTGTTTTTAGTAGTAGCTACGTACTAGGTTTCACAATTATGAATAAACTTATATTAATAAATATTTGAAACCATTAATTATAAGAGAACAAGATCCACACTATATATCGCATGATGGCGTGCAAAAGTACCGAATGAACAGGTATGAAGATGTTTATCTTTTATCTTTAACAAGATTATTAAGAGCATTCCATCATGACCGTATTTCAGATCTACAAAAGTACTAATTAATTATTGTCTTTTATGTTTTGTGTTGTGTAAACTGTCCACTTCTCAAACACAAGCTTTCTAATAATTAATAAAATGGTAAAAATATTATAATCTTTTTAACCTGACAAAAAAATAACAATCTTGTTTGTTTTTATAAGATAAATATGAATTAAAATTTTGAAGAAGCAACATTTTCATTTTTAAAAATTGAAAATATATTCTAGGATGGCCCAAATAAAAAAAGATAAAGTTTCACTACAAAACAATTTGTAACGGGTTTGTTACAACTCACTACGTGACAGTTTATAAGACCATCCGTATATATTATTTAAAAAAATCACATCATTCATTAAATAGATTATGGGACTAAAATATACGTGGATAGTCTTATAAACTGTCACGCAGTCGGTGGTAGGTTGCAGTAAGTTAGCTGCAAAATAAAAAAATCATGCAAGAAATATTTTCGAAATTGTTTTTTTTTGTGCGTTTTTTTTTTTTTTTTTTTTTTCTCCTAAAATGCATATATATATATATATATATAATATATATATATATATATATATATATATATATATAAAGATTTAAAAAAAAAAAAAACCATTTTTGTAATCTTGAAAAACAACTATTTTGAGTAAACTTTTAAAAAGTTGAAAAGATATAAAAAGGAAGACACACAAAACTCAATTAAATAGGAATGTCTTCCTTCACAAGTGCCTTGTGGCTGTCTATTTCATGCCAAGGTTATACCAAGTATCAAACTGCTTGCACTTTGTAATATGTTATATACTTACTCTAAGACGGATTTAGAGTGATGAAATTATTAGAAAGAAAATAAGGGTAAGAAAGAGAAAGAAGTACCTGTGGCCACAAGAAGCAGCAGCAGGACCAAAACAGAGGAAAACACACGCATGGTGATGGAGCGGTCCATGGAGAAAGAAAGAGAGAGAGTCAGCCAGTCAGTCAGAGAGAGAGAGAGGCTGAGAGAGTGAGAGAGCAGCTGATGCAAGAATTGCAACTGAGCAAAGGCTCTTAAATAAGTGTTTTGGACCCCCGTTTTAAAGATGTGACAGGTGTTTTGAATTTCATACAAATCTCATTTTTACACGTAGTTGTTTTTTGTTGTGTCACACTTAGGTCCCAATATAGGATCAGTGTTACTTTTGGTAAAATGAGTGTATTTTGTGATATCTTTGTATTAGTAGTAGTAAATATGTATTTATTGTTGTAAAACAAAATATGTGAATTTCGGTGATATAGTGATATTTGTGGTGAACTTAATTTTTACTATAAATGGCATACAATATACCAGATACGATATACTTTTTATCAAACAACACATATATCTTACAATGTTTGACACTCGTGTCCCTACTTTCAATTTGATTTTTATATATATATATTTTATTCTAAAGATGGATTAAAAGGGAACAAAAATTTATATTTTTTTTAAATAGTTTTAATTTTGATTTTTAAAATATACATTTTCTTGAGAATTAAATTTATAATTTTTACACACATGTTAAAATTATTTTGAAAATCAAATGACATTTTAAACCCTACAATTTAAATTTATAATAAATTAATCTTAAAGTTTCAAAAATAATAAATTAAACCTTAAAATTTTAAAAATTTACAAATTAAACCTTATATTTTTAAAAATAATAAATTAAATCCTTAAAATTTTAAAAAGTAAAATTAAAATGTTAACTTAAAACTTATTTAAGTAAAATAAACATTAATTTTGGAGTTTAATATAAGTTGATGGTTTAATTTGTATTTTTTTTTTTTTTAAATTTTAGTTTAATTTGTAATTTTTGAAACTATAAAATTTAATTTATTACTTTTAAATTATAGGATTAAAATATAACTTTTAATTTATTTTAATATAATTTTAGACAATTTTAAAATAAAATAAAATAAAACTATTTCAGAGTTAAAAGGAGAAAAGGTAACCATTCAGGGGGAAACAAGATAGTACGTCTGACAGTGTCATGAGTCATGACCCCTCACAAGCGCACTCGTAATACTTTTTGCTTTATCTTTGACAGAGGCTCGTTTATTTTGATCTGTCTTTCAGCTTTTGGCTCATACCTCTACACACTTCCTTTGTGTAGATCTGATCCAACGCGCCATGTCGGTGTAATTATCGCTAGGATATGAACGGGCTGTCCCAGTTCACACTTCAAAAACTGAAACAGCGACGAATCCACCACCATGGGAGTGGGACCAACCAAACTTTTTTTTTTTTTTTTTTTTTTGTCTTTTCTATTAGTTACAGCGAAACAAAATATGAATATTTGAACTTTTTTTTTTTATTGAATATATTCTTAAAGAGAAAATAGTTTATCTTCAACTCACTGTATAAGAAGTAAATATATCATATACTTTTAATTACATGATTTTTTTTAATAAATCATGTAATTTTTTTGGATAAAATATATAGATAGTTTATTTAAATTACTATTAATGGGTTGGGTTGAAGGTTTGAAGGAGTATTTCTCGAACTCTAAAATTATTAGTTTTTCAGAAACAGTGAGAGCAAACAAAGTAGAAAGGTGAAAATCGAGTTTCGGGGACATTCTGTCCAAATTGGTGTATACCACTACGGGCAGGCGTATGCCACGTTCATTCGAGATGAATCCTAGGTGCAAGAACAACTCGTAAATGCAGATAAGGAATCTGGAATCTGACTTTAAATACAGCTGGCGTACGCCATTTCATTCTAGCGTACATTAGTGCAAGATGACCTATGCTTTTTGAATTAGGCGTATGCTTCTTCAGTCAGATTCGTTAGGAACACAAATTTCTTAGTCTTATCCATTTTAACTGCTGTATTATGTGTTTGTGGGTGCAATGAGCATATATTGGTTGAAATAAACAACGACCTACAAGGGAAATGAATTAAAACATAGAAAACATACATTATTCAGAGGATTAAAAACTAAAATGTAAAATTTGAGAAGAAGGTAATGATTATGGAAGAAAACCAATATCTTTCTTTTGTACGTTTGGAATGCTCAGTTAACCGGTCTCTCGATTGATCACTACAACGACTCAATTCCCAAATGGATGTGGGTTCAGATTCAAGCTAGCAAAACTCAAAGAGCCGATTAATAATAAACTAAATTGTAAAATTTGAGAAGAATGTAACGATTATGGAAGAAAACCAATACCTCTCTTCCGTACGTTTGGAATGCTCAGTTAACCGGTCCCTCGGATCACTACCAAAGAGAGATTTTCACGAGTAGAAAATGAGATTGAATCTTCTATTAAAGAGGTTTGTTTTTGAAAAAGAAACTATTTCAAAGGCTATATTTTCATAATAGAAATCAATTTTTGCACAAAATGGCCTCCCACGAACAAGACTTCACTCTTAATGCCTTAGAATGAAAAGATGCTTTCAAGATCACTCTAAGACAAGTGTAGGTGATTGTAGATAAATATATATTTTTTGGATAAATTTCACTGACACCCCTTCTTTTGGGGAAACTAGACTGGCTACACCCTAGTTTGGGGAAATGATACTCCGCTCCCAAATTTGCAAAATAATTAACACTCGGGAACCCTAAGGAAGGCCTGGAATCGAGTCGCCTTTGTTTCAGTAGTGATAATTAAAGACTCTTTGTCATTAAAACTGAGGAATTTTGACATTCGTTGGAACAAAATGGGGTGTCTACACTTCATTTTCCCCGTCTTATAGCTTTGTGAGCAAAACATCCTTGCCTTTTAGTGCTTTCAACAATCCTTATTGCATTAGCAAAGCACACATCTTTACATAGCCTAGACTGAAATCATTCTTCCCATCAAATTTTCGATTTCAAATTTCACTGCCAATTAAAACGTTTATCATCATCCCAAAAAACCTAAGTGAACAGATAACTAATTAAATAATCAAATTTATCTGGTGGCTATTAGAATAATCAGTTGCTTGAACAAAAAAACCAAAAAGAAGAAATGAAATAGACCCTCAATCTAAACCATAGACTCACGACTCAGATACTATTTTGTTGAGGTAATGGGAGTTTTGATGCAAATTTGTTGTGAGTATAATTAATAATAGTGGATTTATGCGAAGTAGAATAAAAAATTAGAAGAAACAATTATAAAGAGAATACAAAATATTTATGTGGTTTGGCCTTAGACTTATGTCCACAGTGGCATTTCCGAGAAAAGTTTACTTAAAATATTAAAGAGATTACAAAGATAACATAGAAATATTCTCACAAAACTCAAAACGCAAATACATCCTAAAAGCTCTATCTTACCACAATTAGCACACCATAAGAATTTCTAATTCACTTAGTCTGACATGCAAAACACCAAAGTTGTGTGGGTTAAAGAATTAGGTTATATATAACACACACAAAAAAGAAAAAGATATATATATATATATATATATATATATATATATGGAACGAGGTCGGCAGAGTGCCATAATATCCTTGTACACGTAATATAAAATAAAATAAAAGATTTATCAAAATCGGCAACCCAATTATGACTTCCACCCATTTCCACCGATTGGAACCACCTGTTTAATTAAGAAGGCAGTAGAATTGATAGTGATTTCCATTTTCCACCGCCAATACCAAATCTAGCTTTTAAAAAGAAAGAAGATTATCTTTATTAAGAGCGCGCTTTAATAAAGGAATTAAAGAGAAATCTTTTTTGACTTGTGGGCGCACAGATTTGAAAGTTTTGGTTTTTTTTTTTTTTTTAATTAGAATGCCGGTACTGGTTTTTCATACTTCATTGGAACGTTACGTTGTATGTGATTAGGCTCGATTCCATACTCAGTTCAGGGTGTACTCCGAATATGAGTTTTATTCACTATTGGGCTTCCATTCCACCATGTCTTCTCGTAAGCACAAGAGGATGAAAAAATAGAGAGATAATGTAGAAGCAATGGTTAACGCAAGGAGAATTTTAAATTTGCCTCACATGATTCATAGTTGTATGCTTTATCCTTAGCAAAAGCCAATCAATTATCACCTGGGATTCGATTGTGACACTAAAGCAGTGGTCAAATCAAGTTGCTAAGAGAAAAGTTTATGATTATATTGCTAGAACAGGTGCCAATGGTCTAAATCTACTGCCATTCAGCCATAGGGATCAAATCCCGAATCCCCCTAAAAACAAATAGGAGCACAGGTGTAAAGAAAGGTGGAGGAAGGCATGGGCCGGGAGTTGAGAATATCAATTTTTTTTTTTTTTTTTTAGAGTTACAAATTACTCTTAAATTTGATTAACTTATAAAAGTTGCTTCTAAATATAACAAGACTAGTTGGATGATGAGTAAATTCTTTGCTTGGTGTCGCTACCTTCATTTTGGTCCTCCTAAATTTCTTAAAATGTTTCTGGCAATTGGGTGTCTAAAACAATGACATTTTACCAAAAAGATCCCAAAATTCAAGCTTTACCTTCTAATCAAAGTGAGTAAAGTCCCATAGTTGGAGTAGGAGCTCAATCCAGAAGAACCTCCGCCAGTCTCCCCTTTGTAAAGAACTGTGCATGCAGGTATAATCTTGTAGAGGACCATTTTTTAAGCTCAAATGTGGATTGACTCCCCATTAAGTAATTGGGCTTAAATAATATAAATTACTGCAGAAGCCCAGCAAGCATAACCTGGAGTTTTGGCCCATTACCATTGCTACCCACTAATCAGCCAAGATGGGCCTCGAAAATTTGGAATTAAAGGGGTTATTTAAGCACTTGGCTATGTCCAATTGAAAGCTCAGCTCAAAAACTCCTGCTGTCAGCTCCAATATACCATTTCGGGCTTAAGAAAGGTTTTTAATGAGTAACTAAGGCCCAAGAGCAAGCCCAAGGCCTTAACTCAGCCTTGGCCAGCTGGGACAGCCTGTCCATAGGACCCCACAAAGTCAGAACAGCTTTAATAAAAGCTAAAACAAGGAGCAACTCCCTCTTGGGACCCACGTTTCTCTCTCCTCCTTTCCAGAAATGGGGGAATGAGCTTGTCTTCTTCATTTAATTCACTTCAGACATGGGAAACACAAGGAAGCCCACCAATTGGTCTAGAAATGCAGCTAGGAATCATAGTTATTGGCTGCATGCTCTGCAGCAGTAACCTAACAACACACATTCTTGAGTCAACTTAGCCTATATGTATAAAGGCTCATTGAAGCAAGCAAGTTATCATGATGGCATATCTTCTTCAGACCAATGAAGCTCTGAACCCATGGATTAGCCACCGAAACAGTAATTATGACAAGGATTCCAGTCACTATTGGCCACCAGACGCGGCAGTAATCCATGGCAGCATAGATATTCTTATTTTATCTTCACAATGATGATACAACCAGCCAATCAAGGTTGACGGAGTGACCATTACAGCCTAGGTCTGTGCTGGATTCACTTCTCCATTTGTAGGACTTAGGGAATTTGGTTTGGAGGAGGGGAGTTAATCTTATAGGCTAGGCTTCCACCAAAATAATGGCCCTATGCCTACTGGGGGACATTGCTGTTATTTTCCTGGAAACCAAAGCCAAGAAGCATGCATAACCAGCCCATTATGAAGGGGATTTGACCCTTTTGATTAAACAAACCAAGAAAACTTAGTTTCCCCACTAAAAAACCTTCTATAAATAAGACCCTTGAGGACAACCTGGGGAACCCAACAAAACCAGCTTAAGCCAAGTCTAGACATCACAATCTTAACCATTTTTATCCCAAACACTTATCCATGACCGGATCGGATCACAATATCACTGAGATTGCAAGGATAGTCTGAAACTCATTGCAGTAGTAATCAGGCTATTCTCTTTTAAGAGCACTCTCTAGTATTTTCCCTCAAGTATAGAGTTCTAAGGTCATCTTCAACCTTAAAACTCTGATCCTCAACCCTAAACACTAACCTAAGCCTAAGACACCATGATTCTAAGCTCATATCTCCAAAAGTGTCACTTGGCAGATATTCGAGTTACAGTAGTAAACACTATATTGAGCTCTTGGTCTTCTTCAACCTTGAGATTCATACCATAAAAGCCTAAACACTTCCATTTTAACCCCATGCATGCTTCATAGGATTGACTCTCTCCTGCTTAGTCAAACTCTTTTAGTCTCTACAAGTTCATTATTATGGGTTTTATTTGTTGCAGCAGACATTAATGACAAATTCATGCCTTGATAATTTTGAGTCCATATTGGGTTCAAGTTGGTATATTTTGAGTCCAGATTCTCCATGGAGCAGTGGAAGCATTAGCCCATTGTTATTTTGGGCCTTCATTAACAAATCTTTCTTGTTGGACTATTTGGCTATTGTTACTACTACTGTCTACTTGACTTGGGCCTTGGCAGATTTGGCTCTTATTTCTTTAAGGAAGGTGCCCCATTAGCCCTTAGGCCTACTTTTGGGCCTTTGGTTGAGTTTTGGGTTCAACTCTCGTACCCTTGAAGGTTCAGCCCACGTTCCAACCGATCTTGTTGCGGCACGTGGCGTAGCAAATCTCTAAACCAAGGTAGTCTTTTGCTTTAGTTAAATTATTGCACTTATAATTTTTTTACAAATGTGTATTTCTTTGATGATATATGATGATAAACATGGTGAACATGCAACCTCTAGAATTAGGGTCGAACATGCTTAAACACTCACATGAATAAAATTATGATTTGAAAACCCTAATATGTTGAATCTTATTTCCATGCTCACATGAGTAATTTCTTGTTTATAAAATGTTTTCTATGTTATATGATTGCATGACATGAATCTATGACCATTAATTTCTGGAAGATTGGTTTGGACAGGGCGGAATGGATGCCTAATCTCTTCCCATTTTTAAAACATAGCTTCCAAACTTAGATCATTAGTTCTAGACTAGTGCTTATGCATGTAATTTTATATATATTTTTAGAATGTAACTAGGAATGAAAGCATTGTACTTTTCTCTAGATTGTACCTTTAAAAATAAAACATTGTAATTTGGCTAGTAGACACACTGGCTTAGTGAGATACTTAAAAATCCAGAAAGCCTCGTAGTAAGATCGAGCTATAACTATGAAACCGCGTATTTTTTTCTTTTATGTTCTATCGTAATGTAAAGTAAATATTTTCTTATCAAATAAGTTGATGTATTTCATTTAATTTTGGTTTTTTTTTTTTTTCCTTTTAATAAAAATAAGCGATGACTCCAATGTAAAACTTTTAATCTAAAATAAAAAATAAAATAAAAAAAGATCAGTTGAGCAATCATTTTTAGAAACAATTATAATACAAGCCCCCATTCACTAGGGCAATCAAGGCCGCGATTTCTTGCAAATGGATATATGCCTTACTTGTGTAACTCCTTTTTTTGTAGTTGTATATGTTATGCTCATGACAATATTCAAATTATTTTGTACACTACAATTTTTAAAGTAATAGTAATATTTGAGCTTGAATGCCCTCGGTCCCCAAGAGTTGCAAACAGTTGATATCAGATTTTAGATCGATTCCCTAGTAAGTGTTTCATGTTGGATGGGTGTGTGGAATCCCCACCAATCATAGGATTTTGTAGGTATGATTGGCCACCTATTATAAATTTGTATATTATTACCAGCCTAAGGTTAAAATAATGAGCGGTCTCATATTTAAGTCAAACAATAAATGATGGAGATCAAGGCACCACTTCAAAGGACCTCGTTCAAGTACCAATTGGGCCAGT
This sequence comes from Fagus sylvatica, assembly GCA_907173295.1. NCBI lineage: Eukaryota > Viridiplantae > Streptophyta > Magnoliopsida > Fagales > Fagaceae > Fagus > Fagus sylvatica. The sequence goes on along the minus strand of OU015771.1, from coordinate 9,090,294 downwards.
TACGAGAGCACGAGCAAAGAAGTTCAAGGATGTACTCAACGGGCTCATTCAAGAGTTATGGGCTCAAGCAAATTCGTGGAGGCCCATTGGGCATGATCCACCTGGGCAACAAAGAATCATCACTTTGATTCAAGTTCTAGAAGGATCCGGTCAAGGCCAATAAATTGGCTGGCTTACTTTCCTTTTCCAAGTCAATTAATTTGGCTGATTGACAACCATTTCAGACTTTCCATAATTTTAGGCACCCTCCATTTTAGACTTTTCCATTTCAGACTTTCAATCTATTTCAGTCTGGCACCTTCCATTCTAGACTTTTCCATTTCAGACTTTCAATCTATTTCAGTCTATTTTGGCTGCTAATGTCAGACATTATTAGCCTTAATTTTAGGCCCTTAATTTTAGTCTTTTAGAACCAAATTCGTTTCTCTTTATTGTATGAAGCATCTAGGGTTGAAAACAGGTTATAAATAGCCTGCACTCATTGTAATAGCACATCATTGATCATTAATAAAAACTGGTGAGGTTTATTCTCTTTGGTTCTTTGAAGAACTACTTGAACTTATCGGGATTTCCCGTGGCGTTCATCTCGACTTATCAAACGGAAACTCCATCACCGTTTGTGGCGTCTTCCTTATACCGAGGTTCTTGTTTGTCATAAACAAAGGGTCGAGGTCTTCCATTCGAATCTGTCCATAGAACGATCTTGGGTTCCCTTTCGTTGTTGGGTCTCGTTATTCTTGACGGGGTTCACATCATCTGGTATCAGAGCACGGTTTCTAGTTCAGGTTTGCCTATCCTTTAACATTTTTCATTCCTTTGTTTCTTCTTTAGCCGTCCATATCATTTATCTCTTCTTAGCAGAATTTCCTTTACCCTATCTGTTCAACCTTTGTTTGTTCTTGTTGATGTCTAAACTATTGTTCTGGTCTCCCATCTCTTAGTTATTTCGAAAATCTTATTTTTATTATTCACAAAAGCTAGTTGCTGAAAAAAAAAAAAAAAAAAAAGAGAAAAAAAAAAAAAAAAAAAAAAATTCACTATTCTGTGCTTCCAAAATTTCAAACTGCCATATTCCTTCTAATTCTAATCTGAAAAAAAAAAAAAATTCCATATTCCTTGTGTCCAAATCTGAAATTCCTTGATTAATTCTTGGTGAATTGTTGCGGGAAATTTTGAGTTGTTTGTTTAGTTTCAAAAGAACTGAAAGAGAATTATCGAGTGAAAGAGTGGTGAGAACATCGGAGGGTAAAAGCCATATTATTTTGAGTGAAACACGAGTGGAGAGTGATCCACATTCTTGAGTGTAAACACGTAAGGGAGTGATTCGTGAGGTCCTTTCTTTTTTTGTTTCTTTTCTCTCTAACCTTTGTTTTGCAGCAATCATGACTTACGATAGTGGTAAGAGCATTGCCGAAGATGAAACAAAATTGGCTGATCCGAAATTGTTTATGGAGGCCATGATGAGTGAGATGAGGCGTGTGATGAAGATAGAGATGGAGCAGGTTCACGAACGGATAGATCAAATGGAGAATAGACGTGAGGAGCAAAAACAAAACGGTCGTAATTTGCGTAGAAGGGAAAGAGTTCCAGCGAGGGAGGAGGAAGAAGAGCGTTATGGGTCTGGTTTTGATGAAGAAGAAGATCGGGATTCCATTGTTAACAATAGGAGACCCGGAGGAAGATTTGGAGGAGCTAGGAATCGCGAAGATAACAACTTGAGTGGTATTAAGATGAAGATTCCGTCCTTTCAAGGTAGATCTGATCCTGAGGCATATCTTGAGTGGGAGAAGAAGATGGAGTTCGTGTTCGATTGCCACAACTACTCGGAGACAAAGAAGGTAAAATTAGCTGTGATTGAATTTTCTGAATATGCTGTTACTTGGTGGGATCAGCTTGTGATAAACAGGAGGCGGAATAGAGAACGACCAATAGACACATGGGAGGAGATGAAAGTAGTGATGAGAAAGCGGTTCATTCCAAGTTACTACTACAGAGAGTTGTACAAGAAGCTACAAGGTCTTAGACAAGGGAGTCGAAGCGTAGAAGATTACTACAAGGAGATGGAGATTGCTATGATCCGCGCTAATGTAGAGGAGGATCGGGAGGCCACAATGGCTAGATTTTTACTTGGCTTAAACCGGGAGATCCATGATAAGGTAGAGATGCAGCATTATGTGGAATTGGAAGATATGGTGCATATGGCTATCAAAGTGGAACAACAACTCAAGAGAGGGAGTGGGAACACGTGCAGGCCATAACTCTAGTTCTACCTCTTGGAAATCGAGTCATGCCAAGCCGCTGGACAAGTCACAAACTCCCAAACCCGAGCCCAAGTCCGTGACCACCAGCCACGTTCCTCAAGGTAAAACCGAAGCCTCTACCTCTAGGAATCGTGATATTAAATGTTTTAGATGTCAAGGCAGGGGCCACATTGCAAGTCAATGTCCAAACAAGCAAGTCATGGTGTTGCAAGCCAATGGTGAGATTGTGACCGATTGTGAAGATTCTGACACCGACGACATGCCGCCATTGGAGGACGTTTTCGAGGAGGAGTATTTAGCCCCTGACGCATTGACATTGGTGGCAAGAAGAGCATTGAGCTTGCAAGCAAAAGGAGTCGATGAAATACAGCGGAGAGAACATCTTTCACACTAGGTGCTACGTTAAAGACAAGGTATGTAGTGTGATTATTGATGGTGGTAGTTGTACTAATGTTGCAAGCACAATTATGGTGGAGAAATTGGGATTGCCCATGGCAAAGCACCCTAGACCGTACAAGTTGCAATGGCTAAATGATAGTGGTGAGATAAGGGTGAACAAGCAAGTGCTAGTTGCATTTCGAATCGGTAAATACGAAGATGAAGTGATGTGTGATGTAGTACCGATGCAAGCAGGACATTTATTGCTAGGGCGTCCATGGCAGTTCGATAGGCAAGTGAAGCATGATGGCTTTACGAACAAGTACTCTTTTGTACTTAATCAACGATTAATCACTCTTGTACCATTGACACCGCAGCAAGTATACGAGGATCAAGTGAGATTACAAAAGGAGAGTGATCAAAAGAAAGAGAGTGAGCAAAAGAAAAAGAGTGAAAATCAGAGAGGGGCCGAGAAAAATGAGAGAGAAAAAGAAAATCAAAGTTTGGCCCTTGAGAGAAAATCAGAGAGAACACAAAAGAATTTCTATGCAAAAGTGAGTGAGATCAAGCGAGCAATGTTTTCAAATCAGCCGATGATTGTACTTTTGTACAAAGAGGCACTTTTAAACACTAACGAACTAGACCTTGCTTTGCCTAGTTCTATTGTTTCTCTTTTGCAGGAGTACGAGGATGTCTTCCCCGAGGAAACACCACATGGGTTACCTCCAATCCGAGGGATTGAACATCAAATTGATTTTGTGCCCGGTGCAACCATTCCAAACCGACCAGCTTATAGGAGCAATCCCGAGGAGACAAAGGAGCTTCAACGGCAGGTAAGTGAATTGCTGGAGAAAGGGCATGTGAGGGAGAGCATGAGCCCATGTGCGGTTCCGGTCTTACTTGTACCTAAGAAGGATGGGACGTGGAGAATGTGCGTTGATTGCCGAGCCATCAACAACATAACGGTAAAGTATCGTCATCCTATCCCACGCTTAGATGATATGTTAGATGAGCTGCATGGTTCTTGCATATTTTCTAAAATTGATTTAAAGAGTGGTTATCATCAAATTAGGATAAAAGAAGGAGATGAATGGAAAACCGCCTTTAAAACAAAATATGGTTTGTATGAATGGTTAGTTATGCCTTTTGGTTTGACTAATGCTCCGAGCACCTTTATGAGACTTATGAACCATGTTTTGCGCACATTTATAGGCAGATTTGTTGTTGTCTATTTTGATGATATACTCATTTATAGCAAAAACCTAGATGACCATGTAGTACATGTGAAATCCGTTTTAGATGTGCTGAGGAAAGAAAGGTTGTTTGCTAATTTAAAGAAGTGCACTTTTTACACCGATAAGCTTGTATTTTTGGGATTTGTTGTTAGTGCACAAGGTATACAGGTTGATGAAGAGAAGGTACGTGCAATCCAAGATTGGCCGAGCCCCACAAGTGTAGGTAATGTTCGTAGTTTTCATGGACTTGCTAGTTTCTACCGGCGGTTCGTGAAGGACTTCAGTAGCTTAGCCGCACCGCTTACTGAAGTGATCAAGAAGAACGTTGGATTTCGGTGGGGAGAAGAACAAGAGAAGGCATTTCAATTGATCAAAGAGAAGCTGACTAATGCACCTTTGTTGTCTTTACCTAACTTTTCTAAAACGTTTGAAATTGAATGTGATGCTTCAGGTGTTGGTATAGGCGCCGTTCTTATGCAAGAAGGACGACCGATTGCTTACTTCAGCGAGAAACTCAGCGGGGCAGCCTTAAACTACCCAACTTATGACAAGGAGTTGTATGCATTGGTTCGGGCTTTAGAAACATGGCAGCACTACCTATGGCCTAAGGAGTTCGTGATTCACACCGATCATGAGTCCTTGAAACACTTGAAGGGCCAACACAAGCTAAACAAAAGGCATGCGCGATGGGTGGAGTTCATAGAGACATTTCCATACGTCATTCGGTACAAGCAAGGTAAGGAGAATGTAGTCGCCGATGCACTTTCTCGCAGGTATGCCTTACTCTCCACACTTGATGCAAAATTGCTTGGTTTTGAACACATTAAAGAATTATATGCTGAAGACCACGAATTTTGTGAGGAATATCGAGCTTGTGAGAAAATCGCCTCTGGTAAGTTCTTTAGGCTTGATGGATTTCTATTTCGAGAAAATAAGCTATGCGTGCCTAACTGTTCTATGAGGGAGTTATTAGTGCAGGAATCACATGGTGGGGGATTAATGGGACATTTTGGGGTTGCAAAGACTTTAGCTATTTTGCAGGACCACTTCTATTGGCCTCGCATGAAACGAGATGTCGAACGGATTTGTGGTAGATGTGTCACATGCAGGCAAGCTAAATCCAAAGTGCAGCCCAACGGTTTGTATACTCCTTTACCAATTCCTAGTGAGCCTTGGATTGATATTTCAATGGATTTTGTGTTAGGTTTGCCTAGGACTAAACGTGGAAGAGATTCCATTTTTGTGGTCGTGGATAGATTTTCTAAAATGGCACATTTTATTCCATGTCACAAAACGGATGATGCTTCGCATGTTGCTGATTTGTTCTTTAGAGAGATTGTGAGATTACATGGCATGCCTAGGACAATTGTTTCGGATAGAGATGCTAAGTTCTTGAGCTATTTTTGGAAGACTTTGTGGTGTAAGCTAGGTACTAAGCTATTGTTTTCCACTACTTGTCATCCACAAACTGATGGTCAAACTGAAGTAGTAAATAGGACTTTGTCTACTCTATTGAGGGCAATCATTAGAAAGAACATCAAAACATGGGAGGAATGTTTACCACATGTTGAGTTTGCATATAATAGAGCTGTTCATTCTGCTACCAAATTTTCGCCATTTGAAATTGTATATGGGTTTAATCCTTTAACTCCATTGGATTTATCTCCTTTACCTTTGACGGAGCACGTTAATTTAGATGGCAAAAAGAAAGCTGACTTTGTGAAGCAGATTCATGAGAAAGCAAGACTCAACATTGAGCGAAGAACGGAGCAATATGCCACCCAAGCCAACAAGGGACGTCGCCAGCTGGTTTTTGAACCCGGAGATTGGGTTTGGCTGCATATGAGAAAAGAAAGATTCCCGGCGAAAAGACGTTCCAAATTGCTCCCAAGAGGAGATGGTCCTTTCCAAGTCCTCGAGCGTATCAATGACAACGCTTACAAGCTAGATTTACCTGGTGAGTACAATGTAAGTGCCACTTTTAATGTTACTGATTTGAGTCCTTTTGATGTAGGTGATGATTTGAGGGCAAATCCTTTTCAAGAGGAGGGGAATGATGGAGATCAAGGCACCACTTCAAAGGACCTCGTTCAAGTACCAATTGGGCCAGTTACGAGAGCACGAGCAAAGAAGTTCAAGGATGTACTCAACGGGCTCATTCAAGAGTTATGGGCTCAAGCAAATTCGTGGAGGCCCATTGGGCATGATCCACCTGGGCAACAAAGAATCATCACTTTGATTCAAGTTCTAGAAGGATCCGGTCAAGGCCAATAAATTGGCTGGCTTACTTTCCTTTTCCAAGTCAATTAATTTGGCTGATTGACAACCATTTCAGACTTTCCATAATTTTAGGCACCCTCCATTTTAGACTTTTCCATTTCAGACTTTCAATCTATTTCAGTCTGGCACCTTCCATTCTAGACTTTTCCATTTCAGACTTTCAATCTATTTCAGTCTATTTTGGCTGCTAATGTCAGACATTATTAGCCTTAATTTTAGGCCCTTAATTTTAGTCTTTTAGAACCAAATTCGTTTCTCTTTATTGTATGAAGCATCTAGGGTTGAAAACAGGTTATAAATAGCCTGCACTCATTGTAATAGAACATCATTGATCATTAATAAAAACTGGTGAGGTTTATTCTCTTTGGTTCTTTGAAGAACTACTTGAACTTATCGGGATTTCCCGTGGCGTTCATCTCGACTTATCAAACGGAAACTCCATCACCGTTTGTGGCGTCTTCCTTATACCGAGGTTCTTGTTTGTCATAAACAAAGGGTCGAGGTCTTCCATTCGAATCTGTCCATAGAACGATCTTGGGTTCCCTTTCGTTGTTGGGTCTCGTTATTCTTGACGGGGTTCACATCAATAAAATAACTATGAATCATTAGTAAAACTTTGGAGATTCATTTATATGCTGGAAAAGTGTTAGGCATCCCATTATAACAATTATCCCAATTACTATTACTTCTACTTATTGTAAACACATTAAATTTTCAAAATAGATCAGTTGTTTGGGAAACATCATTCTACTAAAATATTTGGTGTATTTCGATTTGGCAAAGGTGACCTTGCCAAGGGCCAAGGTATCTAAGGGTTTAAAGCTTCACCCTTGTGTAATGTTCTTTTTAAAGGGGTTATTAGAACCATACATGAGATGAGTGGTCTATTATAGGGCTTATTCCAATTTCTTGAAGGTGGGCACTTCTACTCTGGGTTATGTGTCTTTTAAATGCTTTGGAGGAGCCTTTGGATTTAGGTTGCTAGGCTGAGCTCTAGAGAGCTAGCTTTGTATGGCTTCTAGGAAATTAAAGAACTTAATTGCTACCTTTTGAGAGATATTTTTTTAGCGGGCCTAATCCGAAAAAGGTAAAAAAAAAAAAAAAAAAAAAGCCCAATTCACTGGGTCTAGCGACTGAAAAGCCCACTTCATATTACTTGGAACCCCACAAGACCAATGGGCTTTGCCAAACACACAACAACCCAACTCAATGGGTCTAGTGGCTATTGAAACCCCACTTCACGCTAGCAAAAGGGTTAATGAGGTAAACGTGTTCCGACAGCCTAATTCGCTGGGTTTAGTGACAACAAATGGCCCACTTCACGATAGCCCAACTCACTTAATATGGGTACCAGGTTTTAAACTCTAACATATGAAAGGAACATGACATTAACAATGACATCAGACAAAGAAGAAAGAGACTTATCAATGGAGTCCTCTGAATCTCTTTCTTATTCCGCCAGATCTTCTTATCGCCTTGCTGAACCAACCTATTCAGCCAAGCTCTGCCTAAGCACAACCACCATTGATGCTAATTTTACTTGAAGGAGCTAAGGTTTGGATGGTTGGGGGGTGTGAAGGATTTCTTTGCTAATGCACTCTTCCCTTCTTGATAAAGGCCAGCTTAGGGATTCTCTATACCAAGAAGGAAGTGTGTCAGTGATGTATGTAGTGATTCTAGTTGAACCACCTTTGTTCCTCTCCATTTTTTTCCTTTTTAGCTGAAAGAGGAACTTTCATTACATGCCCAAGCTACTACATAAGTTGACCCAAAAAACCTTCATGGAAAAACACACAAACTAGGTAGTAACCATTTTCCTCTTTGGGACAAAACCAAACCAAGTGCTCAAATGGCCTTTCCATATTCATGAAACGGAGCTGCTGCCCCTAGGAAATACCATTATGGTGCTGCCCAAAGTACTGAGATAATGTTGACTAACAATGGCTAAAGGGATATGGGGTTTTCTATGAGCTAAAGGATTTTGGGCTATAAATAGAAGAGGGGATGATCAACCAAAATCAATAGAAAACCCCACATCATAACATCACATAAGACCCACAGAGGTTCATCACAATATACTCAAAACCACAAAAAGCAATAGCCTTCAAGCTCTTAAAAACTTCAAATCTTGAAGCTTCATTCTGAAACTCAAACTCTCATCTTTTAGACCATGAGCTTCTAGAAATCTCTAAATCCATTACATGCACCGGTTCCTTGCTCTCTCTCCCATCCAAATCTTCTTTCTTTGAGTTTTGTTTTTATTTCTATTAGAATTATGAATAATTCTCTGTATTGTATATTGAAGTATATCATATAATACAGTAGAGTGCCTTTATATAGGAGGCAGATGAGTGATATACAAGGAAAATGAGTGGTGCACAAGTAATGTGCTATATAAGGAAAGAGAGTGATGCACAAGTAAATATACACGGGCTAGAGCCCAAAGCCCAATGGACTAATTATAACATTAACAGCTCCCCTCAAACTCAAGGTGGAGGATGAGAAACCAACTGGAGTTTGGAAACCAGATCACGAAAACGTCCAGTGGGATGTGACTTGGTAAAGATGTCGGCTAGCTGATTGTGAAAGGAAACAGAGAACAACTTGAGGGAACCCTGGAGAAGGTGCTGCCGGACAAGATGACAATCGATCTCGATATGTTTGGTCCGCTCGTGGAAGACATCATTGCGAGCAATCTGACTAGCACTCCTATTGTCACAATAGATAGGAGTAGCAAAAGAAATGGACACGCCTAAATCCTATAGTAACCATCGCAACCAGAGGAGTTCAGATGTGGTATCAGCAAGGGCACAATATTCAACCTCTGTACTAGAGTGAGCCACAACAGATTGTTTCTTGTTTCGCTAAGAGATCAAACAGGAGCCAAGGAGAAAGCAATAACCAGTAGTGGATTGCGATCAGTAGGATCCCCTGCCCAATCGGCATCAGAGTAGGCTCTCAAAATAAGTGGAAACTAAGCAGAAAAGTGGAGACCGTGGAAAAGAGTGCCCTTAAGGTATCTAAGGATGCGCAGGACAGCAGCATAGTGAGTCGATCGTGGAGCAGACATAAATTGACTCACCTGATGAACTGCATATGAGATGTTTGGTTGAGTGACTGTGAGATAGACTAGGCTACCAACCAATTACCGATAAAGAGTGGGATCAGGCAATAGTTCTCCAGAGGAAGGAGTCAAGCGCACATTAAGTTCGATCGGTGTATCAACAATCTTATGATCGGTAAGTTCAGCTTGAGACAGAAGATCGGTGGTGTACTTGGCTTGAGTGAGGTAGAAACGATCATTAGAGGAAGTAATCTCAAGACCCAAAAAGTAACTGAGGTGGCCAAGATCTTTCATCTCAAAATTCTGACTTAGGAAATCCTTAAGTTCTTGAATCCCATTAAGGTCATCACCGGTAATGATCATATCATCAACATAAAGAAGAAGCTAAATGGTACCTTTACCGGTGCGACGGAGGAAGAAGGCAGAATCATAAGAACTTATTGAAAAACCCAGTCGAGAAACTGTAGAGCTGAACTTAGCAAACCAAGCTCGAGGTGCTTGTTTTAGGCCATAAAGGGCACGACGAAGTCGGCACACCTTGTCAGGTGGATGAGAAAGACCAGATGGAGGTTGCATATAGACTTCTTCACTCAAATCCCCATTGAGGAATGCATTTTTAACATCCATCTGAATTAGCTTCCACTAACGAGAGGCTGCAACAGCCAATAAGGTGCGGACAGATGAAAGGCAAGCAACTGGAGCAAAGGTTTCCTCATAATCAATGCCATACTCCTGTGTGAAACCTTTGGCAACAAGACGAGCTTTGTATCGTTCAATGGATCCATCAGACCGAGTTTTGATTTTGAACACCCACTTACAACCAACCACAGATTTGTTAGGAGGCAGATCAATCAGGTCCCAAGTACGGTTTCCAAATAATGCATCAAGTTCCTTAGTCATTGCAACCTGCCATAAAGGGTTAGTGGAGGCCTCACGATAGGAGTGAGGCTTGTGCAGTGTAGCAAGGGCAGTGTAACAATGGATCTGGGGATTCAGGCGAAGAATGAGGCGTCTCGTCAGAGGATGATCCAGAAGAGTGGTCAGATGACTCAGTCTGCGGAATGGAGGTAAACACTTCCGAAGAGGGAGGAAACAATTCTGGAGAAGGAGTAGACACCTCTGGAAAAAGATCTGAGAGAGAGGAGAGAGAGAAAGGGGGACGAAATTGAGATACCTCAGTGAATAGACGATGCTCCCAAAAGACAACATAACGGGAGATGCGAAGGCGATGAGCAATAGGATCATAACATCAATATCCTTTTTAAGTTTCACCATAACCAAGGAAGCAACAAAGGCGAGAACGAGGCTCGAGTTTGTTGTGTTCATGAGTCTGAAGAAGGACGAAACAGGCAGAGCCAAATGATCGGAGATGTTGATAGTGAGATGGAGATCCAAAAAGGCGCTCATAAGGAGTCTGATTAGAAATGGTTGGACTTGGAATACGATTGATGGCATGGGTAGCAGTGAGAACAGCTGTCATAACCCCATTTTTACCCCCAGGATTTTCTTGGGTGTCGACACGCAAAACGAGGCAGCCCGAACCAAGCCGGCCTGATCCGACGAGGGCTCGCCACGTCAAATAACCTCAAAATGGGATTTGGGGCGTATTCCCCAGAGTTTGACCAAGTTTGACTGGGGTTGACCAAGTTTGACCGAGGTTTGACCAAGCTTTGACCAAGTCGTTTCTAACCATACTGGGGCCCACCATACCCGAAAACCCTCAAAAAGTGGTCCGGGATACATTTCCCAGAGTTCGGAGAGCTTTGACCAAGTTTGACTAAGGTTGACCAAGTTTGACCGAGGTTTGACCGGACCGTTGACCAGACCGAAAAACGTATCGGACTGGTCGCCCTCTAACTAATGTGTAGAGCGTATCAAGAGCTTCAATTCGATGCTTTACGGGTCAAAAACGGACGAGAAATGAGGGAGTTATGGACAAAACTGTGAAAAAACGGTCCAACACTTAGCCAAATTTTACTAAGTGTTGTTGACAAAACAGCCTATTTAGGAGGCAACGTTTGCGCATAGACTCTTTCTGACCCGCAGCAACTTGGTCCGCGAGCCGAAACCCTTAAGCAAGAAGGTTGCTTGTCAAAGGCTCCTCCGGTCAAACCGGAATCTCAATCAGAAAATGACACCTCGGCATAAGGAACACTCCAATGGCCTCTGTTCGCAGGATCATATCTTGCGAACCCAAGTTCGCCTCTATGCAAGGCCTGTACCTTTAGAAAGTAGGTAGCACAAGCTTTCCAGCGACGCCAAGATCGCCGAAATCCGACGTCGGAAGCTACGTCTACCACGCGCATGAAAACAGGTCGACGAAATAAGGCCGTGCTGAAAATTTCATAGCTTTTCCCCCGACATTACCACGCTTGCGTGCAGAGTCTTCCTGACTCGCAACGAGTTGATCCGCAAGCCCAGGTACGTTGGAAAGAGGACACATTCATGCACGGTGTGGAACTCTCGGATCGCCAAGATTTTCCCCGGTCTAGCCGGAATCTTCGCCGGAAAAATGCCCTACGAGGGACCAAAAACACTCCGGCGGCCCCTGTTCGCGGAACCATATCTCGCGAGCCCAAGCTCGGTTTCCCGCGAACCTAGAACCTTGAGAAATAGGGTAGCGCAAGCTTTCCGACGAAACCAAGATCGTCAAAATCCGACTTCAGGAGCTAGGTCAAATACGCGCGCAAACACAGACAAAAAGTGAGGAAAAATGGACCGAAAGTTTGGCGCATTTTTCTCCCGGACAACCGCCTTCGCGCACAGAGTCTTTCCGACTCGCTGCAAGTTGACCCGCGAGCCCAGGTACATTGGAAAGATGATGACTCCAGCTACGACGTGCAACTCTCGGTTCGCCGGTGGCTTCCCCCGTTTGACCGGAATCTTCACCGGAAAAACACGCAAAAACAGCTCCGGCACCCTGACTTCCGGGAGTCATAACTCTCTCGTCTGAACTCAGATTTGCGCAAAATTTATACCATTGGAAAGTAGACATCAAGAGCTTTCCGACGATATGCTGCATAACATATTTTGAGCACCGGAAAACCCCCAAAACTGCCCTCGAAAATTGGGTCAAAAAAGGGTACGCGCACAAAAACCGAGAAGGATTCGGTGGAGGGGTTGCGTGGAGGATAAGGCTGCCACGTGGCAGCTGTACGAACTCGCGCGGGACCATCCCGCGCAGTGCGTGATGGACCCGCGCGAGGCGTGCAGCTCCGTCTATAAAAGCAGCCCTACCCCCCTCATTTGTACACAACTTTGCTCGGGCTCTAGGCTTCTTGAGCATTAGAATAGGCAGAAATAGGGGTTTTAGGGGTCCTTAGGAGGGGTTTTTGGGTAGTTTTAGAGTGAGAGACTCCTCTCTAGGTACTCTCTCTCTCTAAGCTCTTTCTCTCTCCTCTTTCCTCTCTTTTCTTTTCTTTTTTAGTGGAGGTGACTAGTGATGATCCCTAAAATGGGAAGGGATTCACAAGGATCCACTTATGTTTATGTTTTTTAGTTCTTTTATGTTCTATTTATACTTTTTAGTTCATTTATGCTCTATTTATGCTTTCCTAGTTCATTTATTGTCTTGTTATTGCTTTATTTATATGCTTTGAGTTATTTATTGCTCTTACTTGTACATCTGAGTATATTTATCGCTTTATTTACATTTACTACGTTGTGAATATTATATTGTGATTATCCCTTCCCCCGTGCATTTGGGCGTGAAAATCCTTAGTTGGTCTTGGTGGATTATGTAAGACCTCAAAGAGGCATTAACAACCATGTAAACCCACGAGGTATTGGATCCAAGAACACAACCCTCATGTCTAAATTCCGTCATTTATTATTTTACTACGTTGTGAATATTATATTGTGGTTATCCCTTTCCCCCGTGTACTTGGGTACGACAATCCCGAGTGGCTTTGGTGGATTATATAAGCCTTCTATGAGGCCTTAACAACCATGTTAGCCCACAAGGTATTTGACCCAAGAGCACAACCCCTTTTGTTAAATACCGTCATTTATCGCTTTACTACATTATAAATGTTTATTATTTATTCCCTTTTTCCCTTGTGAAATGGGCGTGATAATCCCGATTGGTCGTGATGGATTATGTAAGACCTCAACGAGGCATTAACCACCACGTAATTCCATAGGGCATTGGATCCATAAAAAACCCCCTAACTTTAGATTCATCATTGTTTTAAATGTATTTATTGCTCTCATTTGTAGATCTGAATATATTTATTGCTTTGTTCACATTTACTACGTACTTGTGAATATTATATTGTGATTATCCCCTCCCCCATGTATTTGGGCGTGAAAATCCTTAGTCGGTCTTGGTGGATTATGTAAGACCTCAAAAAGGCATTAACAACCATGTAAACCCACAAGGCATTGGATCCAAGAACGCAACCCCCATGTCCAAATTCCATCATTTGTTATTTTACTATGTTGTGAATATTGTTATTTCCTCCCCTTTCTCCTTTGTGAAATGGGCGTGATAATCCTGATTAGTCGTGGTGGGTTAGGTAAGACCTCAAAGAGGCATTAACAACCACGTAAATCCATGAGGCGTTGGACCCACGAAAATCCTTTATTTTAAACCCCGTTATTTTCGTCATTTACAATATTGTTGTAATTATTGTCCATTTTTCTATTTTGATTTGGGCATGAAAATACCAAACGGTATTGGTGGTTTTAGGTAAGTCTTTCAATAGCACTAAACCCCATGTAATTCCATGAGGCGTTGGACCCGCAAGATCACCAACGTATTTTCAAAAATGATTTTCACTCATATAAGTCCTATTTGGCATCAAAGGTTTAGGTAAGTCTTTCAATAGCACTAACCCTTTGTGTAAGCCCGAAAAGGTATTGAAACCCTTTTTTAAAGATGATTTTTACTCATATAAGTCTTATTTGGCATCGAAGGTTTGGATAAGTCTTTCAATAGCACTAACCCTTTGTGTAAGCCCGAGAGGCATTGAAACCACTTTTCAAAAAATGATTTTCACTCATATAAGTCCTAGTCGGCCTCGTAGGATTAGGTAAGTCTTTCAATAGCACCGATCCTTCGTGTAAGCCCGAAAGGCATTGAATCCTCTTTAGATTGCTTTATTTTCTTCATGTAAATCCTAAGATGGTGTCGAGATTCGAGTAAGACTTTCAATAGCATTGAATCCCGGCCCCATGAGGTCTTGACACTTTCCTTAAATTCATTCATATTGTCATAAATTGCACCAAAAACATTAATTGTTTGTCCCGGCACTAGGTGTTAGGATTTCAAGTATATCCTGCCACCGAAATGCCCGGAAATTTAAAAGATACAAAGATGAGGGACGGTGAAATAAAGAGTCTAATTAAAACCGAACGAAGTCACATTACGTTTGCCATTTTTGGTACATCGTATGACGGAAATCGGGACATTTGTTCATAATTAAAACCAACAAACCTAGGCTTAGCAAATAAAAGGGAACACTAAAAGGGAGGTAATCGTTATCTTAAACGGATGTCGTGGGGTGCCTAACACCTTCCCCACGCATAAGCAAACCCCCGAACCTATCTCTGGTTCAAGACCATTTAGTTTTAGATGTCTAAACAAGATAAAATCTATTAGACATAGGTGCCCAATCACACCTTAAATTTCCCATGATTGGTGGCGACTCCAAATTTGTGCTCACACGCACACACATACACATGTTCCCCACACACACACAACTCATATCTCGAAACGGAAAAGAGATAGAGATCACACACACACTCGCCAAATGGGGGTCGGTATCTAGGAAAATAAAGAAAAGACCTAGACCTTAACACTTTTAGGTCGAATTTTCCACCGGTGTCGACAACAGCTTCTCCCCAAAAGGGTACAGGAACTTTGGAAGATAGGAGGAGAGCACAAACTGTGTCAAGGATGTGTCGAAGTTTTCTTTCGGCTCTTCCATTTTGTTGAGAGGTGCCTGGGCATGAGAATTGATGAACAGTTCCATGGGAATATAGAATGTGTTCAAATGCATGTTAGGTAAGTTCAAGTGCATTATCAGAACGAAAAAATTTAATTGTTTTGGAGAATTGAGTTTTAACCATGTTTGCAAAGTTACGATAAATGTTTAGTAATTCATCACGAGAACGCATAAGAAAAACCCAACTATAACGAAAATAATCATCAACAAACACAACAAAATAGCGAGATCCACCAATACTATTAATAGGGGAAGGTCCCCAAACATCAGAATGAATTAAGTAAAAAATGTCAGTAGACATGGACTCACTATTATGAAAAGGCAAAGCGGGTTGTTTTCCTAATTGACATGAAACACAATCAAAATTGTCCTTAGACACTGGACCTAATAAACCCCTAGAGACTAACTGTTGTACCCGGGAAGATGATGCATGCCTGAGCCGAGAATGCCAAAGTGATAAGGAAGGTTAAGATGAGGTAGCAGCAGAGACACTAGTAGCAGGAAGACGAAGACTGGAAATCTCAAATAGACGCCCAATTCTACGGCCTGTCCCAAGTTCCTGCCCCGTCCTGGGATCCTGCACAATACAACCAAAGTAATCAAGGATAATGCGATAGCCAAGTTCAGCTAATTGACTCACAGATAGTAGATTATAAAAAGTTTAGGCACATGAAAGATATCAGAAATGGAGAGTTTGGAAGTAGAAACGGTGTCTATACTACGAACTAGCATAGTGGAGCCATTAGCTGTGTGAATAGTAGGTGCATGATGGGCAGAGGTAGTGTGGGAGAAAAAGGATGGGTAAAGTGTCATGTGATTGCAGCAGGCAGAGTCAAGAAGCCATGAGGAGAACTTACCAGGCAGGATAGAAGAAGTAGAGGAAGAGGATGCATTACCAGCTCGGACAAGAGCCTAAGCGATGATGTTTTCCAATTGATCTGTGGTGAGTGTAATGGTGGATCCAAAGTGTGCAGGAGCAACAGCAGCAGTGGGTGTCTGGTCGGTATCACCATGAGTAACGGCAGTAGTGCTTCGATTGTGGCGATAACAAGTCTCAATAGTGTGGCCATGCTTCTTGCAATATCACAAAATTTGTTGGATTTCCGATCTGAACGACGAGTATTTGGACTAGACTGATCAGAGTCAGACTGCTGAAAGGGTGCAAGAGGTGACGTATTAGCCAAGACATTGAGCTTGTTCTGAGCTTGTTCTGAGCTTGTAAGGTCTGGAGACGAGTCTCCTCACGAACAAGGTCATTGAGTGCTGCGTCTAAAGATGGAGTGGGTATCTGGTGAAGCAACTGACCACGGACAGGCTCATAATCATCATGCAAGGCCATAAGAAATTGGTAGAGACGCATTTGATCACGACAGGTAGCATACTTCATTGCATCATTAGGAGTACCCCATGGTGGATCAACGAGATCAAGTTGGTCCCATATGAACTGGAAACGAGCAAAGAAGTCAGTGATAGATTGGCCAGGGTTTTGCCAAATCCGATACTGTTCAATCGAAAGCTGATATTCCCGAGTGCCATGTGAGGAGGAATATTGTTTGGCAAGCATATCCCAGGCAGTACGAGCATCATCAAAATTTCCCAACAGATTAGAAATGGATGGGATAGAGGTATTACGTAGCCAAGTAAGAATCTGATGATTGTTACTATCCCATTCAACCAAACGGATCCTGAAAGCATCTTCATCCTCAGAGGAGCCCTTGACTGGCTTCTTCATCTCACTAATGACATAAAACCATAGTTTTCATCCCTTAATGAAGCTGCGCATAGATTGAGACCAAACAAAATAATTTCGACCATCCAAAGTAACATGAATGGGGTGAGAGATCTCAGTTTGAGCCATTTAGACACAAAATATGCAAAAACAAACAGCAAAAATGAATTAGGACAAAAAAACTGAGTAAGAAACACCTGGGTTGCAAAAAAGTCAACGGTCAACAATCGGTCAATGGCGGCGCCTAGAAAAGTCAACGGTCAAAGTCAACTCTCGGTCAAAAAGTCAACGGTGGGTCAACGGCTGACGTGGCTAAAGTCAATAGTGGTCAACGTGTTGACGTGTCGCTGATGTGGCGTTACGAGAGGACGACATGTGTCAGAGAATATGCTAGGCGCATAGAGGCGCGTGACGTGGGGTGACGGCGTGCCGGTTCTTCAGGCGGCGCGTCCAACGACAGATGGAGGTGATTTTTGCGCATCTAAGTCTAGAAACGTGAGATCTTTCGAATGGTGGTGGAGGTGTTCCGATCGGAGGCTTGTGCCGATGATTCTGATGAAGGCAGTGAGTCTTTTGGCAATGTATTCAACCTTTGACGGCAGTGGGCACACTGGAATTCTGATGGTGGCGGCGGAACAATACCGGAGATGGTTGAAGCAGCGGAAAAATGCCAGAAAAGACGAAGACTGCACGAAACATTTAGAGCAATGACTTTGATACCATGTTAGAATTATGAATAATTCTCTGTATATTGAAGTATATCATACAATACAGTAGAGTGCCTTTATATAGGAGGCAGATGAGTGATGTACAAGGAAAAGGAGTGGTGCACAAGTAATGTGCTATACAAGGAAAGAGAGTGATGCACAAGTAAATATACACGGGCTAGAACCCAAAGCCCAATGGACTAATTATAACATTAACAATTTCCAAAGCTACCTATTATAAACTGTTAAAAGCTCACACTCTCTTTGTGGCCAAACACTCTACCATCATATTTTCAGTGCACTATAATATATTACCCTTATAACGTCGAGTATTGCATTCGCTATGAACAAAGTCAATTAATTTATGCATAATTCATGTGATGATCGTTGGAGTACTGACAAACATATTTTACACTCCTTCAAGCACACCATTCACTTTTTAATTTTTATATCAAAAGCATTATCATATGCGTCTTTAGGTTTTTTCAAATGCTAGTTGGGTTGAGTGTTGATGATCGCCAAATTTACTGGTGAGTTTGTTATTTTTCTTGGCCACAACCTCATATCATGGTCCTTTGGGAAGCAAAGGATAGTTGCTTGTTAATTCCTCCATTGAATCCGAATACAAAACCCTTGTCAATGATGCTGTCGATCTCTCTTGGATTCAATATTCTCAATTATTTGAACTTGGTGTCTCACTGCCCACTACTCCTACACTCTAGTGCGACAATATTAGTGCAACTTATCTGTAGAGGCTCATTTTTTCTGCCAACAACAGACCAAGCCTAAAGCCTCAGAAATTTGCTTTAAAGGCCCAAGGTGAACTAGGCCTAGTGGTCTACGGTAACAGGAAGACAAAAGTTAATGGAATTGGGCCACCAATTAAACCCAAGACCCAAGACCAGCCCACTCAATCCCAAACTTGTATCTGCTGCAATGGCATCAGACCATTCAAAATAATTCAAAAAAAGAGAGGGAAACTCTCCAGAAAATTCCAGCAAAGGGGAAAAGAAGAAAGACCCACGTGATGCTCTCTTTTCCCCCTCTTTTCAACACAGAGCTTAAGGCAAATAAAGAGAGCTTATTTCCAAGATAAGCAACAGACCTCAAAGCCTCATTATTGCAGAAGAAGGCTGGTCCTCCTCATTGCCCACTAGTCTACGGCGGACTCCATCACAAGACCATCTGCGGCAGCACCAGCTGAGACAAGAAATGATGAGAAAGATAAAAGAAGAGCTCTTTCCCAAAGTGAGCAACGGATCTCCAGGCCCCATAATTGCAGAAGGAAGCTAGTCTTTCTCATTGACCAGCGGTCGCGGTAGACACGTTCACAAAAACGTCTACCGCAACAGCGTCTACTGCAACAAGAGTTGAGATGAGTGAAGTGATAGAGAAGACAAAAGCAAGCAACGTATCAATCAGATGCAACAACCAATAAAGTGCACTATTCATTATCTTCCCTAAGAGACCAGCATAGTCCTCCATGGTTGAAGCTCCTTAATGCCCAACCAGCCAAAGTTTTACATAGCAGACCACACAGCAGATGCAGCAAACCACCCAGCAAACTTTCATGGTTGCCAAAGCTGCCACCACTCAAGGGCAACGACCACCGTAGCCCAGGACTCCGGTGGTCCTTGTTCATCCTCAACATGGAACTTAGGAAGAACGGTTTTGAGGTAGGGGGATTAATTTACTGAATTTCTTTAATCTGCCATGAGAGCATTCGATCTATTGGGGACGGAATGCAACGGTAAGATCAAATTAAATTATGCAAAACGTGTATGAGTCAACTCAATTACCTCAACTCCCCTTGTCAAGCATTTAATGCTCACCACCCCCAACACCGGAAAATAAGGGATTAGCTGTCTGCCGCAGCCCAAATCAGGTCTGCAGCAGATAAGTCAAATCCCACCCCTTTTACCTCTCGGATAAACAGTAACCATCATGATTAAGAAGGTAATGGGTGAAATCATGAGATACTAACACCACTATAAATAGGGATGAGAAATAAGAAATGGGGGTTGGTTGATCTGAGTCTAAAACTAATTCCTCCATAGGAGCTGATTCACAAAGCTTCAAGAGAGAAAACCAAAATTCTGCAGAACACTTTCTGCAGATCCGCGATAGATTGAAATACTTTCTGTCTACCGCAGCCAAAAATCCCACATTCAACCACCAAACACCCATACCAATTAATGATGTTGATTCATACACTTTTGCACAGTAAATAATCCTCTTCCTACTCCCCAAATCTCCTGAGTTCCATGGTTTGTTATATATCTTCTTACATGTTACTTTTCATTGCAAATCCTTGTGAAAGCCAAGTTTATTGTGTTTAAATTTGATCTGCGGGATTGATGTTGTCCATCTACTGGTAAATCTATTGTGTATTTCTTAAATACTATTATCATTGCAAATCCCTGATGAATCCAAGGTATATTGTGATTATTTTTTATCTGTGGTGCTGGTTCTGTCAGTCTACCGTGACCTTCTCTATGGGTATTGTGGCACGGTAGATCACTGACTCATGAGTTCTGTTATTTATTACACATTTCTTATGTGTTGTTGTCACTGAATGCCCTGGTGAAAGCAAAGTTATGTGTGATTAGTTTTGATCCGCGGTACTAGCCTTGTCAGTCTACCGTGACCATTCTCTATGTATATTGCGGCCCAACAGATCAGAAATTCCAGAAGGAAGCACCATTAGCCATTGGGCAGCCCAACAAGCCTAATGTCAAGTTTTGGGTTCAACGTCCCCATCAAATAGATCCACCCCACGTTCGACCACTCATGAGGTGACACGTGTGTTGTGTTCCACTTGGATTTTGGTCCGGCAGACTGGTTCTCATGCTCTGGCAGACACTAAATCTCGAGCTCCTTGTTCCACCGTAGACCTAGACTTGGCAGACTCCAAATGTGACAAGATTTAAACTCAAGGGAATTGCACCATCAGCTGTTAGGCAAACCACTAGCCTAATGTCGAGTTTTGGACTCAACACCCCATCAAATAATAAAAGTCACGTTCCACCATTCACAAGGCGACCCGTGGCAAATGTGGAAAAAAAGAGCATCCACATTATCTTACTACCAATCTAGTTTTTCATGCACACATTAAACATGTGCGGCTGATTTTCGTTTTGTTTGTGACAATGTTGCCCATAATGATCTTCAAGTGCGCTTTATTTCAACACCAGCTAAATGTGGCTTCACTTTGGAGAAAATCATCCAGCAGTGGGGGTTTTGGTGCGGTAATCAAAAACTCTTTGGGCTTAGTGGTGGCGGCTATATGTGAAGTTTGCCATGGTCAGAGAGATGCAATTCAACTCAATGCCTTGGCGCTTCAAAAATCCTTCTGGCTTGCTAAGGTCTTGGGCCTTTCCAGTGTCACTGTGGAAGGTGAATGTAGAGATTTGCTAGCATTCCTAAATTCCAACGGCCCCTGCTTGGCTCCTGCTGGCACCTTGGTTGATGATATTAGGCAGATTTCTTCTTTCTTTTCGGTTATCAGTTTTAATATCATTCCTCACTCTAGTTATCTGGTTGGATCTGCCTTAACTAGAGGAGCTTTTACTTTTACTGGTTGTAAGTTTTGGATAGTTGAATGTCCCGATTTCCTTCTTTCTGCTGCACACACTGATTTACTCAAAATCTAATAAAACTCTATCGCTTTATCTCAAAAAAAAAACCTCTCCTCTCTTGACCCTTCAACTTGAAGGGATATCTCATCATGTATTTACATCTATAAATCATAAGAATACATATTTACGTTAATTACTAGCTAGAGAAACCACCCTAGAAAATTGTGATTCCTTGACCAATTTTAAAGAGAAAGACTCTAGCTTTATTTATGCTTAAATATCCAAAAGACTATTCCCAAGTCATTTTTCTTTTTAATGGGAGCAAATTAGGAGAGCATGTAACGATCGATGAGAGACTATGCAAACAGTAAACCCATACAAACATGTCTATTTTCCTATCCTTACCGACATTTTATGTATGCATGTGTTGGCGCATTTGAATCTCCTTCCACTGGCTTCAAAATTGTTGCTATAATATTAGAAATCAATAGTATTATTTCTGGAAACATTATTTTCTAAATATTGTACACAAGTTGACATGGCGCACAACCCTAATTTACTTGTGTGTATTAATTCGCATGCAAAGTGCGCAATTAATTATTATTATTATTTTACGTTGGTGGAAAAGCATATAGATATAACCATGTCTACTAATATGGAACAAAGTTGATGCTTGTACCGGCCTTAATAGGCTCTCAAACCACATAAATAACAACCAAAAGCAACCCTGTGCAACCCATGATTCCATATATGTACATTAGATGACTAAATTTTATGTTAGATTAAGAATGAAAAAAAAACAATTTGCCTAAGTCTAACTTAATCTAATTTTGAATACGCCAATAATTAATTTAAAGAAAGAATGGCTAAGACTAGGAAATAATTTGAGCATAAATGTGTCATGTCATTGGTGGTCATGGCTGGCCGAAATGAGTGACTGAATTGCACCTGAAAGGTTGGTCATGGCCGCTACAAGATTGGCCATTCCTTGGTGGTTCACTTCGTTTTGCTTTTCTTCAATCTGAAGCCTCCGTTGTTCAATTTCCATTGCTTCTTGGTGCCGCTTCTCTTTCTTCTCCTCGCAGTCTCTAAAGGTTCTGGCCAAAACCGAAGCGCTACGCTTTATGCTCGAACCAATGCTTCTTCTAACTTTCCTGCGTTTTGAACTGGAGCCATGCATCTCACTCGAGTCTGTCTCGGACGAGTCTGACTTATCTAGAATCAAACAATGTATTGAAAATGGTGACAAACATAAAACTATGTGTTTTTTTTTTTTTACATAAAATTATATATTAAAAAACATACAAAATAGAATGTACAGAAAATAAAAATATGTGATTAAACACCTAGTAGGCTTCAGGACGAGTTAAAATTAGAAGAAGCATTGGTTCTTCTTTTAGTAATTTATTATTTATTCCACATATTGCCATGTACTTTTTTTTTTTTTTTTTTTTAGCTACTTCTGAAATTTTTTATGTAATTTATTCCAATTTTCTTTTAGTAATACTTTGAGTTACATTCCAAATAGATATCTATGGTAACAAATTATTTATTTAATAAAAAAGGTCTAACAATTACGTGAGGGGATATAAACGATAGTATAATAAGTTAATTAAAGTTTTCAATAGCATATAACGTAATATATGAAGTTGCAATGCAACTGGAGTTGTGGTACAAGTGAGAGACACTAAATTCCTAGCTACCTTTCGAGTACCTCTGTAAAAAAATCAGTATTGGATATCATGTGATCATATGCTGTTGCCATGCCAGTGGGTCAGTATATGTAATAAATTATTTATCAAATAAAAAAGAAAAGTAT
This sequence comes from Fagus sylvatica, assembly GCA_907173295.1. NCBI lineage: Eukaryota > Viridiplantae > Streptophyta > Magnoliopsida > Fagales > Fagaceae > Fagus > Fagus sylvatica. Next base: position 9,067,295 of record OU015771.1, on the reverse strand, counting down.
ATGTAATGAATTATGACTCATTACTTCCTTAGTACTCCTTACATCATACAATTTTTCTTTTTTCTTTTTTTACTTTTTTGGGTAATTTCTTACTCACATTAAGTAACATATCTTAACTTAATTAATATAATAGGTTAGATAAGATGAGTCTCTTTCTAAGTAAAGTAGTTGGATGAATTATTGAACCCATAAGCAGTGGCGGAACCACGTGGAGATTGGGGAAAGGGTGGGAGGGGGTCCTGACCTCGTAAAATCTCCAAATATTTTTAATAGCCCTTAGAAAGTCAATAATATATTAATATTGATGGGTCCTCTAAAACTAAAATGAACTCACTCTGACTCAAGTAATATATATAGTTATATACTAAACAGAAATGAAACAATTGAGTTAATAAATTTAGGACATGCATTTAAATTTTCTTTTCAATTCTACTAAATTGTTTTCTTTCTTTTTTTTTTTTTTCTTTTTTTTTAATCATATTTTAAACCTTTATCCATTAACAGATGATCGAAATCCATATATAATTGGATGGAGATAATATTTAAATATTAATTTTAGAAATATTTTCTTCAACGAAATATAATTTAAAAAAAAAAATCAAAATATAGATTGTCCAAATGTATCATAATATTATCTTTCAAGCTTCCACGGTACCCCATGACCTATTAGAAGCGTGACACCCAGAAAAGCATAAGCAAGTAAACGACAAACTAAACAAGAAAATATTTAAAAAATGATATTGTCAACAAAATGAATGGGTCAAAGACAAAAAAATTCAGAATGAATTGGATAACATATTATGATTAATGCTAATAAAATGAGTATCAATAAAACCCTTACAAAAATAATATACATAATTATGATAAATAAATAAATTTGTGTCCTAACTCCTAACATTAGGATTGTGAGAGATCTGTTTTCTTGGAGTGCCCAAAAAATAACCAAGAATTGCGAGCTAGTGTTTACCACACTGGTCTGCATGATTGTGTAGCTCTTTTGTGATTCTAATAAATAGTACTAAAATTATGAGATTCCATTACTTCTCGAATCTCCGTGCACTAAAGTATCATATTCAAAATCTAAATCCATAAAAGACAGAGAAAACTTTTTCGTCGTATTGTTGAAAAACCTACACCGTAGACTCCATAAAGATTCCCCGAACTGAAAATGGTACCAACATCAGACGGTATACTATTTAAAAATATGGTAATCAACTGTCCAAATATCAAGATGCATTGTATATGACAAAGTATTGCCCGTACTATAGCATAAGACAATGGGTCCTAAGTGATAAATGTGACAGAGCTTTCAAAGTTCAAACCCTGCAAGTTTGACCCAAACGATTAAATAAATAAATAAATAAGTAATATTTTTGCAACCAAATTAAAAAGCTCTTTCACCAGTAGAATTGCTGCAGTACCTGAAATCTCTGGAGGACGCATCGGAGCTGGTCCGCGGTGGCAGATTAGGTGGCACTACGGTCACCGGAGTCGGAGAAGGAGCAAAAGAAAGTACTGGTTTTGCAGGTGGAGAAGCACTTGTTTGTGAATATCTCCTTTGTAGCACTTGGTTGAGGGCTTGAAAGACTTCGAAGGCCATATTAGAGGGCAAGTTCCGATCTTTACGATCTTGCTTCTCTATGTTCCAATAAGATGGGAATTCCTTAGAGGCGTTGGATTTGGACTCGTACTCACGGACTTTTTTATAGTCTCTGAGCAGGTTGTCCCATTTGTCGTTGCATTGGTTCTGGCTCCTTAAACACCCATGGTTCCAGCAGTAATTCTCGACCCACTTCCACCTGAGCTCTCCGCCGGGTTTGCATGGTGGTTTCGTGGTGGGAGTAGTTGGATCAGGTGGTGGGGTTGAGCTTGCCGCCTTGACTCGGCGCTCTTCATCGAGCTTCTTTGCAGTGATTAGGATGAGTGTTTCTTGGATGGTCCAGTTTCCCTTGCGGTAGTCTCTGATTAGAGGTGATGAAGTGGCGGCAGCGGTAGTGATGGTGGTGGTGGTGGCGATGTGGGGTTTGAGTGGTATTAATGTAGTGGGAGGATCAGACATGGCTTTAGGGCATAACAAACAAACAGAGAGCGACGTTTTCTTGCAATTTATGATCTTGTTGATGAATGTGGGGGAACTGGGTCAGGGTGTGATGGAGTAAAGTAAAACTGTTAAAATATGATTTACAGTGTAGGGTCTAAAAAAAATACAAATATATGTTAATGAGAGCATACAAAACTCCTTTTTGATACTTAGAAGAATTCACATATATATATATGTGTGTGTAGAGCTCACGTGAACATAATCAGAGTGTCATGTTGTTAGTGAGGGAGCCCATGATGTTTTTGGATACTTGGGCTTTCGCCACGTTGTAAGGATCTGTAAATGGTGATGTGCTATAAAGTGTGTACAGTGAGATCTACTATTTAGACTGTAGACCGGCTTCTTTCTTTTTTCTTTTCTTTTTTTTAATTACAAGTACAGTCAAAGGATAAAACATGATTCAATTTTGTGTGTTCAACTTACTAGACTGGGGATTTGCCTCTCTGAAGTCTCAACCTTAGAGCATTCACACCCCGTCATAAATCACATTCTATTAGCTATAGTAGATGATACTATTTGCAAAATTCATCAAATTTACACTCCCATTCCGTCTTTTAAAATTGTTCAAAATTTTACACAAGTGAACATACTCGGTATTGATACCGAGTACTGTAGAAGAGCAAAACATTAAACGCCCATATTTTATTCATCAGAAAGCTCTCTCTCTCCTGCCTCGCACTCTCTCTCTCTCGGCAGAAAGCTCTCTCTCTCCCCTGCCTCGCACTCTCACTTTCTCAGAAACTCTCTTTCTCTCCCTTGCACTCTCTCTCTCGCACTCACTAGTTCAACGCCGGCGTGGTGGCTCTGTGGATTTTTGTGGGTTTGGGCGTGGGTTTTGGTGATGGTTTGTGGGTTTGTTCTATGGGTTAGGGCGTGGGTTTGTGGTTTGTGGCCGTGGGTGATGGGTGGTTTGGGTCGGCTTGGTTTTGAAGGTGGTCATGGGTTTGGGTTTTGTGGCGGCTGGGGCGGCGAAGGACTTGGTTGCTGCCGTGGGTGTGGGTGGGTGTTGGGGACTTGGTTGCTGCCATGGGTGCGGTGGGTGTTGGGGGAATTGGTTACTGTGGGTGGATGTTAGGGGAGTTTGGGAAAAAAAAAATAGTTTTTTTAATAATATTTTAATAGAATATAGTGTAAAATAAAGAGTGGAATGTGAGATGGATTGTAAAAGTAATTAGC